>OY757546.1:17786633-17794133 GCA_963584105.1 Alviniconcha strummeri | reverse complement strand
AATACTGTTTAGTATGCTACTTCAATTCACGCAGTTGTATCTATGTTTCCAGAAGAAATCTCTCACTGACAGGTAGACACAGGGTCTTTACTTAACCTGAGCAACAATTTTAGGTTCACGACGGAGCAACAGGCACTGGAAGTCTGCACTTGTAAGCGTTGACACAGAAAGAAGTAAAGGTAAACCAGTCAGTCCCTTCCCGTGCCTCAGCCAGTGGCCCAACTCCAGCTGAAGCTGTGTTCACTGGACTACACGGTGAGGTGACTACGAGCCTTCAAGCCCCCCCCCCCCCCCCCCCTTACCGGAACACTCCCAAACGAACACATCAAATGAAGACATCAACTATAAAAATAATGACCAAGTCTGACCCTCTTGATTACCTACCCGGCATCTTTAACCCCTTTCACTGCCCCAGCCTGTAAAATTTCCAGGCTGAAAGGTGGACGGACGCGCTTGCAAACAGTATCATTATTTTCCCGTCCTATAACACATCTACTTTCAATGCCATGCGTTTTGATGAAAATCTTTTCACATGCCAGTGCGAAACAGAAAACAAAAAGGCTGAAAGGTTCCAAATTTCGCAGTTATTGGTCGTTTTCAAGTGACGTCACGGCAGTGAAGAGGTTAAGACAGCAAGAAGAGGGAAGGACTGGTTTTGACGACGTCTTAGGCGTGGATTATTTTCTTCTCGCCCCGCGTAAGTCATCAACAGACGATAACTCCTGCCTCGCGTTCTTCTGATCCAGATATCGCTAAGCTATCGCGGCCCTGTCACCACAAGGATTTACCCCCCCCCCCTCCCCCCACCCTCCACGACGTGTCAGCAGAGATTGCAGTGCCTTCGGTGTCAGCAGCACATCAAATATGACCTTCACCCTGATGGCCACCCAAAGCGTTGCCCGGAAGATGACGAACGAGACAAAGTATCGAGACGGACACGAGCACAGCCAGCCGCGCTCCGTTTTATCGGCGTTTGCCGGTGTGCTGATGGCGAGAAGGAAGAACAGGGCTCGCCCCTTTATCACATGTTTTTCGCTGAGAAAATAAAAACACACAAAGCCCGCGACATCTTTACCTGTCGTCTTTCGTTCAAGAAAAACAACGTCGGCCACTTTCCGCGTCCGGAGACTTCACCGCCCGGTCCTCAGCGCGTCGCTGCATGACCACGGTTAACGGGTGAAGGACCACCAGCACAGACAGCAGCCACTGACGGAGACGACGTTGTGGGCAGACAGTGGACAGACAGTGTTATATACCTGAAGGCCAAAAGAGCTTTTTCCGAAATGTCGTAGGCGAATATGTAACGAGTTGATTAGTGGACTTTAACGCCGTCCTGTAAACAGCAGGAACCCTGCAGAACTGGCAAGACAGCGTTCAATGAGATGACTACTTAAGGGAACTGTACAGAGCTAATGGGAATAAAGTACTACTTTGAACGGGAAACAGTCTATCGGTGTCACACATTAATCGGAAAGATAAAGTAATTGTAAACTGTGATTATCATAATATGATCGTATCTTTTAGCGGGTATACCAGAAGAGCGCTTAGCTCGCAAGGAGGTGCCTATAAGTCCGCTTTTTTGCAGTCAGAAGGCGCGCATTTCTTATAAGCTCGCGTTTCACTCTCTTTATCTGGTTTGTGTGTGTGTGTGTGTGTGTGTGTGTGTGTGTGTGTGTGTGTGTGTGTGTGTGTGTGTGTGTGTGTGTGTGTGTGTGTGTGTGTGTGTGCGTGCGTGCGTGTGTGTGCGTGTGTGTGTGTGCGTGCGTGTGTGTCTGTCTGTCTCTATGTACGTGCGTTTGTGTGTGTCTGTCTGTCTGTCTCTATGTGCGTGCGTTTGTGTGTGAGTGGGTGGGTGTCTCTGTGTGTGCCTGAGTGGTGGCATGTGTTTTTGCCGGCTGCAGTGTGTACACTCTCTCTCTCTCTCTCTCTCTCTCTCTCTCTCTCTCTCTCTCTCTCTCTCTCTCTCTCACACACACACACACACACACACACACACACACACACACACACACACACACACACACACACACACATACAGAGAAAGAAACACACACACACACCCCTTCATTCTTCTGGTCAGGAGATGAGAATGCAGCCGAGGGTGCGCGTAAGTTGGCGTAGAGTATGTGCGGTTCATTAGCCTGTGCTTGGCATGCGTGCTGATTGACAAATGGAACACGCACCCTAATCGTAGAGGGCGCTAAAAGCCTCCAAGCCCAAGGCCCTTTGAACCGAATGGGCAGTTGTGGATAACCGGCTGTGGAGACCAGCAGCTGGACAGACACAAGAACTGGACAGACACAAGAACTGACTTTTCTCTATCTCTCCGGAAGGAAGATGATGTACCTCTGGTGGAACTTGTGTACCTTGTATTTACTCGCATGCCAGGTAAGTTACCGTAGGCGACTAAGGCCTTTGTTGCTGTGTTTGCGTGACGTGTCTTTCGAGCGCTAATGAACTCTCTTGTGTGTTGATTCTCCGGAAGAAACCCTCTCTGGACTCAAAAGCTATAGTTGGGTTTAATATGGCTCATCTCAGGACGAGGCAGTCAAAATACTCCTTCTGATTCGCCCTGATTTAACCGTAATGGTTGACTGGGCGTAAAACACCAAGTTACTTACTTACTTACTTACCTTCTTCTGACCATCATCATATCTATTTTGATCTATTAAAGGAACTAAACTTCTCAAAGCACATTGCATACAACAAGCAAAAGACACCAAAATAAAAACGTGCACTCAAAGATTTTGTTTAAAATGATTCCTTGTATATTCGTCCGTAACGATTAGTGGGACTTGCTGCTAACAACAACAGCAGAGGGCGGCCTCGTTCGTCCGTGTTGCACGCACCATCTCTTCGATGTCGGACATGGAAATTGTGTGCTCACGTCGCACGGGTAAACCGTCACGTCAGGCTAGTTTTGACACCTGACGGTGTTTTCTACATCAGATCCGGCTAATCACTACTGTCTTCTAATCACTACTGAGGAAAGTAGGATTCTAAATTGAAAATAAAATCAACCTGATTTTTTTTAATTTTTTTTTTTAACACAAAATCATCGACTTTTTAACATAAAATCAGTCTCTATATTGGTGTCGTGTACCTTGTTGGAAAAATGCCAGCCTGCTTGACATGTTACATCTTGAGACAGCTATTATATAGCTCACAGAAATATACAACGACAAGAGCGTGGTCAACAAAGAACAGGCAGCGCAATTCTGTACATCTTTGTGCTGTGCCTTACATCTTAAGCTCTGTCCTGCTGCATGCCTAATGTCGCCTGAGCCGGTTTGGTCTGGCGGTAAGGCGTTAGGCTGGTAAGCAGAAGAAACTCGGTTCGATTCCGCGCTTCGACTCTCCTTTCCCTTAATAGGTTGTGGGTTATGGACACTGTCTTTGTGACTTTGCCCCTCACAATTAATTATTTAAGCATTACGGTGGCTTTTACCGCTGCCCATCTTAATGTTGAATCATTCTGGTGGTGACATTCCTCTGGTGGTAATTCGGCGTCAAACACATTTAAATGAATGCCTGATGTGTCTTCTGTTGTCTGTCTGACGTGTTCGTGTGTCTCACGCTACATCAATATTTGACTTGGTCGACTCTTCCTGCCATCTACTCTCTCGCACCTTGGCTTGGGCTGTGTCACAACACACTGACACCAGCAAGAACACCAAGGCGTGGGCTGTGTCACAACACACTGACACCAGCAAGAACACCAAGGCGTGGGCTGTGTCACAACACACTGACAACAGCAAGAACACCAAGGCTCGGGCTGTGTCACAACACACTGACAACAGCAAGAACACCAAGGCTCGGGCTGTGTCACAACACACTGACACCAGCAAGAACACCAAGGCGTGGGCTGTCACAACACACTGACACCAGCAAGAACACCAAGGCGTGGGCTGTGTCACAACACACAGACAGGAGCAAGAACACCAAGGCGTGGGGTGTGTCACAACACACCAAGGCTACACTAACATGTTGTTATGCAGCTGCATACTATCTTCAGCCACGATATGTTCCTTACATAACAGCGTCCACCCTCCAAAAAGAGAAATAATTCCTCCGAAGTTTTCAATATGTTTTCCCATGCGGCGGGGTTATTTAAAAAGAAAAAGAAAAAAGAAGAAGAGACAAATGGTAAAGAAATGAAAACGGACACACACACAATCTTCTCACTCTGTGGAGTGCATTTGTCATTGTACAGTTACATATATATTCCAACCGTGTGACCCGCAGAGTGTTTAGCTGAGGAACATCACAACAACATAAACCGTAGATGATTCAGGTCTTGGCTGTTGTGTTCCTTGCAGCGTCCATCGCGAGCTCATCTTTCTGGACTCGCTCTCATACGTTGAAAGAGAGAGAGAGAGAGAGAGAGAGAGAGAGAGAGAGAGAGAGAGAGAGAGAGAGAGAGAGAGAGAGAGAGAGGAGAAGAAGAAGAAGAAGAAGAAGAAGAAGAAGAAGTTTAAACCAAGCAACAGTAATTGCTTGGATGGACCAGGAGCCATCTACCGGTTCATGGGGAGAAGAATGTACTAATGGATTCCCGGCCTTCCGTCCAACAGGCGCGACTGTGAAGAGATTCCTGTCTAAACGATCTCTCAGCAGAGAACGGTCGGTATGTCAGTCATTCCACAGAAAATATCCCAGGTTGCATGCACATCCTCCCAAATGTACCCAATAAGAGTAAATAAGCAAATACGGAACTAACAAATCATCGTAATCTTTGTCTAAGGTTTCTCAGTCTCTTGTCCTTTCTTTCGTCGTTTTTAATGAACCGTTTTGGCATAAGCATGGAAAATGCCAGCCTACCTCCTTCTTCCTATCGACTGCTTGTCATCTGAGAAAAAGAAGAAGATAAAAATACACACACACACACACACACACACACACACACACACACACACACACACACACACACACACACACACACACACACAAATCAAGCGCCTTCCCCCTCTCATTATCTCTCACTGGATTTGCAGATTACAATACTGGCAGATCCCAGGGAAGGCGCACTGACAGGCAGGAAGAGTGCCAAGCAGCCGAGTGGGGAAATAGAGTTCTAGAGACTCAATGGAAAACAAATGCAGGTAGTAAATCATGACATACGGCTAGGTGAAAGAGAGGCACCTCATCGACCATCTATCATAAAGTTTAATCTGACCCAGATTCCGTGGTGATAAAGTAATACGCTTCAGTACTGTGTCGCCGAACCGATGACAGTAACTAACTTGGTGTTTTACGTCCAGTCAGCCAGTACGTTAGATCAGGGCGAAACGATGACAGAACAACCAGCAACCGAAATACATCAGCTGTGCTATTGGGAAAACACTACGCTAACTTCCGCGTCAGTCCTGGCTGTTTGCGGAGGATAGTGGCTTTGATTCTGGCGATCATTTAAAGTATTTCGGTGACGGAAAGTCGGCATCCGCGGCTGAGATGTCAGGTGACAGATACCTCTGTACAGCTGTTTAAAACAAGTTGTGTTTAGATGCTTCGATAGCTTGTTCGGTGATTTACTTAAAACAGGATTGGGATGGAAATTACAGCAGACTGGGAAAAGGCCGCACTTCAAGACACAGACCTTTGAACGGCGTGTAAGTGGATCCGAACACATACAAGTTTAAAAATAACGCTGTTTATTAGGACAAAACACAACATGCGAATTTTCGGGAGCTGTGTCCGGTGCTTGGACAAGTACCGGGTATAGCTGACCCCCGAAAAGACGTTAACAAATGGGTCCAAGCACCTGATATAGCTTATCCCCGAAAAGACGTTAACAAGTGGGTCCAAGCACCTGACATAGCTCACCTCCAAAAAGATAAATGGATTAGCTCTCCATCTCATTTTTCATTGTCTTTCACCGTTTAATTGTTGTTTAAGTGTCGTTTTGTAGCTTGAAAAAGGAGATTACCCAGAAAATTCGCATGCTGTGTTCTGTCCTAATAAATAGCGTTATTGTGAAACCATTGTGAGTTTGGATCTTGTTTTAGAATGCTTGTTATTAGCGTATAAGTAGGTTAGCTGCTTAGCAACTGGATTTTAACGTCCCGTCAACCACACCGCGTCACAGGCGGACGAACAAACCCCGTTTACAGGACAATACACATCCAGTAAATCTCAAGGACTGGCTGCTAGATAGGTCCAAATGGACCTAACGCTACTATCCCTGAGTATTACAGTTTCCGAGTTCGAGTTCCAGTTCTTGTCATACACGTATCCAAAAAAAAAAATGCCCAGGTCAGCACTACAAACTCGGTCTAAACAGAAATACATCAGGGGAAATCTCACAACTGACCAGAAGGGCCACACTCGCTGGTCCTGTGGTTGGATGGATGGACACAAGCAGTTGGTGGCAGGCGGATCGACGGGAGGCAAAATACACAGGTGAAGTAATGAGCGTCTGTGTAAGTGTAGCAAAGAAGAAAAAGGAAGAAACAAAGAAGGACTAAAATAAATAAAGGGGGAAGCTCGAGAAGTTCGAGTTCAGTGTTGCTTTATGTCCACAGTGACCATACGGACTATCAGGGACGTGGAGCCCAGGACGTCCATCTCGACTCTCACACAGCTCCTAAGCTCTGTGCGCGAGCAATAAATGAGTGACTGTGATCTAACAACAGCAGAGTCAGCAGTACTCGTATCACACAGTACCACTGACCTTTGCCCGACCTTTTCCATCTCGGCCCCCTGCGAACGGCTTCAGAGTGTGATTATGATCCTGATCGTCACTGACGTGACCATTGGGTCAAAATCAGCACAAAACTGACTCAGTTCATAACGAAAATAAGAGACAGTAGGTAAGCAAAGTAAGCGACGGATATACTGACGACCACGCCAGGAGAAAAACAAGAACAAAAGAAGAAAAGAGAACGAAAGAAAGTTGCAGCAAATGCAGTCTGGAATCTTTCATTTTCAGGCTTTGCAGGCGAGAAAGGGAGAGCGGAGGAAGATGGTATCAGCAGCAGTGGCGGCGAGTATTAGCAGTATTACGTCTGTGCTGCTCTCACAACTATGCACGTTCAGCGGGAAGGCCGCACTCAACTGATAGCCAAATGTCAGCAGTCGCCATATTGCCCACCTCTCCACCAGACCAACATCCGAGACACACCTGGGACGATAAGAAACTGAGGAAGGGTGTCCCGCTTTTTCTCCTTCTTCCTTTTTTAACTTTTAAAAACGACTTCCATTATCCCTTTATTTCACATGTATTCTATGCTATATATTACTCATTTTGTGGAGGGATGGGTTTTTCCCCTTCATGCCGGCACCTCTTGTTTAACCAAAGGCTCCATAATTACCGCAGCGGGTATCGCTCTCGAGTGATTTAATTCCATTCGCCCCGGTGACGAATGGGAAGGAACTGTGAAAGACAGACGAAGCTGCGCAGAATGGAAAGGCGCGGCAACTGAATCACCTTGTACCAGTCAGGCAGTGAATAAACATATTGTTGTTGTCTGCAGTCAGACAGTGAATAAGCATATTGTAGTC
>OY757546.1:17769933-17781433 GCA_963584105.1 Alviniconcha strummeri | reverse complement strand
CCGCCAACAAAGTTTACACCAGCTCAAATAAAACCACAATCGTTTGAATCGAAACGGAACTCCTTTTTTTACCCGGGGTGTATGCGTCTCTTGTTTACGTGCGTGCTTTGGCGCTAGGTTGCTTCTACAGTCATATTAGTACCCGAACCTTTCGGAGGGCGGTGACCACATCGCTGGACAGCTGCGCGGAGATAAAGAGTACCCCTTCAGTGGCGTAACTAAATCTGGCAGAGTTTGGAGGAAGGTGCAGGAAAGCGATGCTCGGAGCGTGGGCCCGACTTACAGGTGCCCGGTGAGAGCACAGTCTGGGACGCCAGCGCCAGTACCATGCTCGGAGTGTGGTGTGAACCATCTCCAGCCCTGCTAAGTTCCTTGCGTAACAGTTTCCACCCGTACCCTCCAGAAATGGACATCAATCGTTCGAAAACGGCATGTGGCTGCCGATGTCAGTGTCGGGGTAATGAAAAACGAGTCACAGGAAACAGTGCAGCACGGCTTGTTCTGCAGAAAAATAAGTGAAACCAAAGATCACTGTCAGAGATCCAAACACATCAGCGCTAGGTTAAAAAGAACGGTATTTATTATGGAAAAAACACACACAACATGCCAATTTTCGCGGTATACCCCTTTCTTCAAGCTACGAAACAATACTTAAACAATAGTTAAACGGTGAAAAATGAGATGCAGCGGGATACTTAGCTCCTTTTGGTTGAGCTGTTCCGAAGAAAAATAAGCTTAAAAATAAGCTTGTTCTGAAGAAAAATAAGCGAAAGCAAAGATCACTACTGTCAAACGAGATCCAAACACATTGGAGCTAGATGCTAAGTTAAGGATACTTAACGGCTTTTGACTGGTTTGTTGTTGTTGTTGTTGTTGTTGTTGTTGTTTGTTTGTTTGTTTGTTTGTTTGTTTGTTAAACAGAACGATATTTATTATGAAAAAATGAGGGGGGGGGGGGAAGCAAGGTTTTTTTTCGCGGAAAGCCCCTTTTTCAAGCTGCAAAACAACACTTAAACAACAGTTGAACGGTGAAAAATGAGATGTAGGATACTTAACGGCTTTTGAATGGACTTGTTGTTGCTGTCGTTTGTTTGTTTGTTTGTTTTGTTTTGTTGTTGCTGCTGCTGCTGCTGCTGCTGCTGCTGCTGCTGCTGCTGCTGCTGTTGTTGTTGTTATTTTCATTTTCTTGTTGTTGTTTGTTTTTGTTGTTTTGTTTGTTGGTTTGGTGTTCAGTGTTTGGAAGAATGTTGGCATGACAATGACCTGCATTGCCTTGAAATTCCGCTGCGAATACAAGATGGCAACTTTTGCGTACCGCCACATCGAAAATAATCAAGCCATAATATACTCCCGGCTTGTCTTTCAGCTTCGCTCTGTGCACATCAGACACCAGGCGCCCTCCGATCCTCATGCGAGAAGCTTTCGAAAATTCCTAAACGTAATTTGAAGTCTTTTGGTGAGCGCTCTTTACAGTTTCATCGCTGCTCCTGTCTGGAATTCTCCGCCTGCCAGTATTTTGATGAGTGCTCTCTATAGTTTCATCGCTCCATCTGTCTGGAATTCTCTGCCTGCCAGTATTTTGGTGAGCGCTCTTTACAGTTTCATCGCTCCATCTGTCTGGAATTCTCTGCCTGCCATGAGTATTTTGGTGAGCGCTCTTTACAGTGTCATCGCTCCATCTGTCTGGAATTCTCTGCCTGCCAGTGTGCGAAATCTCCTCATCCTGTCTGAATTCAGTACCAGGAAGACTTTCCTATTTAGAAGGGTGAAGGTAGACTCTACCTAACGCTGCACTGTCACCACTAGAGTGACTTAAAATGGGTGCATTAAGATGGGGAGCGATGCGATTTTTTGTTTTTTGTTTTTGCTTTTTATTCTTTTATATAGTGCTATTTTCCGCTCTCGAGCAGATTCACTCACTCGCATGTAATTCTAAATGAGTGACTGTCGCTTTTTATAGCTTTTTATATGTTTCATTAATTGTGAGGGACGACAAAGTCACAAGACAATGTCCACAAACCACAAATTTTGAAGAGAGATGGGAGAGCCGAAGCTGAATCGAAACGAGGTCCTTGTGTTTAATTACCAGCCTATAAAACGCCTTACCGTTTAAGCCAATCCTGTGGGGCGCGTACCTGATAAGCCTACGGTTTCTGTGGACGTAAAGTAACACTCAACCAAAGCCAATCCTGTTCATGTTTACAAAGAGTTTGACAACGGTTGCTTTTAACTCGGTGACCTCCGCACGAACACGCCTCGATATTTCGTAACAAAGAATGGAACCCACCGCCGTCCCCTTTAACCTCGGTTGTCTGTGTGATGCCCCTGGGCCAGCGAACCACGTAGCACCGTCTGTCTGCCAGATTTAGAACCAGGATCCACTCGTCACTGAAGATCCTGAAGAACTCGATGGCTTAACCTCGATAACAAAACATTGATAACTCGGGAGTGCACGAAGGAGGTGCGCAAGTTAAGATGGTCTTTAAACGTTTAAAAAGATGGTCACAAGATTTTGTGCTTCGAAAATATTACGCTATCTACTATGTATGCCGTGTCCCAGCTCTACCCTGTCTGTCCCAGCTCTACCCTGTCTGTCCCAGCTCTGCCCTGTGCGTCCCAGCTATTAATATCATAAGTAAAATGAGCTTTGAATGTTTTACAATTAAAAGTTAAACCGGTTTAAAACTGAGGGGCATCATTTCAGTTGACAGGAATGGAAATAACAAAAAAAAATTGCCGAGCAGTTTTTCACTCGATTTCTGGTCCTATCACCTGGAATTTGGTTTAAACAAAGTTTATTTACATTCATGAAAATATGGACAATAAAAATCATTGTATGAGCATTAAACAAGCTAGGCTTATAGTAAATGCTCACAAACATAATTTACTAATTAATTCATTTTGCAATAACGGGTATGTATGATTATATTAAACAACATGAAAACAACAACACAAATCAATCAAAAATCAAGAGAGAGAGAGAGAGAGAGAGAGAGAGAGAGAGAGAATGCTCTCATGCGCTGCCAGTAACTATTTAATTGAGTTTGTCATTCCATGGCAAAGCGGCCGGACTGGGTAATGAAGTCTTGGACAGCTTTAAATATCAATGAGTTCATATTGTTTGATATGTTTGGATCCTGGAATTTGAGGTGGAAAAATACTTCTTTTTTATATAAATTAAGCAGATATTCCTCTATGAGGCCCAGACTAATAATTATTGAGAACTGCAAAGTCAAAGATATTGAAATTGGTCAAATTATGACTATGGCTACCAGGGTAGACATTTTGGAGAATTATTTCACTAATGGGCAGCACAACATTATTTTGTATTTTTCAACCAATTTGCCTAAAATTTTGAACACAAGAAGGTAGCGTCAGTGGCGCTAGTGTATTCTGCAAGATAGCAGCTATCTTCATATAAGCAGCTATCTTCATGAGTAAAAATATATTTGGCTCTACAGTATTTACCAAAAAGTTCATTCCTAGGGCTTAATGCGTAGAACATACTAGAAACGTTATATCAATCAGTATTATTTGCATAATGTAGAGTTTTGAGAGAGATAGTTTTCAAGTTAAAAGGGCGAAAAGTATGAAGATATTTTCAGACACAGTTGTTTTAATTTTTAATTAAATAATGTCTGCTTCAAAAGTTAACAATCAAAAGTACTAATATTGATATATTATTAACATACAATGTTATCTGTCACACCTGCCAAATATTGACCGATGTGTGTCAACATGTTGGTGGAAAATGATTTTTTAAAAATTGTACGCACACGCTCTATATGATAGTGACCCCTTAATTTTTTTAATTTTTTTTATCGACGTTTGAAACTCGCGAAAACAACCGTGAGAGTTGTTATTTTGTGCCCAGCAGTTCGTGTCAGTCACGTCATAAACAATGCCAGAACTATCATATATGGCCGAAGTATGAAATAATTAGCAAAACTAGCAACTGAGCTACCCCCTACCCCTTAATCTATTCAACCTTAAACCACCGTCATGCATACGGGCCGGGAAGAGGCGGTACGTTAAGTTTAATACAGCGCTATGTCTGCGACACGATTTTCGCCGGTACCCTGACCCGTCTTACGAAGATACAAAAGGGTCAGATGGCCAGGGGAAAAAGATTCTCATACTCTCATTCCACACTCAGTTCAACCCACGAGCGGGCACGGTTTTCACGTTTTTGAACAAAAACAGGTAGGTTTAGGCCAAAACTAATAAGCCTGTCTAGTCTCTCTCTGTACCTATCATGTACAGACTTGTTTTGTTTTGTTTTGTTTTGTTTTTGCTTTTGTTGTTGTTGTTGTTGTTGTTGTGTTTGTTGGGTGTTTTGTTGTTGTTGTTGTCGGGTTGTTTTTCCTTCGTGATATATGAACAGTTTGGTGGTGGTGGTAATTTCTTTCTAGGCGCTTAGCAATTCTAATGTGAGTGACTGAGAAGTAATCAGTCTCTATATACAAATAACCGAACAAAGAAAACTGGTATACAACGTAGTCTACAGGCTGTATGACGCTGTCTAAAAGCTGGTGTCTGAACCAAAGAAAACCATGATACAAGAATTAATATAGGCTGTCTGACTCTCTAAACACTGGTGTATACACCAAATGTAGAAAACCGGGACACAAAATGTAGACTGTCTGAGTCTCTAAACACTGAACACCAAACGTAGAAAACCGGGATACAAAATGTCGAACGCTGTCTATAAACATCGGAGATCGCCATCGAAAAGAAAAACGAACTGCTTGTTAGTAACGCTGTAAACATGGTGCTTAGCGTCCACAGAAACCATAAGGTTTATTAGGGACGGATTAGTAACGCTTTTCTTTTTTTCGTATTTTAACCCTTTCACTGCCATATTCGCCGCGCCGTCACTTGGAAAACGACCAACAAAAGTGCCAAATTTGATACCTGAGTAGCTCATCAGTGAGTGGTTACCGTGCTACCCGAGTAGGTCATCAGTGAGTAGCTACCATGCTACCCGAGAAGTTCATCAGTGAGTAGTTACCGTGCTACCCAAGTAGGTCATCAGTGAATAGCTACCATGCTACCCGAGAAGCTCATCAGTGAGTAGTTACCGTGCTACTCGAGTAGGTCATCAATGAGTAGCTACCATGCTACCCGAGAAGCTCATCAGTGAGTAGTTACCATGCTACCCGAGTAGCTACCATGCTACCCGAGTAGCTCATCGGTGAGTAGCAACCATGTTACCCGAGTAGCTCATCAGCACGTGAGAGGATATCAGCCTAATTTCATTCCTTCATATTTTGTGGTGGAACTTTTCTGATGTTTGCTTTATTTTGATAATTTTGCTCTGGTGTGAAGATCACTGTAGAGTGTCCACAGAATAGAAGCACAATTTGCATCCACACACTCTCTTCAGTAACGTCCGACTGAATTCTAGCGCATGATTCAGTCAACCGTAGATTGCTCCTCACAAGCGAGGTAATATCTTCAGTAAGCCTTTTTCTTTTTCGTTTCTTTCTCAAAAGTATTACATCTAGATATGCGTCGTAATGCTCTTAATAGAATTGCTGAACTAATATTATGAGCGTTACCTGTTAGCATTATTACTAACAATATTGTTCTTGTTGTTGTTATTATTATTATTATTATGGTTGTTATTGTTGTTGTTGCGACTGCTGCTGCTGCTGCTGTTAATATTATTATAATCATTATCTTTATATCACTCAGAATTTAACATTTACTATTACTTCATGTTTTGCTTATAAACATGAGGCAAACATGTAGCAGTCTGCATCAGAACGGGACTCAAAGGGTTTGTGTGGGATCTATATAAACAAAACCGGCAGGTAATGTCATAGTTCAGGAGCTGTGTGAGAGTCGAGGTGGACGTCCTGGGCTGTCCGTCCCAACGAGCCTTCTGGTTTCCGTAGACGTAAAGATTTATTGAACCGTGATTCGGCATTGGTCACAACTTGTCCCTAATATGTCACCTGACATCTGAGGACATTAAGCAACACTTCACCACCACTAATGCCAGACGACAGCTATTGTATGCCAGAGTTGTGTGTCTTGTTGTGGAGCCGGGATAGCTCAGCTGGTAGAGCGTCCGACTGAAAAAGCCAGGCGTGATACTGACGCGGGTTTGAGTCCCTGGTGCGGCAAGGGATTTTTCTCCCAGAGTCAATTTCCAGTGCAGACTCTCTTACGGTGTCCGTACAGCCCCCGTGTGCAATTGCATGCATCAGCATCTGTGCACATGTTAAAAATCCCAAACAGTGGCAGTCACACCGTAGGTTGGACACAGGAAAACACTACTCATATTGGTAGGAATGGGTAGCGCTGCTCTTGTGGCTGTTGTGCCTTACCCAGGTAAGGCGACCCGAATTTCCAGCAAGGGACAGAAAAGTTTAAAACAAATCGTAAGTGACGTCAACATAGTTCAAACCATTGCTGGAAAATCTTCCATTTTCCGATTTTTCTAGTTCTTGAGAAATATTTTCTCACTCAATTTTAGTACTGTCTATGCCGAAAAAAACACTGAACTTCTCTGTACCGGTTTTGTCAAGTGGTCGATCGAGTGATCTTTGGGCCAAATACTTCATTCTTATCTGGTTTCCGATGGGTCTTGTAGATGGTATTATATCCTTTCGTGGACCACGAATCGAGCGTATCAATTAAAGCTTTCTATTTTCGTTTTTGTTTTTTTAAGACTAACAGAATCTTGATTAATTAACTACCGACGACTACTGTGATTATAATGATGATAAGATGATGGCGGTGGTGGTAGTGGCGGTGGTTGTGATAATGAAGGTGATGATGATGAGAACGATGCTGATTATGGTGGTGGTGGTGGTGGTGGTTTTGGTGATGTGATGGAGGTTAGGGTGGTGGTGGGGGTGGTGGTGGTTGTGATAATGAAGGTGCTGATGACGAGAACGATGATAATTATGGAGGTGGTTGTGGTTTGGGTGATGTGGTGACGACGACGACGACGACGACGACGACGATGGTGGTGGCGGTGGTGGTGGTGGTGGTGATGATGATGATGATGATGAAGCGACGACGGCGGCGGCGGCAATTTCTTCACTGCAGGACCATTTCCGTCGACTACAAATGATGCATTCGCTTCACACTAACTGAAGAATGTGCGTACATTTCCCCCTCAGCTGATCCAGCCAACCAGCATGAACTGCCCACGACTCGGACTGATTGCCATGCTGGTTGCCATGGTAACGTGCCAGCCCCACGACCTCCAGGCCGCTGCTGACGCCACCACCCTCGCCCCTCCTCCGCTGATGCAGAGCTCTGGTAAGGAACCACACAGTGCCAGCGATGTCGCTGCTGCTGCTGATGGTGATGATGACGATGGTAGTGGTGATGACGATGATTAAGATGATGGTGACAGTGACACTGCTTCTGATGCTGCGGATGGCGAGGGTGACGATGACGGTGAAAATAGTGATGATGATGATAGTGATGGTGGTGATGACGACGAGGACGACGACGACGGCAGTGGTGATGACGATGATTAAGATGATGATGACAATGACGCTGCTTCTGATGCTGCGAATGGCGAGGGTGACGATGACGGTGAAAATAGTGATGATGATGATGATGATGATAATGATGGTGGTGATGACGACGAGGACGACGACGACGACGGTAGTGGTGATGACGATGATTAAGACGATGATGACAATGACGCTGCTGCTGATGCTGCGAATGGTGAGGGTGACGATGACGGTGAACATAGTGATGACGATGATTAAGATGATGATGACAATGCTGCTGCTGCTGCTGCTGCTGCTGCTGCTGCTGCTGCTGCTGCTGCTGCTGCTGCTGACGATGGTGATGATGACGATGGTAGTGGTGATGACGATGATTAAAATGATGATGACAATGACACTGCTGCTGCTGCTGCTGACGATGGTGATGATGACGATGGTAGTGGTGATGACGATTAAAATGATGATGACAATGACACTGCCGCTGCTGATGCTGCGGATGGCGAGAGTGACGATGACGTTGAAAATAGTGATGACGATGATTAAGATGATGATGACAATGACGCTGCTGCTGCGGATGGTTAAAGAATGGCGCTTTCTAACAAGTATCAGTTGTTCATCATCATCATCATATTTCGCCCTGATATAACTGTAATAGGTGTAAAACACCAAGTTACCTATAATAATAATAATATATTACTGCTGATAACTATATTATTAACGGTGGTGAAGTCAGCGGTAGAGTTGGCAGCGATGTCCTGTTCAATCTCTCTGAAGAACGTCTGCTTCTCGCGACGTGTTACGGCAAAATAATGATTGGCCAAACGCCAAGTCCATTTTGAGATAAAGCAGCCATTGTTCCAGCAAATAGCATAGCGCAGCGTTTCAGCTGATAGAAATGGTCTGAGCCGGTTTGGATAGGGCAGAATTATAAGGACGAGAAAGATAGGGTCCAACTAGGGTACTCTAGAAACGGTCAGGACAGATATAATATCTAAAGGGCAGAATAAGGAAAAGGGAAAGATATGGGGTACTCTAGAAATGGTCAGAACAGATATAGTATCCATATAGCAGAAATATAGGGTAATATGTATAGGGCAGAACAAGGAAAAGGAAAGACATGGGGTCCGATGGGGTACTGTAGAAATGCTCAGGACAGATATAGTATCAATGAGGCAGAATACGGAAAAGGAAATTAAGACATGGGATCCAGTGGAGGACAAATACAGTATCTAAAGGGCAGAATATTGAAAAGGAAAGACAGGGGTCCAATGGGATACTCTAGAAATGGTCAGGGCAGATTACAGTATGTAAAGGGCAGAACAGGAAAAGGAAAATTAGTTATCGAATAGGATACTCTAGAAATCGTCAGGACAAAATTAGCATTGAATAGGAACTCTAGAAATGGTCAGGACAAAATTAGTATCGAATAGGATACTCTAGAAATGGTCAGGACAGATATAGTATCTATATGGCTGAATAGGGAAAGGGTCGAATAGGACATGAGAATAGGAGAGAGAAAGAGAGAGAGAAGACAGACATAGAGAGAGGGGACAGAGAAAGAGAGAAGACCCAGAGAGAAACAGAGACAGAGACACAGAGAGAGAGCGACAGGGACACACAGAGAGACAGAGAGAGACAGAGAGAAAGAGAAGAGAGAGACAGACAGAGACAGAGATGAAAAAGAGGAAATAGAAATCCCCAGGGGAATTGGGGGGGTGGGGGGTGAAGAGATTGGGAAAAGATTTGGAACAAACAGAGTGTGACTGCTATCTATGAGGCAATTAGTTTGCAGCGAGGATCGACAGCGCGTGATTGGGACAGACATGGTATGGTTGGAACAGACAGGGTATGGTTGGGACAAGTAGGGTATGGCTGGGACAGACAGGGTATGGTTGGGATAGGTAGGGTATGGTTGGGATAAGTAGGGTATGGTTGGGGCAGACAGGGTATGGTTGGGATAAGTAGGGTATGGTTGGGACAGACAGGGTATGGTTGGGATAGGTAGGGTATGGTTGGGAAAGACAGCGTATGATTGGGTTAGGCAGAGTATGGTTAGGACAGACAGAGTGTAATTGGGTTAGGTAAGGTATGGTTGGGACAGACAGGGTGTAACTGGGATAGACAGGGTACGGTTGGGTCAGACAGTGCACAGCTGGGACAGACAGGGTAAAGCTTGGACAGACAGGGTAGAGCTGGGACAGACAGGGTAAAGCTGGGACAGATATGGTAGATCTGGGACAGACAGGGTCAAGCTGGGACAGACAGGGCAGAGCTAGGATACACGAAGTACAGCTCAGCACAACAGTGTTTACTGGGACACATTTGGTGACAGAAGTGGCCTGGGAGCTTATGGAAATGAGACGGAAGGCCAGAAGGACCAAACACTCAGCAGAAACCAAGACATATATATTTAAAAAGTAGGCCAGTAGGCTATTATGCAACCGTGTCCAGAAGCCCGACAAGCTGATAGCAGCAAACGTGCCTGGTGGCCAGTAGACAGGGTGGACAGTCAGGCTTTATCAGCACGGGAAGCCAGTGTCTCTCACTGCCACTATCGAGGCCCCTATTTTTAAAGTGGAACCGAACCCAAAATGAAAGCTGGCTTGAAAACGTGGAAAATATGCACATAATTATTTGTATCTGCCGATGCTCATTTGCGATGTGCGATGTACACGTATAAATATTTCTGCCGTGATATATGATTATGGCAAAACAAGGAAACTATACAATTACTGCCGTGATATATTATTACGGCAAAACACAGAAACTATACAATTTCTGCCGTGATATATGATTATGGCAAAACACAGAAACTACACAATATTTTCGTATATGTTAAGACTTTTCTATTTCTTAACTCTGAAAAAAGAAGAAGATACTAACACATAAAACATTGAAAAGAATGCTGTGGATTATGACAAAACACAACATTCGAATTTTCTGCGTAAGCCCCCATTTTCAAGGTACAAAACAACACTTAAACAACACTTAAAATGTGAAAATTGGATGTAAGATACATATTTGCTCAACCAAACGAACACGCACTGCAGAAAGAATCCAATTTAATAAACGCATGTGAGAGCACGCGCAAAGGACACACACACACACACACACACACACACACACACACACACACACACACACACACACACACAAACACGCACACACACACACACACACACGCACACACACACACACATACATACAGACATACACAAAAACACACGCACGCACGCACGCACGCACACACGCACGCGTGCGCGCGCACACACACACACACACACACACACACACACACACACACACACACACACACACACACACACACACACACACACACGCTCTGTCATATCACACCACCGCTAGTTTCCTCATTTCCTGGGTACTTGAACAAATGGAATGAACGGGTGGAAGGATGGCTGGTTGTAGGCAGAGGCCAAATAAAGTGACGCAGACACAAGCTGGTACATAACTGTTTATTCTCAGGGCCCACAGCCGCCACAGATGCGTCGTCTCCACCTCCGCTTGTGGACACGTCAGTGGCTCCAGTGGCTACCGACTCGTCCGCTCCGCCAATGGCAACCGACTCCACCATGGCTCAAGTGGCTACTGATTCAACCATGGCACCCGACTCCACTATGGCTCCAGTGGCTACTGACTCAACCATGGCTCCAGTGGCTACCGACTCAACCGTGGCTCCAGTGGTTACCGACTCGTCCGCGGCTCCGGTACAATCCACACAGCCTATTGCTACTACACCTGACAGCCCCGCGAACTACTGTAAGTGCTCAGGACCGTTCAGATGAAACGGGGTCTTTCTGTCTTCTTCATGTCGTTGTTGCTGCTGCTGCTGTTATCTGTTTGTTGGCGTCGGTGTAAATGTTCGCTTACTCGTCGTCTTCTGTATGTTGTGAAGATTTAGACAGTAATTGTGTTTGTTTTTCAGTCGTATTTCATTTTGCCATAATTATTTGTATTCTTGTTTGATGTATTGAGTGTTGCTGCGGTTCTCATCAGGGATA
>OY757546.1:17746809-17767233 GCA_963584105.1 Alviniconcha strummeri | reverse complement strand
TATGAGGTTATCTTTTTTTTATTCTAAAAATTAAAACCCTTTGCCGTTGCTACCAGCGACATCGCGCCCTCCTGCACAAGGGGAATAACTCCTATGTAGTAGCAGGTACCCGCTATGCTGATGAAAATTTGAATGTTGTTTTACGTCCACAGAAACCATCAGGCCGGAGTGCCCAGGACGGCCACCTCGACTTTCAGTGAGCTCTGAGCTGATGGACTTTCGTTCGTTCTGTTTTTGCTTAATGTCCTCAGATGCTCAATCTGATGGACTGAAACCATGGACCTACATATACTAAAGTTGTTTTTTTATGTCTCAGACAGGGCTACTCAGTAAATTTCCTTTTTGAGACTCCAGTGCAAAGAGAGCTCAACGTACAGTCCCTAAAAATCTGTGTGCTCGCGGAGAAAACAAATCGGCTTTTGTCGTAGTTTGTCGGAAACGCACACAGGAAGATTACAAACTCGGAAATGGAGCAAGAGTATGAAGATGGTGCATGCTGTGATTTTTATTTTATTTAATATTTATTTTTTATACAAGAGAGGTCAAACTGCAATTTCCCGATATGCAGACCGCCCCCCCCCACCCCCCCCCCCCCCCCCCCCCCCCCCCCCCCCCCCACCCCCCCACCGCCTGCACCCGGCAGCCAGGAAAAAAAAAGATGGGGGACCGTGGCAGGATGGCACTTGCAAAGTCTGAGATGAGTGTGCGCGTGCGAGAACGCAGGTGTGGTGCGGGAGGGAGAGGGTACTAACACTGTAACAGTAACACTCAGCTGAACGTCTGAATATTGAGAAAATACACGTACTTGGGAACTTTGACGGAAGTTCAATCTGATCCACTGTAAATCGCTACCACTGTAAGTGTAACCTTCTACACGACTAATACATGGAGTGAAACACAGCCGCTCACCAACCGATGGCCCTAGAACCACCTGACAGCTGTGCAACTCCTAACAGTGACAGTGACATAATCTTCACTATATGATGAAGTATGTCACTTTACGGAAGTAGAAGAGCCTGATATACCGACCGGATATTTGCAAAATAGAACACTGTACACAATGTAAACTGTTCAACACCACTTAACTCTGTAGGGCATTAAAGACCCCCACAAAAATGCACCATAATCTCGAAGCATGGATGGTGGCTAGACACCAGAAGAAGATTCAGAACCAGAAAAAGATTTGGGTCTTATAATTTTAGCCAAACCAGCTTCTTTTGCATTTTTAGAATTATATATTTTCCATTAATTAAATGTATTTTTAAAACAAAAATTTGCATCCTTGTACTTGCTTTTGTCTGCAGAAATCTGAAAGAAGTCTGGTTCTAAAATGAATCATTGAATGTCAGTTTTGTCAATTTTAAGAACAGAAAGTACAGTTGTATACTCCAGCTGCATCGTGTGGCAACCAGAACATATTTAAATTCAGTAGTGCATGCTATACAGATGGGTTTTGAGAGCTTGCTTGAAGTTGAATGAGTTTTTTGTTTGTGAAATTTTGATATCATAATTTATAAACATAATTTATAGATATATATTTGTTCCCTATCACAGGACCAGCATATAAAAGCATTTTTGACCAAAGGTTTTTGTTTTCATGGATGTAGGGTACACAAAGAATGTGGTTGTGACTGGACAACTGGAGTTGTCTCAATGGTATATAAAATTCACAAGACCCTGGATAAGTGAGCCAGTTTGGCCTAGTGGTAAGGCATTAGACTGGTAAGTGGAAGGACCTCAGTTCGATACCGCTTCGGCTCTCCTTTCTCTTCAAAAAGGTGGTTTGTGGACACTGTCTTGTGACTTTGTCTATCACTTCCTGCTGAAATGTTAAAATGGCTCTCATCGCTGCACATCTTAATGCAGAAGTCATTCTGGTGGTGACAGTGTAGTGATAGGTATATAATCTCCCTCTCCCCCCACCTCCATACCCCCTTCTCCTCGTCCCTAATAAGCCATATGGTTTCTGTGGACGTTAAGCATCATATTTACTTACTTACAGGTATTCAGGACCAGAATCTGACAAAGAACTGTGACAATGGGTGGACAGTTTGCGTTGAATTCTGGCTGCCACTGGAGTGAATGCAAAATGGGAGTAATGTGGTCAGACTTGGAAACTTTGATTGTGAGTCTTGCAGCTGTGTTTTAGACTCTCTGAGGTCTATTCAGAAGGTATTGTGGTACATCAGAGAGCAGGCCTTAACAGCAGTCCAGTCTGGAATGTATGAAGACAGAAATGATTGTTGTTGTTTTTTGTTGACAGTTCAGATACTGAGATATTGAACTGATTCACTGAAGTTCAGTATGTGCTGCTGTGCAAGTATTGTCACCTGTTGATGCATTGATAAATTGCTGTTCAGTCTGAAGACAAGATCAGAAAAAGTCAACATCAGTGTCTCATATATATATAGTTTGCGCTGTATACAGCTGACTGTAGAAGCACTGATGAGTCATGTCCTCTAGTAAAATTTGAAGATGGTACAAAACTGGATGGAAAAATTAGTAATGATGAGGATGCACTATACCACAAGCAGATTGAAAACTTTATGAATTGGTGTGATAAAAATTATTTGTGTATTTGAATGTTTCCCAAACGAAAGAGATGTGCATTGATTTTAGGAAGAATCAGAGATGCCCCAAACCAGCCTACATTAAAGGAGAAGCAGTGGAGAGAGTAGATATACATGTATCTGTACTTAGGTGTGGTTTTTGATAGTAAATTGAACTGGAAAGAAAACATCAACTCTGTGCTGAAAAAAAGTGAACTCGAGAATGCATTGCATGAGAAAGCTGAGATCATTTGGAGTAAATTTAGGTATGCTATTAACTTTTTATAATGCTGTAATATGTAGTATTATGTTTCGTTCTGTCTGTTGGGGTGGGAATATTTCAAAATTAGATAGAGGGAGGTTGGAAAAGATTGTAAAAAAAACAAAACATGTCATGTTGTGGGAAAGCCACTGGACAGATTTAAGATTTTACATGAAAAGAGATTGTACAGAAAACTAATGCAAATATTAAACGATTCTACACACCCAATGAGACACTACTTTGATAGCAACAAGAGGGAAGATTTTTTACTCCTGAGAACAAAATTAATACAAACCATTATAAAGCCTTGTTTTTACCCTCGGCTGTCATTTTTTAATGGAAAGCATTATTCCAGGTAATTTTGGGTTTGCTATTAGTGTATGCAGATTGAGAGAAAGGGGGCGTATGTCTAAGAGTGTGTATGTGCATGTGTTTCATGACTTAGAATTATTGAGATATGTTCTTCGTTGTGTGATCAGACGACAGTTTTAATTTCCTGCTGGGATGAATAAAGTATATTGTGATATATATATATAGACTGATTGAGGAATATATCTTAAGGTAGATGATCTTTCAGACATAACAAACATTGATTCCATCTTTCTGTAATTCAGCTGCAACCTATTTAAAGTCATCCAGGACTTGACATCTGAAATACATTCTTCCGCAGCTGAAATGGCTGTTCAAGTTAGAGATAGATTTGTGTTGGAAACAGTTAAACAGCAGCAGCTTTAAAAAAAAAAAATTTTTTACATATTAAATTGAAAGCTACTGTGCCAGCCTGGGTCTAAATTTACAGCTGTGTGCAAATTTGCATGATCTATTTTATTCTTTGGGTGTAATGGTTGAGGTTTTGGCTGCGTTAATGGCACTTCATGCCTTCTCAAAATGGCGCTACACTGAAGAGGAATCATTAAGGATTTTGCTTTCAGTTGTCCCATTGGTTTGAACCTGAATTTACACCCCAAAAGGACCACTGAAGCCATGACTAGATCATCTATTTAAAATTATAAAAAGGCAAGCTCTGCACACTTTGCTCAAACACACAAAATGTTCAAAAGTTGAAGAACTTTTAACTTTAATTTGATCAGTCAATACAAAACATGCAAATTTTCAGGGTAAGCCTGTTTTTCAAGCAAGACATAATAGTTAATACACAGACCAACCTCATCATTACATTCCTCTCATTTTGAGCATATGGTGTCCATTCATTGCTTGGAAAAAAGGTTTACACTCAACTGGAAGTTATGCACATTTTGCTTTACCTGATTAAGTGTTTCAGCCTTTTGTGTTTTGATCTGGTTTCTCCCTCTAGTTTCCATTGCTGGGATTGATTTTTTTCTTTTCTTTTTTCTTTCTAAGAAGTGCAGATAGCCAACAAAAAACTGGAAATGTTTGGGGCATTTTAAGTCCTCAGGCTAGAAGTAGACCTATTCTAAATGCTATAGTCTGCATGATGTCACTGTTGAACATACTGAATGCAGTAACTTGTAGTGCCCTGATTCTGTTTCGTTTCATACTGCATGCTGTAGTCTGCATCAATCAATTTCCAGTTGATTTTTTTTTTTTTAATGAGAGTAAACAAGTGTTGCACTTTGTTCTGCATGATTTCCTGCTGAATGCTGCCATTACAAGTTATACATTAGTTAAAGTAGTTCATTATTTCATTTTGCTTCGTGCCCCTTTACTCATTACTGGACTTGGTCATCCCTGCAGTGATGTCATTGTTTCTGCAGCAAGTCATCTCATTCAAATGCAAAGAACAAGGAATTGCAGTAATAAATTATGTATTTTGATAGCCAAATGTTCAGATCTAGTGTGCCAAAGCTGCTATTGCCAGGTGCACTTACTGTAAAAATGCATTTAGTTTTAAGAGGTAAACACACACACACACACACACACACAGCAGTATTTTGGGACTTTTACTCCATACTGTGCAACTGAGCAGTGCATTTAATTTTAAGAGAGGTGAGTGAGAGAGAGAGAAATGAACACACACACACACACACACGCAAAGGTGTAAACGCGCACACATGTGCATGCACACACACACACACACAGTCTGACAGTATTTTGGGATTTTTTACTCCATATTGTGTAACTGAGCAGATACAGGCATATAGCACGTGAAGTATTATATGTAATCATAAATTTAAGGAAGAGAAACATTTTCTTTTTTTGTAAAAAGGGGAAAATAAGAGTATAGATCTATCAGTCATTGGTACAGTTAGAACAGACTATCATCAAAGAAATTTGCATCAGGACTGTTAAGAACTGTCAATAACAACAAAAACAAATATATGAAGAAACCAGAAGCAAACAGTCTACATATAACAGTTTGAAGCAACAGTTAAATAAAATGCATAAAATAAATCTGTGCAGCATAGAGTAACAAAAACAAAATAATCAAAAAGTATAGAAAATTAGGTCCCACACTGCTCACTCAATGACAGAACATAGAAGGAAAAACTTCACCCATCATAATTATTGTTCAAACAAGTTGCAGCTTACAAAATACTAGCTACTAATACTACTCATACCTAATGATCCCAACAAATGGCAAGCAGCCACAGGAATCTATCAGTACCGTCAATGAGGAATGCAATGGTAATAACTGGTGCAGAAATAAAAACATAGAGCTGGAGGGTATCGGTCAAAAATGTAAAAATACACACAACCCCCATCCACCCATAACCCCTTCACTGCCCCAGCCTGTAGCCAATTTTCTGCGCTGAAAAGTGCACGCATACATGCCTGCAAATATAATATTTACCAGTCCCATGACAACAAATCTACTTTAATACTGTGCATTTTGATGGAAATTGTTCCACACGCTAATATGGAAGAGGAAGAAAGCCTTAATTTTAAACTTGGCACTGTTACTGGTCATTTCCAAGTGGCAAGCGTGGCAGTGAAAGGGTTAACCAAACACAACAAGAAAGGAAAAACAGAAATCTATTAACAATTTCATTGCAAGACACTATGATGGGTCACGTGTGATATCAAACTTTACGAAAGATGGTTTTCTGTTAAAGAATGCCTTTTACAAAATGATGTTTGACATACACAAGGCAAAATATTTAAGTTTGCAAAGACTGAGAAAAAATTCTTGGTGCAAGGGAACAAATGGAAAAACCACATGCCCACTACTGTACGAGTACCACATCAAAGCAATTTACTTTTTTTCTCATACATCATTGGCTAACTCTCTCAACTGGTAAAGCAAGCCTTTAATTAAATAGTGTATGCTTTTACAGCCATTCACAATGTAAGGATTTCCTCTTAAAATTTAGTCCTCATAGGCAAACTCATGAATTAGTCATAGGACAATAAAAGACTTTTTATTTTTAAATGAACTTCAGTACAAGACAGCAATTCCAACAAAACAGATTTCAGAATGGAATCTAACAAGGGAGTTAATTAGTGTTCAAAAGATGTCACACATACAAAACAACAAAGATCCAGGTCACCTATGGTAACTCTCACCTAGCATGCAAGTAAATACAAGGTAGATAAACTAGACCAGAGGTACATCCTCGGTACTCGTATGCCAGGTGCAAGTTACCATAGGTGACACAGGTCTTTGTTGTTGTTCCACATCTTTTGAGCACTAATTTAGTAATTAACTCCCTCATTTTTGTATTCTGCATGGGTCCTCTGGGCCTTTCTGTTTCTGATCAAGATTTTAGAGCAACTGATCCCCCTCCCTCTATCCAACCAACATATCATTCTGCTTCCCTATCTACCACACACTTAAAAAGCCCTGAACTGCATGACACACTGGCTGCATAACAACTTTAAGGAAACATTTACTGGGCATTAGAAATTACAATCATCCACATGTGCTTCAAAGAAAACGATCATGTACATCATCTGTACTTGTCCGAGGACTTCAGGTCTTTCAAACTACAAAAAGAAAAATTGGATCAACTGACATGATATGTCGGGCAGGTGGCTAGGGAATGTCACACCAAATAAAATATAAAACATATGTGTACAAAAAGTTGCCTTGAAAAGAAAGATCAGGAATGTAGCATCTGTTAACTTCCAGTTTTCCTCAGGTCCTAATAGTATTACCCAAAAAATTAACAGAGACAAAATTTAGAAACAGAACGCATGGACTGATTTGACTTAACAAAATGAAAATGAACACAAAAATCGACTGCCTTTAGGTTATGTAAAATACACAAGCTATGACTGTGGGATGAGGGGCAGGGTGGGGAATACCTCGTTTTGCTCTGGCAGAATTCACCACTGACAAGCAGTGCTGATAAGCTCTAATTGTGTAAAAGGACCCTGAAGTTTGGAAACAAATCGTGAAACAGTGAGCAACTTCACTTACTACGAGTAACTGTGCCCTGCTTCAAGTAAGGTCTAAAACCCATGAAGCCACTGTTTAACTGGCTCCTTGGAAGTGGAAAAAAAGCAGACTTGTGGGCTTTTTTCAACGAAATACAGGTGAAGTGGTGGACCATGTCCTAGAACACGATACAACCATGTCAACCTTTCTTCACACTGCAGTCACACTCTGCTGCAATCCATTCAGACAGATACACACACTCACAGGGGATTATCAGCAAAAGAAAGCAGTATAAATTCCATAAAGGGGCAGGTGGGTAGGCTGGAACTGGGGGACCCACAGAAAGAGAGATGTGTCTCATGGAAAAGGAAACACACAAAAAACACACCATTTGCTTCTAGATTAATAGCCTGAATTTTCCAGGTTGGCTTTCACCTCTTCCACAGCATTTCGCACCTGGCCACCTTGAGTGCTGGAGTCCTTGTTGCAACCAAACACTAGAGCTTGTTTTGTCAGGCACACAGTCATCAACTTGTCCTTGTTATCTCCATGGCCCTTCATTACCAGCACACCATCCTCCATTCTCACAGGTACCCATTTTTCCTTGTTGATCAAGACCCCTTTGCTGAAGATTTCTTGATCATTCTTTCTGATATACTCCTCCAGGAGCTTAGCATCAGCAGGTGGGATGCTCATGTTTCTGGATGACCACGGGTTACCATCACGGCCATGGATTCCACAGTAATATGCTCCCTTTTCAAGGAGGCCGTCGGTCCATGCATCCCAACCTGACATGATGTCAGATCCACCAGGTCAGCGAGTCCTAGTTCTGGAACACAGGAACAAATACATAAGCAAACTATGTCAAACACCAAATAACTGTGTCTCTCTATTTAACTCTTCAGCACTGCCCATTAAAAAAAAAAATCTAACTCTTGTCGAAGGCCAACAAAATATATGTACTGGGGCAGGAAAATAAAATGCACAATAAAAAAATCAAGCAATTATTTTTAGTCTTTAAAAAATGGTTGGCAGCCCTCAGTAAGGGGCTCATTTTTATTTACATGAAGGAAAATGTTATCTCCATCCATCAAAATAAAAGTGAAGTAGTCTTGACCTTCGCCATAACACTTTCTTCCCATACGTTGTGGGTGAAAATTCACCCTTTATAGGAGGATCACTTACACCATGTACACAGTGGGTGAAAATTCACCGATGACTTAAACATAGTAACATTTTCATGTGTACGTTGTGGGTTAAAATCATTGAGCTAGAAAGATGGCGGGAGCAAGCCTCGCGGATGCTGGCCCCAGCGGAAGTGACCCCGTGCCTGGCAATGGAGCCACTCCAAGCCGAGCCGTTAGCTGCATATGAGCCTGTGACAAAAGGTGCTCCCGCTTAACCCGGGTATGTTTGTATGCTCCTATTTATTTTCGTCTTACTAGAGTTACATGAAACTGTGGTTGCTTTTATTCAGTATGCATTGATGAGTAGTTAAAGTAAAAATTGGCAGCTTTGGTCCCCAAGAAGAGGATTAAAAACAAAAATACTTGACGAAAATCGACGAAAAGCGGCTTCCGGAAAGTGGGACAACGTGGGTTGTTTGACTTCAGCTCAAAACCGCAACTAACCAGCTGAACTATTCTTCACAACTTGTACACCATTTGACTACTGAATAATCTAAATTTAGTATCCAGTCGAATTGTAAGCCATGCGTGACGTTTCATAACCAAAAAAACGAAACTGAAAATACACTGGCCGTTCGTAACGGACTGTGTCCAAATTTCCCGTAAGTTTAAAGATCGTCTGCTACCGTCCGCCATTGCATTCACTGCGGACCTTCGCTTCTCTTATTTGCATATCAATCGCGCACCGAAAGCAGTCGATGTTTTTACTGGGGGCATTTCCGTGTTTCATTTTTTTTACCCAGACGTAAAAAATCTGAAACTTTGTCCATTTGTTACGAACGACCTTTTGCAAATTTTATCGGCATCGCAAACATTTAATTACTGCTGACCGCTTCTAAAACTACCACTGGCCTTCCTGTTGACATCACATGGCCGCTTGTCGCTGACAATGGTTTCGTTGAAGGGGTGGCGGTGAGTATTCTGACTGTGTCCGGTTATTCTGTTTTGTTACGTATGTCCTAAATGTTACGAACGACCCACATAAGTGTCGAATTTCTGTCCTCATCATATATTTTCCCAAACAAATGCTTTCTTAGCCCCTAGTAAGTGATATAAATGGCACTGGTAGTGTGCTTTGTTTACTTCATCGTATTATGGCGGGAAGGGGGCAATTTCAGATTTTGGACACAGTTTGTGACTGTGTCTGTGTTACGTGTGTCCAGATGTCTTTTCTTACGTTAGTCTGCAGTCCGTCTATGTCTGTAATTATTGCTGATTTAGGTAAGCGGTCGATTTAAAAGTTGAAATGGCTCACAGCTTACTTACCCTTCAAGTGGTTGTTTACAAACTTTTACGTCTGACTGGAGGCTTGTGCATATTAAACAAGTACTCTGTAAACTTTGTAGCAGGTGAACGTGACATGGGCACAGTGCTACCCCCCGTCCCCCTTTCCTTTGTTTTGCAGTCTTAATTTTGTTTCCTTTCCGCGTTACATGTAATAGTTGACTTGCCACTGTAAATTTATTTTTATTTTTATTGATTAACTGTGCATGAAGGCCGACTTTGGGGGCCGGGGGTGGGGGTGAAGATTGTCTTACAATTTATTATAAAAATTGTCACTGCTCTTGTATAAATAAAGACCTTTGGTATGTAAGGGCACTTTAGGATTGTTACAGTCCAAAGTACATGTATCATTTTTCTGTTTTCCTTTTTTACATACTGAAAAAATTAATACAGGTATCTGACTTAAAGATGCCATACTTTGTGACCTGATCACATTTTTAATGTGTTGTTTTTCTTTTAGTTTTAGTAAGCATACATTAGATGACGTCTGTCTGTCCCTGGTATTCAAGTCTGTATTAAATTATGTTACTTTTGATAACTGTGGCAGGTTCTGGAAGTGTGCCAAGCAGAAAATCATGTATGGATCCAGTTCTTCACACACAAAAAGGAAGCATGTTCTTCAGGCTCTCACCACCGGACTTATCTTATTGGGATTTCTTGATTGCAAACAGAAAAAAAGTTTCCCTGACACTGAGTGCAAAGTGAGGCAGCAGTTTTTCACTGACAGTGATTGACAGGTTTAGTTTGAGAGGATGTCTTTTTTTTTCTTCTTCTTTTTTTTTTTTCTTTTTTTTTTTTGGGGGGGGGGGGGGGGGTCTTATAAATTGTCCTAAAGTTTTAATGTGATCTGCATGTTCAGAAAGTCGCTCCTTTAAGTTTAACCTGTCATATCATACTGTTACTGTGCCTAGATTCACTACAGTTGTGTGCTGTTTGTTCAGTCTGGGTGAAATAGTATCTTGGTTTTCATAGACTGTTTCCACTGCCATAGTGTTACGTTCGTCCACTTAAACAAGCTGGAATGTGTGAATATGCCTCCTGCCTTGCATTTTTTTTGCATTTATCATTACAGTGTATACTATGAAATAAAGTGTTCCTTGTTTGAAAACTTTACTGAAGTTGTTATGTGTTTGAAATGATTATTTGTAGAACTAGATTCTTGAGCGCAAAATTTGGACACAGTGATTACATAATACTTTACATTTAAAGCAGAATTTGTTTGTCCTGCCTGCTCTGATTTTATTACTAGCAGCTACTTAAATGCACCAGAAACATTAAAATTGCATACAAATGGTTTTTCTCTGTATTATTATGACATTCACTGTGTCCATTGTTACAAACGTCCACACCTGACCTGACCCCCGTTTTGATGCCATACAGCACACACTTGGATCAAAACCATTTTTTGATGATTGAAATAGTTACTTGAAACATACCACTTTCTAATGGTAAGACTGAAAATAGCTTACTGGGAGTTTGATTTTGAGGCAGTGTGTCCCACTTTAGATCACAACCTTTTGTCACAGGCTCATATATAAAACTTTATAAAAGTAAAAAACTCACACTTGCTGTGCAAAATGCCCCACAGTCGGTACTTTAGTTGCCTGAGGCAGCCCATCCCTGCAGTGATTAATGACCCCCTGACCCCGTATCTGGGTCACAGCCCTTTCTCCTCCCTGTCTGGCAGTCTGTCTTTTTTCACTCATTTATGTAGGCTAGCGTATCTGCCCTGCACTTTTCTCAGGTGCTCAGCGCATATATGAACTAGTAATTCATGAACGAGTCCCCCCCTTCAGTTTCCCCTTCTTTCTACAGTATTGCAATTAATATCAACTGACGGTACTGAGGCCTATTCAGGGTACTGACTACTCGGTGATGTTTAAGAGCGCATGTTCCTGAATGTTTAAAGTACAAAGATTTATCTTCAATGGTAAAAGTAAATACACTTGGATAGTAATGATACATTGACGATACTTTGAATACAGTTCATTATATGATATATAAGGTTTTACTTTTAGTTTTGCCTTGAGCATGTCATACCGCGGAGCCAGTGTAACATTGTGCTAGAAAGATCAGGAATTCCTGGTGCTCTTGCCCATGCTGTTCAAGACACTTCAACTTCAAGATCACATGAAGAACATGGGACCCGACAATAATCATGTCTACCCACTGATCATGTCGTCGTGCACGCTTACATCAAAATACGCATGCACCACCTGGCAAAGCAATACCGCAACACAAATTACGGGAAAGGTCATCCGCAAACACTGAACTGACCAAAGTCATTCTTTTCAAACAGTGAACAAATGCTGCAAGGTGTCAGAGAGGGGTGTGGGGGTGGGAGAGATTAACTGATTTTGACTGAACTTTGTTTCCTGACTGACATAATATCAGTTCAACCGAAGACACGCCTTTCAATATATAATTAGTATTCATGCAGTATCTACTATGACTGTATATAATTATGTTGTTTCCTTCTCGGTCTTGTGTCAGTTGTGAATAGTTGCGACGATTGCTTTTTAGTCAGGTGGCTGTCACTTGTAGACACATTTGCTGTCTTGTTTTCAAGTTCTTCTTCTCTTTTTCTCATAACTGATTTGCTTCTTTTCCTCGGTGGACTGAACAATACTCTGTGTGTGTGTGTGAGAGAGAGATGCATAATACTTCTTCAATTGTTGATTCTTTCAACTTTAGTCTGCTTTTCTGCTTATGGCATGACAGTTTCCTGTTGTTCTTATCTGAAATGACCTGTCTGTTCTCAGTTTTTTTTTTTATACTTATGATGATTATCAGTTGACAAGTTTACAGCCGGTCAAAGCAGCGACCGTGTAGTACAACGTGACGAGCATTTGTGTTTGGAAGTATGTACTAAAGATTAAGAAATCGCGGGATCACAAAACTGAATCAGTTGCCCACTTAACTGTTCATGATGTTCTCTAATCCGCATGTGTGTGTGTGTATGTGTGTGAGAGAGAGAGAGAGACTGAGACTGATGAAAGAGATAGTTTAGCTCTCTCCCTCCCTCCCTCTCTTGAATAGTTCCAAATTGTCAAAAAGAATGATATAATGCACCAGCGTGCATACCAATGACACGCGAACACTGTGGTGTTTGCTTACACGACACCGAACACTGGTGTGTAGTAAGCAATACGCAGCGCAGGTGGAACCAATGGCTCCATTGCCAGAAAAAGATGGAAGCGCGGTGGTGCCGCACAGCGGGCAGCACTGGCCGCACTGCGCATCGGCGGCCTTGCTCCCTCATCTTTCTAGCTCAGTGGTTAAAATTCACCCCTGACTTTATCACAGTAAAATTTTCACTGTGTACTTTGTGGGTGAAAATTCACCCATGAGTTTCACATAGCAGACTTCTTTGGCATACATCATGGGTGAAAGTTCACCCATGATAGGGGTTTCCTCTTTCATCCAATTTGTGGCACAGCTGTGTAATGCAGTACCTCACTCAGACAGTTTGCTGGGCTGAATACACTTTCCTTCAACAAGTTGGCTGGGGATGTAAACGTCAATCAGCAAGTAGCCAAGTTGCGAGATTTCTTCACAGCTCTTTCTGTCTGCACCAATTTGTTATGACTTATGATGACCAAGCCACAATGTAGCATAACCATGAAATAGCTGAGAGAATTATATATACTGTAAATCAGCTTGGCAAAAATGAAAATATAAACTCACTAGATTTTTAAGAACAAAGAAAACTTTTCAAACTCAAACTCATTACCGAGTTTGCATGCAAAACATTAGCTCCAGATTGGCAAAAAGAATTCTGTAATAACACCACTCAAAGAAAGCGCTCTGCTCTTCTCACTTTGTAAAGGACAACCAGCAAAACAAAGTAGCAGACAGTCAAAAAAATCCTTTTTCACAACTGAAATAAATTTTTACATTATGAATTTTTACCCACCGCATAAGGCGAAGGTTTTAATGTCGCATTGTGTGCAAATCATCGTGGATCATCCACAGAACAAGAGACACATACAGAGGAAAAGAGAGTGTGTATAACATTTGTGTGTGTGTGTCTTATCAACTGTCAAGAAGAGTCACTGGCTGCCTGAGGTTCTGGACAAAGTTCAGTGGTAGTACTAGCAGGGGGTCTGGTTTCTGGCCATTGTTTACCCCCTAGCCCTGGCTGCCATCTGGGCAGACCATCCAGACACATCAGTTCTCAAGTTCAGCCACCACTGGTATGGGTGAAAATTCATCCACTTTGTATGCCCTGCAGGGTTCTTTGAAAGCATGGGTGAATTTCCATCCTGGATGTATGGAGAGTCAAATCTGCATTTATTTTATTATTTCAACATTTTGTATTTCACAAACATACACAATCTTCAGCAAGCACAAGGGGAAACAAAAAGTTGACAGAGTCGTGAAATTTCCTTTTCGTAACTAAAATATTTATTGCATTACAAAAAAAAAAATCATGAATTTATGGGTGAATTTTCACCCGTTGTGTAGGGCAAAGGTTAAAAGAACAAACCATCTCACCACATGCTTTGTCCAATAAAGGCCACCCTTTCTCCAACAGGCACAAGAGGTCTAAATTCTAATCCATCAAAATAAAAACTTCAAATTGAAGGTTTTGTTTTAAAACACCCAATTTAGGATCCATTCACAAGTAATGATTAGAAGAACTGGATGCTGCAGTGTAAACACAGCTGGCCTAACGCCAACCACTATCCATGGCCTCTTTGATCTTGTCCCTTGGGCAAGGTATGTATGCAATTTGCCCCAAGATCATCCACACCTGTCTGATACATCTGGTAACTGCAGCACATCTGAAACTGTTGAGCACTACCCAGTACCATGTATTTACAAAACTAACCTTCATTGTCATTAGAAATTTCAATATCGAGCTATTCTTAAATCTTACTTTCTTCAGGGAATGTATAGGTTCACTTTCTACCTATTCTTTTCCCCTTTAATAACAACTCTCCCCAGATCATTTTTCCACACATGTACCTAACTCTTCCCTTTTTCATCAATTCTATAACATAGTTTCACCTATTTTGTCACTTTTACTTTTAGTCTTATTTAAAAAAAAAGTTTACTTGTTTAAAGGAAATTAACTCTCAAGAACTACTATGTTATCGTTTATTGAATTGCTTTCATCATCAAAATTCATGAAGAGAATTATGTTTAAACCAACGTGAACATGCAATCTTCATCTGATTAACTGCAATGGTGTTAACAGCACGGCTAGCTGGTATACCAAACCAAAAGTAAAAGCACTCAGCAGATTCAGCTAATGTGGCATAAGCACTGAACCCAAATCCACAGGCCTATACAGCAAAAAGTAAGACTCTCACTCATGTGAGCCATACTTCACAGGGTTTCAGGAGCACATGGACCTGGTAATGACAAGGACAGCCAAACAATGAAGTACATGTTTGTACAGAAGTGATCTGCAGTAGATATTGCCAGGCTCCAACAAGCAGGTTCACACACACACAAATTCACAATGGGTTCAGTCAACCTCTGGCTCTGTGACCATCTGCTGTGGATGCTGTATTGACAAGGTGGCAGGAAGCTGATATATGCAGAAATCTCTGGAGAGTTATTTCTGTAGAAAAGCGCTTTACTTCCAGCTTAAAATAGCCTCTTGTATTTACCTGTACATAATCTCCCCAATTCCAAATTAGATGCTGTCATTCATGTTAGTCTACACTCATGTACCATGAGACATACTTATCCCCAGCAATCAGATAAACTGTAAAGATTGTTTTGACTGTGTGTACACTTTTTTTTTTCTTTTTTAAAGGGTGTGATATCCTTTGGAGTTTTTGAAAGGCAGTGAAAATACCTGTTTAAATTTCAAGACTGACAGTTTAACCCCTAAAATCCTGAAAAATGGACAGCCCTGAGCTGTACTATAATTTTGGGTTTGTGTGTAAAAGTTGAAAGATGATGCTCACTTCTAAGTGATTCCTGGATATTGCAAAGTACAGGGGTCCTGTCCTCCAAGATGCTTGTGATAATATAACTTGATCATGTTCCATAAAACTAAAGACAAAAACCTAAATTTCAGTGAAAAAGGCAAAGGCGCATCATAATATTTCTGTCAACTGTATTAAAATGTGGTAAGTATACCCAAGTGTTTCTATCCCTTTCTTGACAATTTTGTGTGTGTGTGTGTGCATCAGTACTCTTGCACTTAAATTACAACACGTGTGATGATGATGAGTTGATGCTTAATGTCCTCAGATGTCATTTGACATATTAGGGACAAGTTGTGACCAATGCCGAAGCACGGTTCAATAAAAGCCACATACGTAATGTGTATGCGTGTTTAGCTGTAACCTGCCACCTGCACTTTTGGCAGAATGACCGGGATTTTTTACGTGCTACTGTGGTAACACGGGGGTGGAACGGATACCGAAATAAGAGTCAGCACAGAAAGTCGACCCTGGAGAAGAAAATTCTCCCGCCGTTCCAGCAGGGATTCGAACCCGCGACCTTTCAATCACGAGTCCGGTGCTCTAACCACTGAGCTATCCCCGCCCCCCCGGCACGTGTATAGATTACAACTGATTTATAACGCCCAGTCAACCATGACGGTTACACCAGGGCAAACGAAGTTATCGGATAAAAGCTAAATTAGTTCAAAGGCTCTCATTTTTCCGCGCACGGCGTCACACTGCTAAATTAGTTCAAAGGCTCTCATTTTTCCGCGCACGGCGTCACACTGATGACTCAAGCTAATAATCATCAACAGGACAGCCTCAGAACACATTCGTGGGCTGAAAACGAAACAAAACACTGCCATGGCATCGACTAGCTGAGCACACGTACAGTACACCCTGCTTAATGCCGTATTACTATTAGACGAAAAGTGCCTCCCGACAACGGTCACGGGACTCGACTGCTGACGTCCGAGGCAAAACCCCAACACGCGGCTTCCCGAGGCTTCCCCATAAAATGTCATCACCTTGCGATAAGCCAACAGAACCCGTTCACTTGCGCCGAGATGCACTAGCTAGCAAAAGGATCCAAGAGGATCGTCCGAAATCTTCACGCTGGATTACACAGTGTAGAAGTGAGGGCTCCTTCCGTTTGCCTGTGTGTGTGTCCAACACTCTGGTGTGAACACGTGCACAGACAGAGAACCGAGCACGGCAAGCTGTCGGTGTCAGTGACACACCACACCACTCGCCGGCGCCTGAGTCACGCGAGTTTCCGGGGTGGCCGGCCGCCCGCCTGGCCTGCTCGGGCCAAGAACACACCTCGTACCGCAATGGCCGCTAGACCGGGAAACTACACTCAATCGCTATCCACTCAGTCCGCCTCTAGACACTGTACACGATCGAACAAGACGCAATAACCTCAACAACACGCCGATCCGATTCACACCAACTTTTCTCTTCGACAGTCCAAATTCGGTCGAACCCGCTATGTAACCGACAGCGTTTGGAAAAGCTATTTCGACCCTTGCTCTTCTAGTTCTTTCCACCTACCCGAACGGCTTTGCTGCTTTTTAGCTGTCGCCAGGCCAACGCTGAAAATTGCGGCCCACGGCCACGTCGACTGAAAAAACACACAAGGCCGACCACAGTTCAACTCGAGACGAGACGGGAGAGATGAGAGAAGTCAGCCTGACACGGTAAAATTGGACCGGCGTTGCTATCCCGTCTCTCACTTACCCTCTCGTCTAATGTCGCTCTCTGTGTCGCAGAGGTACTGGCAAGAAAGGGGGGGGGGGGGGGAGGAAGCAGCTCTCGAACGCCAAGGTCACTGGCCCTAGTTCGGTTTTTAGTGATTAGGTCCTCTTTCAACGGTCCACATGCAGCTTTTCACCCCGACGTGTACTCACCGTACTGTGTATCACAACCGCCTGCTCCCCAACTACAACCGGCTGCGCGCTCTCTCTCTCTCTCTCTCTCTCTCTCTCTCAATACTACCGGCGTCTGCTTTGGTCGAGCAAAGCCCGTGGCTCGTGCTCCGCGCGAGGACTGCGACATTGTATGGCGTCGCATTTCTGCCACACTCCCACAATCCGCCGCAAATGCATTTTGACGAACGCGGTCTATCTTTCACACACGCGACAACCAGGACGCTTCTCTTAACTTTTCTGTTATTGCTTTGCCTTATTTGGATCATGAATAAATAACGTGTGGCTCCGCATCTACGGTGCTTATGGGGGGGGGGTCAAAGCGGACCGTCTACGTGTGAACAATGAAACATTGTGCTTGAACTGAAGTTGTTCATGTACATTCATTTACTGTGAAGAAGAAAAGAAAAAAAGAAAAAAGAAAAAAACACGCTTAAATTACAAATGAAAACAAATACATGTACAAATACAGCTTCGATCGCTGTCTTGTGCAATAAAACCTGAATTGAGGTTGACCGGCTTGTTGTCGGGCAATGGCCTCAGCGGCCCTCTCTCATTCCAAAGTCCCTTTTCCACGTTCAGTTTTCAATATGTGTATCGAATAATCAACCTTTAAAAAACAAAATATCTTCGTGTGGGTAACATGCCTTTTACCCCCACCCCCCAAAAAATCGTTTTGTTGTTGTTGTTGTTGTTGATTGTCTTTTGACCGAATGTGGGCACCATACGACGAAGAACGCCAGCTGCACCACGGAGAGGTTATTTACTGGGCAACATTCCACCCGTGCAGCAAATTCACATTCTACGTCTATTTCATCATTCTAATTCACCACTGATTTTATGCATAAAACAGAGTATGTTCCTTTTCTTCTTCTGTTTTTGCTGTTGTTTTTTAACATGATAATCACCTCTTGAACTACTATGTTCGATTCCGGCCACTTTCTCGCGTTGGCAGTTTTCACGGAGTCACGATCACGTGTTGCCTACAGGGACAGTGGGTTATTCATCAGTCTTGCTTCGGCACACCTACAAATGAACGCGCGCGCGCGCACACACACACACACACACAGAGAGGGAGAGAGAGAGGGACGGAGGGAGCGACAGAGCCTATCAGTTAAAAATGCAGTTCTCGTATTCTGATTCACACAACACAACTGGCGCGGGATACCGTAACAACAATGAACACAACCAACTGATTTTTCACTCATGTACGTCTGAAAACAGCCCAAGCAGCATTTTCCGTTGATAATGTCAGCATGGAGTTGTAAGGAGCCATCGAGGACGGATATTAGTTTTAAATGGGCATACAAAGTCCTGAGATGGAATGAAAGATACGAGGTTGAAACAAACCTACAGTGGACAAAGACTTTCACAGAACATGCTGATGCCTGATTCTACCCTGATTCATTTTTACCCTGATGCCTGATTCATTTCCCCAATCCATCATCATCACACACACGCCCGCACGAACGCGCCGTGCTTCCAACATTTCATGCGAAACAGAAAGAAACGAGCGGCTGTAGAAATTCTTCATACGAGAGGCATTCTAGGAGTTGAGCATTGATGCGATACGCCAATGGGGGCGCACCGTCCACATCACTTTAGCCGACTGATTCTGTTACTGATGAGCAACGATGTTACCCCGTCTGGCTGGCTGTCTTCACACTAAACTGTGGAGCGCAAAATCACGACCAAACAGACAGTTGCCGGAGTTCAGTCTTGGAGTCTCGGAGTTCGGAGTCTCGGAGTTCGTTTTTGCTGAGGTTTTCCACCAAATGTTGCTCGGTCAAACCCAAAAATACATATACACAGACTGAGTGACCGTGCGTGCGTGTGTGAAACAGTTCAGAAGTTGTTTTGACTGACAATAGCCCTGCTCCTGTCTAATCCTTTCAGATCAAGGCAGATATATCATCGATCGCAGACGCCGTTCTTCGCCTCGAGTATAGGCTGTCTTGAGGGTGGAAAGGACTGGGGATGGGAGGGGAGGAGGGACACTGGACAAGCCTGTTTGTCTCTACCATTTGCCCTCGATAACTTCATCAACCCATAATCACAGATGTGTGCATGGACACCGTCTAGACTGTGATTCTGCCCTCCGCAAGCTGTGAAACAACAGGGCTCTCATCAAGACCCCCCCCCCCCCCCCCCCAACACCACACAAAGACAGACGGACAAAATGGTTCCAATATACCATACTGCCACCAACCCCCAACTTAACTTCATTATAATGGGATATGAAACAGCAGCAGCCCCAGGATTTCCGGGTCGTCAACAGTAGGCCTACATCTCCGGCTCGAGCTTTCTTTGCTTTCATGTTGCTTAACGTCCACGGAGGCGAGATGGCCTATTAGGTACGGGGACAGAGTAAAGGGGAAGAGAGAGTGATTGGCTCGACCGCGGAAACCGCCCGAAAAAGACCGGAGAGACCGTAGACCGCCGCCAGAACAATGGAAGTGTTAAGGCGGTGTCCCTTCGCCATTGCCCAGCGACTTGTGCACTGTGCAATTGCTCTTTCAACTGCTGTGCTGGACAGAGTCACTAAGACAATGTCCGTTGCACCGCTGTTGACGAACAACTTGGACAACTCGAAGCAAAAGACGTCCAACTTGCTCAGCCCAGCTCCACCTCCCTACTCATGATCTCTTCTGGGCATAGTTGAGGGTCCAGCTCCACCTCCCTCCTCTAAGATCTCTTGATCTTTTGATCTCGCCTGGAACCCTGCCGGCTCGAGCCAACTCGGTGGCGTTAAATAACTCGAACGAACGAACTCAGCTTAAACATTCACCGTGGCAGAACCAACTGCTTAGTAACGACGATGTCATTGAGAAACAAACAGAGAGGAGGGGGGGGGGGGGGGGCAGTACACGCGCAGTACCTTTTGTTGTTGTTGTTGTTTGTTTTCTTTGGCGGGGGGGTGGGGGGTGGGGGGTTACAAACTTGCATCGCTCAAGCACGAAGAGCGGTCTCGCTGAAGTAAAAGCGAACTGGTTTACGAATGGAAT
>OY757546.1:17729898-17746609 GCA_963584105.1 Alviniconcha strummeri | reverse complement strand
CTCTTGATCTTGGCCTTACTTTCCGCGGACCCTTCAAGGGGACACGCTGGACCACTTCCGTTTTCCACCGACTTCGCCGAGAGATAATCAAGCGAACGAGGAAAGAAAAACAGCTCACAAGGAAGACTCTGCACGTCACGACTCGGTCAGGCCTGCAAGCGTCGTCATCACATCATTGTCGTGTAGCTTCGAGTGGCCGGCCACTACTGATGCCGTACACTAGAGGCAACGGCCAAATAAGGGCAGACGGTAGCATGGGCTGCACGTATGTATCTACATGTATGCATACCCTAACTGGAATTCTCCGCTTGTCAACAGCTGCGGCGGCCAAACTTACAAAGAAAAGCGTGTGTGTTCTCGTTTTATTCGGGGGCGAGGGGCGGTCACGGAAGAAGGATATGAATCAACAGATCAAGCGTTGACAAGACTTATCAGAATTGACTTTACTTCTCTATCTCTTATTTTACTTCTCTGTCTCTTTCTACTTCTCCGCAGGTCAGGGCCAGTTCACTTGTGCCCGCCCCCCCCCCCCCCCCCCCCCCCCATATTGGCCAGTGTGTATTCTTGGTCACCGCTTTTCATCAACAGCGCGCGCGCGGGGGGGGGGGGGGGGGGGGGTGGTGACGGGACAGGAGATGTAATTATGCTCAGGTTCCTCCTGTCTTGAAATTTTGCTTCTGCTTCTTCACTAAGGGGCTGTTCGTCTATAATTATATTCAGTTAAACTCTCTCTCTCTCTCTCTCTCTCTCTCTCTCTCTCTCTCTCTCTCTCACACACACACACACACACACGCACGAGGGCTCTACCCTAAAAAGCTAAGTGCACTCGAACGTATTTGGACACGATTTCATAATCAAGTGGGCCACAGAGGCATGTATCACGAAGAGCCACCAGTCAGCTCTGCCCTGACCTTGTGTGTAACTAACCACCAGCCACTCTGCACGAAGAACAGACCATGCGTGATGAGGTAATTAATTATCTGTCCGGCCCACACAAACGAAGCAAGTTGCCAAGTACACTGAACTGTAGGAGAGGTGGGGGGGGGGGGGGAGGGGGGCACAAAGCGGCTTAGACAAGATGGCAACAGCAGGTGACGACTTGCACTCTTGATAGCACTCACCGGGGCTTGGCCCAAACCCACGCGCTTGGCATCAACACCGGCCAGCAGTAAACTGATAGGTAATACATGTCATATGCCCCGTGGCACAGACTAATAAACAAACATGGGCTCAGCAGAACCTGACTTGTGATTGTCTATCTGGACAGTGGTTTGAGTCAAGCACCTCTCTAATTATATTTCCTTACGGGGTGAAGGGGGGGTGGGTGGGTGTTAAGAGCAATAACTTTTTTTTAATGCTCAGTGAACCAGGACGGTTATACCAGAGCACGGGAGGATTAGAAGAAAACAACAGCAAAACGCAAAAACAACAACACCAAACGTGGCTTCTGAAACCAACATTCAGATGCAGTGCGTAGTTAGTAATCAGTCACACTGCACAATGACCACTACAGCCACCCTTCTGTGGGCACAGAAACCCATCATACAACTGCATCATCACATAGGTATCATTCATAATTTGACCGTGAAAGTGTGCCGCTGCGTTAAGCGTCGATCGCCCCTCTGTAACTCGCTGGCACAGTCCTAATCATCGTCTTCATCATCACCAGTAACTCACATTCACAATACCTGCCACACCTGATCATCATCATTAACTACTGTTGTTCTAAATCAAAGTTTAAGAGTATCAGCGTGTCTGTGTTATTAATGTGCACAGCCACGCAGGCGAAGGTAACAGTACAATATCAGCTGTGTTATTAATGTGCACAGCCACGCAGGCCAAAGTAACAGCACAATATCAGCGTGTGTTATTAATGTGCACAGCCACGCAGGCCTAGGTAACTGCACAATATCAGCGTGTGTTATTGGTGTTCATAGCCACGCAGGCCAAGGCAACTGCACAGTATCAGCGTGTTATTAGTGTGCACAGCCACGCAGGCCAAGGCAACTGACTGCACAGTATCAGCGTGTTTTATTGGTGCGCATAGCCACGCAGGCCAAAGTAACTAACTGCACAATCATCATCATCTTTTCTATTCTTTTTGCTTCATGTCCTCAGATGCTGAAGGGCATCTTCGTCCTCATCAGTTTTAAATACCCGAGTTCGCAGCTTTTGGCAGCACACGTGCATGTTCCACGCACGCCACCGGGCGAGTTTTAAGCGGAGGGCGTGCCCTGTGCGCCACACACACCTGTGGTAATTGATTGCACAGCCCAGTGCGAACCCCGCCACCAGCCGTGTGAACAGACCGACAACCCCGGTGAAGAAGGGGGATACGCGGCTGGCCCCTGGCCGCCATGGGGGCGCTGAACAACAGCACGCAGTTTCTACCAGAGATTTCCAAAGTAAACACTCTTTGCTTACACCGAGTTGACTCGGCTAGCACAACGCAGCGCGACATGTGTCCCTCCCCCCCCCCCCCCTTCCGGCTGTTTCCTCTACTTGCGCAGTATCGAGAGTAAAGTTCATTGAAATATATTTAGCGCTGCAGTCTGCCTATGCGAGACAGGCCCACAAAGCCCAGAATAAACCCCCTGGACAATGAAGCAAGGGCACAGCACTGGTCCCAAGGAACCACGCTTGCAGAAAAGCTCTATGGCTCCAAAGAAGACCTGCTGCAAGCAACGGGAACGCAGAAGACGAAGAAATATACAGCGAAACAACAACACACTGCACAATACACTGGAAAACAACTACAAAAACAAGCAAAAACATGAAAAATGCACAGCTACTTATAACTGAGTAAAAAGCTGATCAGCAGAAATGCCTGCCTCTTGCTCCAAGCAGAGACTGACTGCACATCATCCCCAAGACAAAGATGACCATGCACATAATTATAATTTGGGCCACTACAGTCAGTACTTGGGTTGAACAAGGGTCACGAAAAGAGAGGCACATACTTTCCATGCATAAACTGGCCGGATTTCATGCAAAAAAAAAAACTAAAGGAAGAAAAGAAACAAAGCAATTGTGCATGGGCAGGCCTTGGAGAACACCTCCACACAAAAAATCAACAACAAGAGAAACAATAGTACCATCAATTATGCACAAGCCTACCCGAGTTCATACAAAAGTAGGAGGTAAAATACTGCCCTGCATAGGCTATGCACAAAAGCCATTCAACCGACCAAGTGAATGAGACTTGCCAGTGTGATTCATCAATCTTGTTCAGTTAATCACCTCTGAACAAAAGCTGCTCAATCACACATCTTTTCACCCAGCAACAAGGAAAAGGAACCTATCAGTGTATCTTCCATTCAAAAACAATCAAGCATGCAAGCAAGCACACATGTACTCAAGTGTGAGCACACACACACAAAATACAACTGACGAGAAAATCAATGTGTAACCAAATTAACCATAAATAAAACAACAAATCAGCCCAGTTGGGACTCAAAAGACACACTGCTTGTTGGCTTTTTAAGTTTTTTTGGTTGTGCTGTTTTTAATTATTATTCCACAAAGAAACAGTTTTGCAAATACACACAAAAATACAGCCATCCATTCAATTCAGTATGCGCATACTTATGCAAAACTCTTTCTCTGGTCTTACAGTTATTCATATCTTTAAAACAAAAACTAAAAAAGAAAAAGCCATCTCCACAACTCATCTGTTAAACCCGTTTTATGCCGCCTAATTATACACCTATCTTCAATCACCCCCGCACGTTTATCTCTCCTGCAATTTTGACCGCTTCGGTACACCATACGGGCGGCAGACAGCCAGCCAACGCCCGCGGGCTACATGTCGGCGATCAACCCAAGTGAACCTAAAAGGGGCGGGGCAAGGGGCTAAGGGCAACGTGCGTGCCCAAGGCCCTACGTCACTGGGAGAGCAATGGCATGTCCAGCCGGAGACACCCACTGATCCACCCAGGGTGGGTCTCACAGTTTACTGGCCTGCCGGGCCCTTGACCCCAACGTCATAAAGCGACGAAAAAGTCGGTGATACACGCGTGCAAAGGGTCTGATCAGTTTGTGTGTAATGGGTCTGTGGTGAAGCGCAAGACTGTGGAAACTACAAGCGTAACACCAACAACAACAAAAGGTCCTATCAGTCAGAATGTGCCTGCAACAGTTTTTATATTTTATTGGTAGGGACAGACAGACCACATCACAGCCACCGGTGACTGACGTCACTGCCGGACAACTACGCTCAGTGAGCCCAGTCCATAGCTGGGGAAAAGAACTAACATCACCTGTCTCTTAACCGGTCGTGAAAGAGTGTGTACCTGAGCACTGCAATGAATACTATTTTATGTTTATATATCTCACTATGTTTAACATGATATATAATTGTTCAGTTGGATGCAGTTTTGTAAATAATAGTGTGCTCATCCATCTTGGTGATATACTGTACTGTAAAAATTACTGCTATTACTATTACTTACCACTGGAAAGGTCCTATCACGAGTCTAAGAGAGAGGGGCACTTACAAGTAGGTCTTATAATGAAACTGGAAAATCAGTGGCATTAACAGGAAAATCAGTCACATTATTTGAGTATAAACTAAGTTTCAGGTACTAGACAGGAGTGAACTAACATCAAATCAATAAACTAAGTTTCAGGTACTAGACAGGAGTGAACTAACATCAAATCAATACTTTTTACTAGATACCCAAATAGAAGTTTAAGCATTACACAAGGTGCCTGTCCTGCTGCATGCTTACAGGACTAATAAAGCTGGGCGGTTTAAGTATAAAGTAAGTTTCAGGTACTAGGCAGCAGTGAACTAACATTAAAATGATACTCATTACTAGATCCTCCAAATAAAAGTTGAAGTGTTAGATAGGGTGCCTGTGCCGCAACATGTTTACCAGACTAAGCCAGGGTTTTTACCTTCTGGTTTCTTAAGCACTGTCATCTTTGTGTTTAAAGTGGGGGGAGGCAGGGTTGCTGGTGCAATTTTTAATTAGGGCTCTTCTTTTGGATGACAGTCAAGTTGTAACTTGCAATGTATGCCTGTAATAGTGTCAAGAATATGACAGCTGTTCCAATTCTTCTGGTGTCTGGGTATTCTATTGTTGCTGTTGTTGGCACGGGAAGAGGAAGGGTTACTGCTGCTGTTGGTACTGGTTGCTGCTGAACTGTGAACTTGTTGGAGACATAAGATTTAATCTCTGTGTCCCATTGTCCAGGTAGTATCACAATGGCCATAAACCTGACTGACACTCATACCACCAGTACTATACACCATACGTAACAATCTATACATAGCTAACTCCGCAATCATTAATGTCTGTGTGTGATAAGATTTTACAAGACATCAACTGTTCAAATGATAATCAAACTGATGGCCAGTGACCCAAACTCTCCAAATTATTTTGCTGGCCTCCACATTAAGTGTAAGATCATTTTCCTGACACGTGATCATCAAAATTCCAACCGATTTCGCTTTGCATAATTTATTGGGCCTGGATGTACATGTTACATCAGTTTCAGTCATTGTTTTTCAATGTGATACATCTCCATGTAGCAGGGCAATGCCACACTAAACTATTGGATGAACTACAACTCTGATCAAGCAACAAAGATCAGACCTGTACTCATACTCTTCTCCTGTTGTACTACCAAGATCATCAGGTAAGTAATTTTGTTGCTGGTGGGAGTCTTTATTGCATGAAAAAAGAGGAGTGGTGAGAGCGATGGTGTTTCTTACTCAGAATGGATATATATCCATCATTCTAACTCTAAGTCAGAAAGATCATCTCTCTTACCAACCCCCCATCTGAAACAAGATATTCCGGTGTAATAATAGTCCCTGAGAAAGGGGAAAAGAAATGGTCGGTGAACCCCTTACACTGCTCAGCTGCTTTGAAATGCAGTCACTCTACTGCATTCACTATATATATAAGACCTGGCCTCTCTACATAAATACCAAAAATCTGTGCTGTTCACATAGCTTGTGCAAGTTCTGTTTAAACAAGTTCCATTTATAAACACATTGCAAGAGAAACTGATGTAACCTCAAACGTGTTTTAAACAACAAAGTATGGAACAAACACACCCGCTTGTGTCTAAATTTCAATGGCCCAAAACAAAAATAAGGATATATGGTGGTGTATATTACTGTTACTAGTGTTAGAGGTTACCCTCAGCTGAAATTTCATACCACCACCAAGCCCACTAGTACTTAGAAGAGGGTAGCCCTTTCTGCCAGTCTCTCAACTCACAAGTTAGTTTAAACCTCCACTACAAGATGGGTGAGGTAAGATTACATAGGGACTCTTAAACGGGGACATTTCAGTTTACAGCTGAGGGAATAACTTCAATAGGAGAGTGTGAGTCTTGTTTTGTTGACAGGCACAAGGCAGAGTGGTCAAACAGGAGGGACAATTCCACTCCTTCCAGTCACAGCAAATACCTTAGCTGTAGTGTAAGGCCAGGGACATTTTTTATTTGGCCAGTGAATAATAGACAGCAAGTAAGGCCTCACAGGGATGGACTACATGAGAAACAGAATGTAGATGTGCTACTCACAATTAAGAGACAACCTTTCCTTCTCCACTTTCTTTTCACTATTTGCTTACAAATTTAACATTAGCCACATTCTCTTCCTCTTTTTTTCAGTTTCCATCATTTTGGTAGCTAACATCTAGGGTTGATGTTGACCTGATATGTTACCGGTTAAGCCCAGCATATACTGCAAAATACATCAGCAACCAGCTGCTGTACCAGCTGTTATTTGCTTTACAGGTTCTCAAAAAACTAAAATGCAGCACAATGACAGAGAGAGAGTGTTCTAGACAGGGAAGGTCTTTGCTAGTACTATAGTAGTGTTCTAGTAGTAGTAGTACTAGCACCATAGGCAGCCATGTTTCTGACCAGTTCCAGTGATTGTCTGACCAGTTTCCATGAATCACTTTTATAAGATGTCACGCTGGTTTCAAAAATATCTAGACAGCAAAATCACTGACATACTAACATTAACAACTGCCATGTTTCAACTTAATGCGTGCAGAGATGCAAGAGTCATGTTTTCAGCTTTTGTAAACTTGTGTCCTTCTGCCCACAACAGTCCACTGTGCAGCCCATTCAATGATTCATCATGCTGTGACTCACCAAGTCTTTTGTGTGTGGGTAAAGCGAACATTAGTTTATTACCTTTTAGGGATAGTTTTTTGGGGGTTTTCCCCCCTAGGCTGTCACTGTCACACACTCTGTCTTAAAGTTACAGCAGAACTATAAAGACACACATGATCTTCTTGTGAAGTCACACCATCAAGTTTAACACTAACAGAACCAACACTCCCATAACACAACCAACATAACAATTAACATTTCTGATGCACCCACCCCTCCCAGTACACATTTTACAATCAACACACAACACTTCTCAGATTTACACTCACCCCTCCCAATACAACTTTATAAAAATCTTAGTCCAGCCCACACATTATACCCTAGAAGTATACAGCACATCTCCCAAACATTACACTATCAACTTATCATTACAAGTTTACTGTAACACACATGTGTATCCAAAACATGACACCCTAAAGTTCAATATAATCACATTACAACTTTCATTGTAAGACATTACTTCCACAACCCTCCTACAAGCTACATCTTCACGTTCAGTACAATACCCCCATCCCCTGTTGCCACCACATTGCAGTAACACCCAACTCAATAAGTTTGCATTTCACAAGATCAAAGCTTCTTTTTTTATGAGTGTACACATCATAACAAGATACTTTACAGTATTAATTAATTCTTTGTAGATAATTCAGCCTGGAAAAGACAGCTGTGAGAGCTCAGCCCTACCAAGTGGTACACCATACAGTCACTGTCCTTATGGTTATACACCAAGATTGGTAAAACAAATACCACTCACTGCTAAGGTAATGGAGAACACTCAGAAATTCCCCTGACTGCCTGAATGTTTTGGTTTTCAACTGCTTAAGTGAAAACTTAAAGCTACAGTAACACACAATGGTATTGAAAATGTTAGTGTTATAGTTTATGCAGGAAAAAACATAGACTGATAATCACTAAATGTCCATTATGGTTATAGTAACTGCACATGTATCCAAGAACCTGCAGAGACAAAGCAAACTAGTCCACAGAAATGAAATTTGGTTAAAAATGACACATCAGAAAATACTGTCTGGACAAAATCCTGCTGACACATGTACGAGTAATTCCCACAGACTAGTAAGTAATACTGTAATAAAACAGACCAGTGTCACTTTTGTCAGCTTTGCGAATTATTGCACCTGCCTGTGAGACATTTTTTTAGGAACACAGGCACAGCAACAACTGTCAGCACAGAATTTCCCTGCTCTGTGACTGCAAATGCTATCCTGAACTAGGCTCAGAGCCTCATCAGTTGAAATGTACTGCTGCAGCTTCATCATCATTGGATATGGTAGACTACCAAGTAAGACTGGTCAAACCAGAGACCGAGACCATATACTATAAAAATAATATATATTCATGAAGTGCAATGTCAAATAGATGATGATGAGAATGACAACTGATAATTCTAACGATGGTGCATTTCAATTTCTGCTGACAATGGAACCCCTATTTTACAACCATCATAAAAATCAAATCACACACACATGTGGCCTTAAACTTAAAGAGATGAGCTGGGGATGTTTCTGTTGATATTCTGAGTGTTGTTCATTATTGAGAGAGAGGGAGTTTGTGTGTGTGAGAGAGTGTGCAAAGATGGATGACACAAAAAGTGACACACTCATGATTTACTTCCTTGTGAATATAACCCACAAATGCTGGCAGACACAAGTGACAAAAATACAGGTTCACACACAAAGTTTATTTTCACACTGTTGAGCCTTCACTGCTGGTCATTCTGACAAGCTCATGGACAGGCCCCACAGAGGTCAATTAACTCTGCCCACAACACCTGTACCACGCACAGCAAAATTACTCAAAACAAAGTCAGTCCAATGGCAATGGATGCCATTGAAATCACTTCAAGTTCAATGCATCCTGTTCAGCCAATGGATTCACTCTGAAAGAATGAGCCTTTGTGTCCAGTCCACTGCTTTCCTAATGAATTTTTTTTTCTGCCTGGTGCTGTTCTGCCTGGGGCAGAAATAATCCTCTCCTGGTGCTTTTAGTTCATTGGTGATCAGGTAACCAGCATTCTAAGTTTTAGACTATTTATTATGTATAAGCTGGAGTAAGACTAAAGAGTTGTTGCCCTAAAGCCCGTCCTTAACTGAGCGAATGTTTGTTCGCAAAGCTAGGGTGGAAGTATTCAGAGAACCTAGTTGATTCTTAATTGAGCAAACTTTTCTTCACGAACCTAGTTGGGAGTATTCGTCGAACTGCAACGAAGCTATATTCCGGGTCCAAAAAGCTTCGCTCAACATGTTCTGGGAACATTGCCCCTATTTGATGAACATTGCCTCTGATTGGCTGAGAGCAGAGCTCTCCTGTGGATGAATAAGAAATAAAAATAAAATGGATGATGGTGTCGCTAGGTTCTTCACTCACTTCGGAGGGAATTTATTTGTTGACTTGTAGGAGGCACAGCCTTGTCTCGGGGACCCAGAATGAGACAGTAGCTAGTTGAATTACCCAGTGAGGGATGACTGAAGTATATTGACTTGACTTTAGCCTACATTTTCGATCATGCTGTCTGCTGCAAGTTCAGGCCGAAGCTTGCATCTCATTACAAGCCAGTTGAGAACAAAGTAAAGTTCGTCAGACTGTCCGAACCATGTTCAGCGAACTAAAAGTTCAATTAAGAAACAAATCATAGTTCGTTGAAGTGTCTGAAGTATGTTCGGCGAACAAACATTCGCCCAGTTAAGAACAGGCTTAATAAGCAAATTTCAGCAGACACCAAAATCTGGTGCTCCAGAAGTGAGCACACAGTTAAGGTGAGGCTGAGAATGACCATGATGTACATTTATGACTCATCAATTTCATACCATAAGTCAAAAATAGAAAATTTCCATTGGTCCATTGGACAAATGTCAGTCACAAAACTCCTGGATCTGATTCCTCTCTCCTTCTTCTGCTTCAGTAGCTGCCATCAAATTCATCAAGCTGAAGATTATTACTAATTATGCTGCACTCTAAGGAATGTGTGCAAGAACGGTCAAACGGCAAAATTAACCGCATTTAAACAGTAAATGTGACCCAAAAGTGGACAAATTGGACCTGTAAAAATAAATGAACATAAATAAAACAGAAGTATAGAAGTTAAAACAGTGTCCACGTGCAATAATAATTTTGTAATGACTACAGTAGGTTTGATTACCTGACAGTCTGAATTACTTCCTGTACCTGCAAGACTTCGGGCGGAGGTGGTGATAAACTGTCATTACACTGGTACTTCGAATTTACTTCCGTATAATTCTCACTCTCGGGCCAGTACGAGTCCTGTTGGAGGACAAGACAGAAAGCGACGCTAAAGTGAGAAGTCTTGTTCAAGATTCGGACATGAAATTATATACTCACCAGAATAAAGAAATGCAAGAATCTGGAGGTTGCGAGAGTGATGGCCGTGAGCTGTGAAAGCTGAAGTGCCCTGTACGAAGTTGTCTGGCCTCGCCCACGTCGGTCCGTGCAACAGGTCTGTCTGGGAAGGAAGTGCGCTTCATTTGCATCCGGCCGACTACAGCGCCACCTACCCTTAGTCATGATGGCGGCAAAAACGAAAGTCCGCGGCGGTAGGGACGCGTGTAGCGCAATAAACTGTTCCAATTCGTGGCACACGTGTCTAGAAAAATCATTCTTTCGCTTTCCGAAAGATGAAACAATGTGAGTGAATCAATTTTATTTGCCTTTTTCTCTGTTTGGATTACATTCGCTGAAACAGATCTGCTTATTTAGTTGTAAACAAAATAATTAGTCTGCTTAGCGTTTGTGTACCGTTGATGGTATCTTTTTCTTTATTGTAAACAAAATAATTCGTCTGCTTAGCGTTTGTGTACCGTTGATGGTATCTTTTCTTTATTGTTTCTGGAAAGAATTTCATGCAGATATATGCATTGTCCGCTTATTCTAGTTTCGGGGTATTGTTTTGATTTTTCCATAATGCATTAGAGTCCTTTTTTCTTCTTCTTCTTTTTTTTGGGGGGGGGGGGGGGGGGAGATGGGGGTGATACTTTGACCATTGTCACATTGCTGTTTTGATTTTAAAATTTAAGGGTTTGCTCATGAATCTACTATGTTTTGCTTTTTCGTATTTGCTGATCAGCTAATATCTCCCTCTTAGATTAGAGTGTAATTTTTGTGACATGTATCTGTATCAAGTGTGTGTGTGTGTGATTTTATGTTTTGTCTTGAGATTAAGAATGAAGTACATCATTTCTATTCATGTTCTTTTTCCTTCAGCAGATGTAGACTCTGGGTCCATAACAGCAGGTGAGCTGATTTCCTGACCAAGCAAGTCAGCCAGCTCTCAGAAACTTACCGCTTCTGCAGTGACCATTTTGAAGACTTGCATGAACGGCAGTGACAATCATTTGTAGCATATTTGATTGAAACAAATGCACACATAAGCACACTTGTTGTTTGTGTGTACAAAATACAGTTCTACACACTGACACTGTGAACTCAATGAAAATGATCAGTTTACATCATCAAAATGACATCATGTATGGAAAAATTAGAAAAGTCAATTTTTTAGTTTACAGAGTAGATCAGAGGCAACTTCCCTAGAGGCTAGACATGGTCTGTTGAATTTAGTGACTCATTGAACAGCCCAGTATTTATTATTGCTTTGGACAGGGTACACGGGTACACAACAATGGAATGAAATGATAGAGAGAGAGAGAGAGCAGTACATGAATAGTGTAAATTATGCATAATTGAATTAATGTTATATAAAAAAAAAGTGTTTAAATAAGATAGGCACTTGGACACAGAGAATGTTGTGAATGTGTTGTGTTATACCACAACATGTAAATTTATGTATAAGCTGGAGTTTTCGCATCAGACTTTGTGTCACATTGTTGAATTGGGCCAAGAGAGTAACACTGCTCTGCAAAGCACAAGATGAAATTTCATTATCTTAGGAGTTTTGTGATTCCGTGTGAACTGATTAGCAATACTCTATTTAGTCTTGATATTAAGACTGGACCATGATGCAGGCTAAAAACAATAAAGAAAACAAATTATCAGAAGACAGTGACAATGTCATTTATGAACTGACAACAGAAAATGAGACAATGCAATCGTGTTCAGCACAGTTTAATGTTCTGTGTAAAATGATTGTAACCGAGTGTATTGTGTACATGTTCCGGGCCATGACCCTATAACCTTTTCTTTCCGGTCCTTTTCCTTTTTGATTGGGTGGGGTTTTTATGGCCCAATTATCTAAGGTGTTAAAAGTTGTTTGCTGGGCCGGCAGCGTCCCTTTTCCCCCAGTGTCCCTGCAGAGGCAGGTTGTTTGTTTAACTGTTGCGGCCGGTGTTCATGTGTTTTCATCAGGGGAGAGCCTCAACCTCTGACTTGTGACTCTTCATCCATGCTTCCAACCTGCTTTCCCCACTCCCCTACATGATATTTGGCTTGAGCACTGTTGAAGGTTCAGGTTGATAATGACAATCTATGAAACAAAGTCAGTCACTTGGCTTGTTTCAGATTTCATGATTTGTGTACATTTCAGACTCTGTGTTTATCTGTTGCTTACAGTTGCTCATTCCATAATTTTAAATACATCTTTACGCATAGTGGAATTGCCTCTGATGCACTTTGCCTGTAAACTGACTTTCCTCATTTTTCCATGTCATTTTGGTGATGTAAACTGATCATTTTATTGATTTCAAATGTAAAAATGTTTGTTTTTGTTACACACAAACTGACAAAAAGTGTGTTTATGTGTGCATTTAATTCAGTCACCTATGCTACAAGTACTTGACATGTGTGCATGCATGTTGATGTTAGGGATAGTGTTGCATGGTTGTAGTAAACCAATATAAACACAATAAAACTGAATTTGTGTGATCTAAAGAACAGTTCAGTGATGACTCTCTCTCTCTCTCTCTCTCTCTCTCTCTCTCTCTCTCTCTCTCTCTCTCTCTCTCTCTCTCCCCCTCTCTCTGGTGTGTGTGTGTGAATGATGGCAACAACAACAACAAAAGTGGGTTTCACTTGTGGGTATCACTAGATTCATTCGTCTCCATTAACAAGAACACTCTTGTCTGGACATGAAAACTGAGTAAGTCAGCCAAAACAGTTGCTACAGCATGATCTTAAAACAAGAAGCAGAATGCACCATGCCACGGCTAAATTAGTAGCATCAGCATTTCTGTCTGTTGTCTGCTTTAGACAGCAGAAAACTGGATGTGTGTTGACATGTTTCCCCGTCAGTTTTCTGCATTATTTTGCATATAAAATTTATGACAGACTCAAATACACAGATATCTGACCTTACAGTATGTGTAACACAAGTAATATGCCATATTTTTATTCAGTTTTGGCGAACACAAATCACCGATTTGTGTCTGAGTGAAGTGACCAACCTCACCAAAGAACTCAATGCATGCACAGATGATACAAAAACACAAATGACCAAAAAATCTGCTCAAACTGAATGATGACAAAACAGAAGTACTTCTCTTTCCCTGTTCGTCTTCCTTGAAACCTACTGTTTCCCTCTCTGATTCAATTACACTTGGCTCTCACAACATCCCCTTCTCTGATTCTGCCAGGAACCTTGGAGTCATTCTTGACTCAAAACTGTCCACGAAGAAGCACGTCATAATAATCTGCCAAACTGCTTATTTCAAGCTGAAACGCATTAGTTCAATCCGCAGGTTTCTTACTGAAGATGCAGCCAAGACTCTTGTTACTCCCTATATCCTCTCACGGCTTGACTACTGCAACTGTCTACTCATGGGTACACCTAATTCTGTCATCCATCCTCTCCAGAAAATTCAAAACTGCTGCGAGACTTGTTCTCTTGGCACCCCATCACCACTACTCAACACCTCTCCTGGAAAAACTGCACTTACTTCCCATTTCAGAATGTATTAAATATAAAGTCACTTGTATGTGTTTCAGTGCTATAAATGGTTCTGGTCCTGCTTATCTCTCTGAACCGCTCCATGTCTACACTCCGTCTTGTACACTACACTATTCTTCTGACACCCGCATGCTGAGAATCCAACAATACAAACACAAGACTCGTGGCTTTCACACCTTCTCTTGCTTTGGACCCCACATTTGGAATTCACTCCCACAAGGCCTTAGACACTGCTCAACCCTTTCATCTTTTAAAACCAAGCTGAAAACCTTCATCTTCTCACAATATTTTCATCCCAACTAAAATCAGTACCCAGTTTTTGCTACAGTAGAGTGTGTGTGTAGTGCATGTATTTGTTTTTCCGTATAACACTATGTAAATTGTTTTGGTAGGACTGCTCTACATGTGTATATAATATATTTAGGTTAATATGTATCATGTGAACTTAAAGAAGATAAAACTGAAAGTCAGAAACTTAGGATTTATCCTTGACTCTAACCTAACAATGAAGCAACACGTAATCAAAATCTGTCAAACAGCCTACCATGAACTAAAATGCATCAGCTCCATCCGTAGGTATCGCACAGAAGATGCAGCAAAACAAATGGTAACTTCTTGTGTGTTGTCCAGACTAGACTACTGCAACTCTCTTCTCATGGGCACTCCAAACTCTGTAATTCAACCAATGCAGAACATCCAAAATACTGTTGCACGCCTCATTCTCAGAGCTCCATGCCATCAAAATTGCACACCTCTCCTACAGCAACTCCACTGGCTGCCAATTTCTGAACGCATAAAATACAAAACTGCTTGCATGCAATCACAGGTTCCACTCAGTCCCTCTTATCTTTCTGAGCTGCTACACCTTTACAGTCCTTCCTGCTCTCTCCGCTCTTTGTCAGACACAGGCATGCTCAAAATCCAATGCTTCAACCACAAAACACATTGCTTTTGCACTTTCTCACACTTTGGCCCCCACATCTGGAACAATATCCCCCAAGACATCAGGCACTCTGCTACTCTCTCTTCCTTCAGAAGCCAACTCAAGACATTGCACTTCTCAGAATATTTCAGTTAAACCACATTGTCCTTCACTCCTATCAGTCTGTACAGTGTGTGTGTGTGTCAGCCAGTGTGTGTGTGTGCATGTCAGTGCATCTTTTGCATAATTAGGGTTGAACACATGTCGATATATTTTATTTAATATTTAATAACATTTTCCATTTCGTTGTACATTATGTGTGTATGCTTGTTCAGCACTTTGAGCCACCGCAGGGTAGGCGCTTTACAAATTTCCATTATTATTATGATACAGAAGTGTAGATTATTACTATGAAATAGGTATTTATATCAGTATAATTATCTTCCCTGGTTTTCGTTATGAATACCGCTTGGAGCGCTGTGCCACTGAGCTAAGGCCCGCCCCCTCACGCTGTGCGCCGGACGATCATCGCTTTTTATAGAGCAGCGAGACGGGATGACCTATCTTTGTTTGCATTAACGAGAGTGAGCCGGTTTGGCGTAGCGGTAAGGCGTTAGGCTGGTAAGCAGAAGGACCCCGGTTCGTATCTGCTTCGGCTCTCCTTTCTCTTCTAAAAATGTTGTGGTCTGTGGATACTGTCTTGCGACTTTGTCCATCACAATATTGAAACATTAAAATGCCTCTCATCGCTGCTCACCTTAATGTAGAAGTCATTCTGGTGGTGACAGTATAGCGATTGGTATATAATCTCCCCCCCACCTCCATACCCCCTTACCCCACCCTTCTCCCCGTCCCTAATAAGCCTTATGGTTTCTGTGGACGTTAAGCACCACTGTTTACTTTACTTGCATTAAAGTGACGAGCTACGATCACTCGGGATGACTTTCACCTTAACGTACCAGTTATGTCCCTTACTTTATCGCCTTGTTCAACTAGACCCAGCCCGGGACTATGTGCCGGCGTGGTCAAAGCCAGGGCGGGAACTGACTAGACCATAGAGCCAGGCTGCTTGTCACCCAAAATAACCTATGCACCAATAGCCTCCACTCCTTTCAGAAAATATAATAAGGCCGTCCTTCCAACAGGGCGAACAAATGACTCAACCTATAACATTAATAGGCCTGCTCGTACTAGTGAGTCAGTGCCGCAGGAGGGAGCGTGACACACCGAAACTTATGAGGTAAAGAGAGTCAAAACCATGGACACAGCCAATGAGACCATGGACTCACATAATTATGTAGGTCCATAACTGTCTCAGTGTCGGCCACGCGGCTGGTTCATGCCGCTGGACTGAGTCGGCCACAGGGCCACGAAACTGCAGCTCGGACACAGTCGACTCCTTCATCAGCCTGGCGCCTTTCGAGTGTTACTTTCCGCAGTGTTTTAGCAAAAAGACCACTCGATCTTGTTCACAAGCTGTCGATCCGGCAAAACCCAAACGGCTGCTGGGTATCCTATACATATTTTCATATATTTTTCTTTCAGTGATTTTTGTACATGTACATTGACCCACCTCATCAGTGTCAGTCACTGATGTTCTTTGTTAAGCGCTCGAGTCAGGACGGCCGCGGCTTTATAAGACTGAAATCTGCGCTTTAGAAATCATAGTTCAGGAGCTGTGTGAGAGTCGAGGTGGACGTCCTGTGCTGTCCGTCCTAACGAGCCTTCTGGTTTCCGTGGACGTAAAGATTTATTGCACCGTGCTTCGGCATTGG
>OY757546.1:17675425-17724698 GCA_963584105.1 Alviniconcha strummeri | reverse complement strand
TCGATAGCACTATTGTTTTATCCGGCAACAAAGTTATATGTACAAAGGCATACCCAAAACATGTCTATTACCCGACACAGACTAAACAACACAGGGTAATCACATACGTTCACTCAGTCATTCACAGTCGAACTCAAGACATAGTGGTTTCAAGCACAAACAGGTTTTCGTCTCTTTGTTGCCAGTTCTGAAATAAAACTAGAAGCACACCAACATTGTGAAAATGATATTCTCTCCTTCAAAAGGTAATAATTATTTATTTTATATAGCGCCTCAACAAAATTATTTTATGCCGCAGCGCCTCAACAACAATCATATGAACTCCTAGCGCTGTACAGATCAACAAATGTAATAGAACACACACATGATCAGCATGTTACTTAATACATTTTCAAAACATTAATTCACTCTATCTATACATATTCTAATACATGCATATTTACGATTCATTTTAAAACATAGAATTTAGAATATTTATACGATTTAGACATTAAAACAATCTGCATATAATGCTTTTCAAACACACACACACACACACACACACACACACACACACACACACACACACACACACACACACACACACACTACACACACTACACACACTACATACACACACACACACACACACACACACACACACACACACACACACACACACACACACACACACACACACACACACGGAACGCACACACGCACACACGCGCGGACATCCGGCCATGTGCACCCATAACGGCGTATGCCACTTCAGTTGAACACACGTAGCTTATTAAAACATTAAGCATCGATCATTATCTAATCACAGACAAAACAAAAGCAGCATAACTAGCGCAGTGTTGTTTTCAGGTTAAACGAAATCAAACATAATAAATTTAAAACTAGTAACAAAACTGACAATAATTACACATAATTCATTTGTTGTGCACACACCTCCACCTATCTCTCCCTCTCTCGAAAGGTGTGTCGAGAACAGATATTTTTCCAAAAGTGTTCAGAGGGAGAATGGCGGAACAGCTAAGAGGGCAGGGTCTAGAGATCTGAGAGTTCTAGAGGGTTTGTAAGGTTGGAGAAACTCGCGCAGACAGAAGGGCATAGTAACAGTGTTAAGGCCTCGTCAATGGATCGCAGAGACGGACATGAGGGTAGGGGGAGGGCGGTCCAGGGGTTTCGGACCCCCCCCCCCGCCCGGCTTTTGTTTTTCCGGCTTTATAAAGTCACAAAGGTTCGCAAGCGTAAAGAGTGGATGCTCTGTGTGTGTGTGTGTGTGTGTGTGTGTGTGTGTGTGTGTGTGTGTGTGTGTGTGTGTGTGTGTGTGTGTGTGTGTTTGGGTTGATAATCTTACTTCAACTTGATATGTATGTAGGACAAGAAGCAAATAAGTCGTGATGAATCTAACTTACATATCTGCATGGATAACTTAAATGTGTATTTTGCAAGTAATATAAGTAGAATATCAATAAAAAGATTTATTATTAAAAAAGATTTTCTTAAAGGTTTGGGGGTGGGGTGTGTGAGCAAGAGTCACTACAGGATGCTGATACTGCCGCAACAATATTTATGCGTTAATTTCACGACACATAGGCTTTATGAGTAAATAGTTGAAACGTACCGTTTGTGGTTCAGAAGGCTGCCCTGGACTCAACCCTCACAAAGCTTGCGAGCGATAGAGAGAAACTTTACAAAAAGGTTATAATTAATATGACATACTCGCTAAACGTCTATGTATGTAAAGGGAGGCTATTCGATAATCTCTGACGGCAGCCGTCTTTAACTGTGTGTCATTTCCGTCCAGCTGCAGAAGGCGGAAGTTTAGGGGAACACCGCAAGAGGCCTTTCCGTTGCGAAAGTTTCCCGTTGTTTGATGTGCACAGTGCTGTGTCGACCAGCGACATTTCCATACCGTCTCCCCACTACAACATGTTTTAATTTTATTTTAATTAAGTAAGGCCCGTAGAAACTAAATTAAATATGATCCTTCGAGTTGACATTCCGGCCACTCCTTCCACTTATCCCTCAGTTTTTTTTTTTTCCAATTCAATCACTTTTTCAGTGCAGTCCGTCTGTACAGTGTTCGTCTAGTCTCCCTTCAAATAGTGGCCCGTCTGTTTAGTATGACAATCGGATCTTGTGCGTGCTTTCAGTGTTCATGTTCTGGACTGACCCTTACACTGGGCTGTGTGGCAAGTCATTTGGTGGCATCCCGGCTGTTGCAAAAAGGACACTGGACAGACTAGAGTGTGCTTTGGAAACGTCTCCACGCCTGACTTAAACTAAGTTAAAGGGTGAAAACTGAAGAGTAACAAGCAACATGTGTGTACTCATTCAGACTTGCGCCCGTATATATCAGTATATGTGTGTGTGTGTTTGTGTGTATGTGTGTGTGTGTGTGTGTGTGTGTGTGTGTGTGTGTGTGTGTGTCAGTGCGTGCGTGTGTGTGTGTGTGTGCCCGACATGGTGCGGTCTGTGTTCAGTGACAGAGAGCGCGCTGTCAAAATCAGAAGGAGATTCAGTCAACTTACCCTTTATTTTGTACTAAAATGATTTCTTCTTTCTGAAGAAGAAGGCTTCTAGTCACAACTGTTGTTTTCCTTTTGGGCTGTAAGGTTTCAACTTCCTCTTCAATCTTGATACATGCTCTCACTTCACGCGCTATAAAACGCTGATCACTCATGTAGAATCACATGCGAGCGCAGTGAGTCTGCTCAAGAGAGCGGAGAATAGCGCTATATAAGCGATCATCAATCAAAATTGTGTTAGTGAGCCGGTATGGCCTAGTGATAAGGCGTTTAGACTGGCCCGTAAGCAGAAGGACCTCGGTTCGAATCTGCGTCGGTTCTCCTTCCTCTTCAAAAGTTGTGGTTTGTGGACACTGTCTTGTGACTTTGTCCCTCACAATTATGAAACGTTAGAATGGCTCTCACCGCTGCCCATCTTAATGCAGGAATCATTCTGGTGGTGACATTGTAGCCATAGGTATATAATCTCCCTCTCCCCCCATCTCCCCGTCCGTAATAAACCTTACGGTTTTTGTGGACGTTAAGCACCATGTTTACTGTGGACGTTAAGCACCATGTTTACTGATTTAAAATTGTGTTTTCAGAGGTGGCGCTTTGTCAACCGCTTTGGCCTAGCGGTAAGGCGTTAGGTTGGTAAGCGGAAGGACCTCGGTTCGATACCGCTTCGGCTCTCCTTTCTCTTCAAAAGGTTGTGGTTTGTGGACACTGTCTTGTGACTTTGTCCATCACTTCCTACTGAAACATTAAAACGGCTCTCATCGCTTCCCATCTTAATGTAGGAATCATTCTGATGGTGACAGTGTAGCGATAGGTATATAATCTCCTCTCCCCCCACCTGCATATCCCTTCCCTCCGTTCTCCCCGTCCCTAATAAGCATTATGGTTTCTGTGGACGTTAAGCACCATTTTTACTGTGGACGTTAAGCATCATGTTTACTTACTTAAAATTGTGTTTTCAGAGGTGGCGCTTTAGCCTACCTGTTTCCACTCACAACACAGGGCATGTGCGTCTAAGAGTTAAGAGTAATAAAAATCGTCAAAGTAAATTTATATAAAATCAGTCAGTTCCACAAACGGAATTCTTGAAGTACCTTTGTTCTGATTTCCTCTACATTGATAGATGTGACAAGGAAACACAGAAACCAAAATCAGCAAGTACTGTAGTTGGATGTTGTACTGCGTGTTCCGAATGGCCTTCCGCCTTGTGCCTGTAATTATGGCAGTAAGAAAGTAAAATCAAATGCCAGTCGGAACAAGAATCCCTTGTGGATTAAAGTGAACGCTTCTCTTTAGGATAAGACTGAAGACAATACATGTCATTGACACCCTGTGTGCGTGCGTGCGTGCGTGCGTGCGTGCGTGCGTGCGTGCGTGCGTGCGTGTGTGTGTGTGTGTGTGTGTGTGTGTGTGTGCGCGCAGGCGCAAGCGCACGTGCGTGCGTAACTGTACGTGCGTGCGTACGTGTGTGCAGGAGCGCGCGCGCGCGCGCGTAACTAATTGTGTCTCTTTCACGATGAGTTCACAGGCAGATGATTTGTTTCCCCTTGTGTAATTTCAGTCTTCTCTGTCCTCTCTCTCCTGCCGCTGGCGTTCAGTGATGATGATGTAGATGGCGAGCCAGCCCGGCGGGCCACAGCAGAAGAGGCAGATGATGAAAGGGACGCAGCACCCGCCAAACAGGGCACTGTGCCAGCACCTTGTGCATCACCTGTCGCACGCCGTGCAGCACCCTTTCTGCAACGAGGAACACAAAGGCATTAGCACGGCTCGTAGCCTGACATCAGTTTATACAACCATAGATTACGCATTCGGCGAAACACCCACAGAGCTCACAGCTGTGTGAACAGGGTGATTATGATGATGTAGAGCCTCATGTCCTCGGATGTCGGTTGACATATTAGGGACAAACTGTGACCAGTGCCTGAGCACGGTTCAATGTTGCTTTACGTCCACAAAAACCGTCAGGCTCGTTAGGACGGAAAGCCCAGGACGGCCACCTCGACTTTCACATAGCTCCTGAACTTTGACTGAACAGGGAGGTGGGCCTGGGTTCTTATTCCCTATCCCACTCTTTCCCCGTCCCTCCGTCTCTATTAAGGCATGTGGTTTCTGTGGACGTAAAGCACCATGAAAGAAAGAAACACTGAAAGAAAGAAAGACCCAAAGCTGTGTTCGGATCCAGTCCATGCGAACCCAGAGGGAACGTTTGACTGCTCTGGGAATATCGGCCGGCGGAGGGAGCCTTATTTTGGGACACCCTGTACGTCAGTACCCCCACTGACGAGAGAGAGAGAGAGAGAGAGAGAGAGAGAGAGAGAGAGAGAGAGAGAGAGAGAGAGAGAGAGAGAGAACTCGAACTCGAAAACTTTATTTGACAAGGACTGTAGTTTACGTTTAGTCAAAAGCCTGTCTAACAACTAGTCCTTGCTAAGCTACTGATGAGTAAATATAAAATTGCTGGCATCATTTATATACAGACAGACAGACAGACAGACAGACAGACAGAGACAGAGACAGAGAGAAATCGAACTCGAACTCAACTCGAAAACTTTAATACTCAAGAACAGTAGCGTTAGGTCTATCTGAACCTATCTAACAGCCAGTCCTTGCTCTACTACAAACACAAATAAGAGAGAGAAGGTGGTGGAGGTGGGGTGGAGCATACAGGCTGAGTATGATCTCAAACAATAGTGGGACGCCGCACTGACCTGTGCTAAAGGCCAGAATCATTATCTCGCTAAAGGGGCATACTTGGCGAATTTCTTAAACGCTTCTCGATATGTTATAAAGGACATGCATGGTCTACAGCTTGGCGTTTCTTTCGTGGTTGTTGTTGTTGTTGTTGTTGTTGTTGTTGTTGTTGTGTGTGTGTGTGCGTGCGTGCGTGCGTGCGTGCGTGCGTGCGTGCGTGTGTGCGTGTGTAGAGCGCAATGGACACGCATCTAGCATTTGCACGGCGGTTTTCTTACCCTCTCATGTCGTGGCGAGTTGCTGAGCGGTTGTGATGTTTTGGCGGGCACCCACTTCATGGCTCTGGGGTGCCCAGGGATCGGTGCCCAGTAGCCTGCCTGAGACTTGGGTGTTGTTGTTCCCTCAGGGCCAGAACCGGCTTGTCGGTCTTCGCCCGCTGTCCCTGATGTCACCGCACCGATGTCACCCACGTCATCAGATATGCAAGGGCCGTCACTCACATGGCAGTTGCTTCCCTCGAGCTTTTCTTTTTCTAGATTTTGTGTGCACCTAACTTCATCAATTTCTGGCAAAACTGCGTCTTTGTTTGCGAAGACATTTACGCTGCTGTTTGTACCTTATTGCTTGTTAAAGACAGCTTCGTTGTCCATTGCTGAAACATTAGTATGGACGCAGGTTAATTTGACCCTCTTTACCGGCCTTTGCTGCTTTGTAGTCCATGTTTCAAATGAAGCGTTTTGTTTGGCTAAGCTTCAAACTGACAGTATTGTCCTTATCGTCTATGCTTTCATTGAGAGGTTCAACACTGCATGTATTTCGTTAAGGTTCACGTTGGGTGTCAGTGTCGACGTGCGGCGGTTTCGTCAGTCTAATAGAGACCAGGGGCTGAGGGATAAATTAAAAAAAAAAATTGTGATTGACAAAACCAAATATCATACAGAAAACACATTATAAAGCAGCAGCTTTGCATTAACGAACACACACACACACACACACACACACACACACACACACACACACACACACACACACACACACACGAATAAAGCCAGAACAAGAACGGGGATAAAACGCGTTGGTGTGTGTGTGTGTGTGTGTGTGTGTGTGTGTGTGTGTGTGTGTGTGTGTGTGTGTGTGTGTGTGTAGTCGCTAATGCAGTGATGCTGCAGTATAATGTGTTTTCTGTATGATATTTGGTTTTGTCATTCACAAACTGAAAAATATGGTGTGTGTATAATGTGTTTTCTGTATATTTGGTTTTGTCATTCAATTTTTTTTTTTTTTATTGTGTGTGTGTGTGTGTGTGTGTGTGTGTGTGTGTGTGTGTGTGTGTGTGTGTGTGTGTGTGTGTGTGTGTGTGTTGAATAATAGACATATCAGTTGAACAATCGAGAACAAGGGCACAGAACAACGGACTGACATGCAAACAAGCAGCCACCACCATGACCTGTCACTGACCACCAACTCTAGTAAACGCTGAGGATGAAAACGCTGGCGATAAAACACTGGGGATAAAACGCTGAGTACACATTGAATACACACTGCTGGTAAATACACACATTTATTATACCGTCAGGCGCCGGCGGCGCGCACCTACGCACGTGCTACTGATCACATAATCATTCATGGCTATGCACTCGCCTGGCTGTTAATCCTCTCAGCATCCGCTGGAAGTTTAAATGAACTTGAGACAGCAAAGAAATCTTCGACAGTAACAATAGCCGGGGTGGAGGCTAACGTGAAGGAGCTAAGGAACTCGTGTTAACGTGCCGTGTACTAAAGAACGACATATAAACTGTATGATATTAATGACTCATGAGCCAGTGGCAATGACAGCGGCCAAGCAAAAGCTACGACACACTTGTATGTAAGTAAGTTGTACACTTGTTGCGGCATTTGCCGCGTTGGAAAAACCAGGCCACCTCACGCCGCGCGCGGCGATTCAGCAACCGCCACTATGATGATGCGTTTGTTGTTCGCATCAGTGGTTCCAACGCTGTGACCGGAAGTGAAAGAGAATCAGTCGTTATATACTGACACTGTCTACGGACTGCATCTGAAACTAAAGAAACCTTGCCACATTAAAAAATAATAATAAAAAAATCGCTCTCTTTTTTGCCTAGACTACTGCAGTTCTCTCTTGTGGAGAGCTGGACTTCCTCTGTACGTGAATCTGAAACAGAACGAGGCCCAGAGCGCTCGTGCAGAATTAACTCCCTTGTGTGTTGATTCTTCCTCTCTACATGATCATGATGATCAAAGGACTGCGCCGCCGCACGTCAAGAACTGCGCACTAACGCAGGCTAATTCAGAGAGCACCCAGATCCGAAGACACCTAACACACCAGCCACACTCCGAGCCTCGTCGGCTTTCCGGCACCTTCCACCAACGAAGGACGTCGTAACAGAACTTCAGTGAAGTTTGCACACTAGCCTACTCTAGCAGCTTTCCGTTTGTTTACGGTACCAGTGCTCGCACTGGTTTTTCCACAAACACAGCTTATTGTCTTGCTTTCTCTGCTATCAGCTTTGACATTCCTTCCTCTCTGATCTTCCACATCTACACCGCCCATCTAGTATCCACATCAGTCTACACCGCCCATCTAGTATATCTCCGCTCTTCGCCGGATGGTACCATCTGTGTACGACACTGGGCTATTGACTGTCCCAAAATTCAACTGCAAATCTAAAGGCGACCGCTCACTCTCTTGCCGTTGCTGCCAAATCGTGGAACTCACTCCCTTCGGACATCAGACATTCGAAAACCCTGGACACGTTCAGGTGCAAACTTAAAACCTGGCTTATCTTGTCCCCGTTCCACTGAAGCGTTTCCGTATATATACTCATCTAGCTGAGGCTGCTGAGCCTGTGTGTACACCTGTGTGACACTAAAAGTATTAATTCATGCTTTATATGTGGAAGTTGTATTATAGAAGTGTATTCAACTGTTTATCGTTATGCTGAGGACGTTTTGTAGGTAAGAGTTAGTCGGTATTAGCATTGCTATTTTATAATTGTATATCAGTCTTTTTGTTTTCGCGTGCACATAAGTTTTGTCATAGTATTGATTTTTTAATTTTATTTAATTTTATTTTTTAATCAAATTGGATTTTTGTTTGTTTGTTTATATGACGCGCTTGGAACAATGTTTTATTGTCGGAGTTGCATCATATTGATCGAACGATCTGCAATCAAAAACTTGATAATTTTCACGAGTTTGATAGATAGAAAACTGGTTTTAACGCCCAGCCAGCCATGACGGTTATATCAGGGCGAACAGGAGTTTGAAGACGGGGGAGAATGAAGTTAAATGAACCGAGGAGACAAGGTTTCCGTCAAGCACGCAAAAGCTATTACTCCAGCGCCCTGGAGAATGCTCCTCAGAGCTCAGGAGCTGTGTGAAAGTCGAGGTGGTCGTCCTGGGGTTTCCGTCCTAACGAGCCTTGTGGTTTCCGTGGACGTAAAGCAATATTGAACCATGCTCACGCATTGGTCTCAGCTTGTCCCTAATATGTCAACCGACATCCGAGGACATGAAGCACCACAACAGCAGCAGAATACACCTACTAAAATAGTGTCCATAACTACGGGATGTTCTGCATCCTAAGTGATTGTAAAATACTGCGCAGCATTTCTGAAATACTACGCTGCCTTCTACACAGACTGATAATAAAGTACTGTGTACTGTTTATCCCAGGCCGATGCTAAAACTGTAAGTCGGTGTTGCGTGTCAGTGATAAAGTTTTTGCGGCACAGGTCACAGTTGTTTACTGCTTCGGCTGAAGGATCGCGGGTTAGCGTGCAAACTGCGCAGTAGCCCAGACAATAACCACGAAGCGCATGCATTCGGCGTTACAGTCACGGACGACCCGGATTGTTTCTCCTAGTGTGAATTCAGCCGTCAGGTGTGCGTCAGTTGGGGGTTGGGAGAGGAAGGGGGAGGACGGACGGGGTGCTGCGGTGTGTGCATGCACGCGCTTGACACCGAGTGTATATATATAAATAATATTGTGTGTGTGCGTGTGTGTGTTTTTGTGGCGTGCGTGCGTGCATGCACGCGCTTGACACCGAGTGTATATATATATATATCTGTGTGTGTGTGTGTGTGTGTGTGTGTGTGTGAGGGGGAGAGAGAGAGAGAATCCTTGTTGTCAATATATGTATGTCTAATATAATTTCACTGTATGCAACGCAGAAGTTGATGTAAGACATGACGAGGACGAACCACAACGTTGTCTCTGGCAGTCCATTTACTTGTGCAGCACAGAATTAGCCTTTAGAAACGACAACAGTGAACCACAACGGCGGCCTATCTCGCAGTCCGATCCCGGTCATTGTGCCAAACAAGTGCAGGCGGCAGGTTACGGCTGAACACAAATGCACCCTACCTATGTGGCTTTGAATGAACTGACACTGTAAATTAGTTAGTAACTGGATTTTAATGTCCTGTCGAATTGACACTGTAAACTGGTGCACGGTTGTATGGTGTACACAGAACGCCGGTGCGCCGAAACGGCAGCAGCTTCACGTGGCACCTGCCATGTAACAACCAAACAGCTCTGGACTTGATATTAAAAAATGCGCGCTACAAAGGGATACAGTCACTCATTCGCAATAAAACGCGACCCTAAGCTCAGAGAGCCTGCTCGAGAATAAAGCTTTATAAAAGCGATCAATAATAATAATAATAATAGCCGACCACAACGTCGCATCTGGCAGTGCATTCGATAATTTAGATCTACAGTGTTTGTATTTCAAAGGAAACGACAAGAACAAACCACAGCATCGTATCTGGCAGTACATGCACTGTACTACATGAGCTGCACAGACGGTTAGAGTCAAAGGAAAGGATAAGAGCCGTAACTGGCAGTCCGTTCAAAAATTAGATCTAACCAGTATGTAGGGAAACGACAAGAGTGAACCACAACCTCGTTTCTGGCAGTCCATTCACTGTACTATATGAGCAGCGCAGACAGTTTGACTCACTCTGAGTATAAACAAATTATGGGGGGGGGGGGGGGGGGGGGGGGGGGGCAACGTCGTATCTGGCAGTACATGCACTGTACTACATGAGCGGCGCAGACGGTTTGAACCAAAGCAAGCACAAGAGCGAACCACAACCTCGTCTCTGGCAGTCCATCCAGTAATTATACAGTATTCAGCGCAGAGTTTGAGTCCGGGGAAGTGACCGGCGGGAACAACAGCAAAGTTGTGTCAGTCTGGCAGCTAGTTCATTCACTGTAAGCAGGGCAGAGATAAGCTCGAGACAAAGGAAACTGAACAGAAGTGAACCTACAATAACCTTATATATATATATCCTAATATTAATGGTCCATCCACTTATGAGAGGGCAGAGTTCGAGTACACGGAATCGACACATTAACCTCCACGACAGTGCCTGCACGGCATTCCATCTACCGTCTCTTCTTGGTCAGTTCCGCAATGATGGGTAAGCACACGGCGGCGCACCTGAGCAAACAGCACAAGACAGCCGCGACACCCATGCAGAAGGTAAAGCAACGCTTTCGCCACAGTCCTTCCTTTTCATCGTCCTTGTCTTGCACGCTCCCTTTCTCTCCGTCCTTGTTCTTCCTGCCATGTCTCTTCTTCTCCTTCCCCTTTGTCCGCTCGTGTCTTTTCTTTTTCTCCTCCTCCTCCTCCTCGTCCTTGTCCTCACTCCCTCTACTCGTCCTGAAACAGTCGACATTCATTATACAGTTACACTGCATGAGGGAACTAAAAGAGTTGGAAATTGCTGGAACACGAGAAGAGGAGCAATTACGATCAGACAACACAAGAGTGCAAAACCGGGAAAAACGTGTCAGTTATCTCTATTGTGCAGAATCACACTAAAGTTTATTATGCATGATCTTCTAATGTGTACATGTAGCAACCATACAACATTGAAACAACAGGCAACAATGGACATGAATCTAAAAAAAAATCAAAACAATCTGCAGTTAATGTTTCTCATAAACATGTGACCTTCAAACAAGGTCAAGGTCATGAAACTGGGAATGAATCGGCTGACCCGAAGCAAATTTATAATCACGTAGAATTAAAAACAAACAAACAAAAGACTCAACAAAAAAGACTCGCTTAAGCAGTGTTCAAATAAAGCCAGATTAAAGTTCGTGTCAAATAAGGGAGCACATCAGTTTTCTCCCTTAATAGTTGCAAAAGTAACAAAATGGTGGTATACTGAAACTTCATAATCGGGGGGGGGGGGGGACACACAGAACAGCAAGAGAGATTGCGATTGCATCATGGTGGGGGAGAGAGAGATGGGGGGGGGGGGGGGGGGGCGGAATTAGTAATTGGATTTTATGTCCTGTCAACCGCAAAGGGTCACCCCAGGACAAACTCCTTCAAAAGCGAATGCACATTTCAAAACTGTTCTCATTTAGCAACCCCTTTTCAAGTCAATCCACAAAACAGGAAACAGATTGCATACATACTGACACAACATCAAACAAATTTCCGAAGACCTAGTCCCTTCAGTATTACCCCTGATAAAAGAGCACATAATGCTAGGACATGCTGGTATCGTTGACTACTCCGTCTAATATTTCCATACCAGGTTAAAGAAAAGTACGAGTATATAAAAAGAATGAACAGAAATAAAAAGTGAAAAAAAGTCAGGAAAATGGACCATTAGCAAAAAAAAAAAAAAAAAAAAAAAAGAAGAAGAAGAGCTTAGGACAAGACAGAAAGAGCAAGAGGACTAGGCAGAAAAATCAGAGAGCAGATAGGAAACGGGAATCAAATGACAGCCCTGAGATTCCAGACTCGACATGGGAGGAGAGGTGTGTGTGTGTGTGTGTGTGTGTGTGTGTGTGTGTGTGTGTGTGTGTGTGTGTGTGTGTGTGTAGAGAGAGAGAGAGAGAGAGAGAGAGAGAGAGAGGGGTATCTGCTTCATATGTTTATGGGATGTTCATCAACAGTTTGCACCTGCTTCTTATGTTTATGGGATTCCTCAACAACGTGCACCTGTTTCATATGTTTATAGGATGCTCATCAACAACTCACACTTCGTCTTTGTTTTCCACACCATTTAAGTCAGTGCTATGCTGGCCCACTTTTTTTCTGTCTGTGTCGTACTTGCTTTCGTCTTTGTTTTCATACAAATCGAGTTCATTCTGTTCAGTCCCTGCCATTCTGTCAAAATCCACGTGCACCAACGCCACTAACGACTGGCAATGACTCGCACATCGGAAGCCCGGGTGTCCTCGTCTGTGTGTGTTTTCTTTCCGCGCTGGGCATAGATCTAGCCCATGCTGTTTACGGTCTTCCAACTTGTCATTGAACAGACACAGTTCGATCTAGTTTCTTTCCCAGGATGAGCAGTCGGTAGAACCCTCAGCTTTTAAACCTCCTGTGCTACCCCTTTCTCAATCGCAACGATAACTAAGTGATGTTCGGCCTGCGGCGTATGCCATGCAGATCCAAATCCACAGAGCAGACAAGGGCTGCTTACCGCTTGTATTTCCAACCTGTCTGCGGCTCTGATTGGTTGAAATCAATCGTCCATTCAGGCGTTTGCTTTTTACCTTGGAAGAATCATCAACACAAATGGCTAGCCATATTTTACGTCACATTTTCTTAGTATTTCATCGTGTTTTAAAGGTCAAAGAGTCAAGTGCTGCCTGCTGGATATTATGGATCATCAAAGTGACGAGCAACAGGTTCATCGCTTGATTTTGTTCTTTTACAGACTCAACACACAAGGGAGTTAATTAGCGCTCGAAAGACGTCATCTTTTTTGCTTAGAAGCCAGCAGTCATGTTGATTATTATCATTCCGGCACTTTCGGGGATGTTCGCAACAACAGCAACAACAAAAGTCCAGATTTCAGCTCTGGCCACAAGTCCTTAAATCGTTGCACTGCCTCAAGTTCCTTCTCTCTAAAACATTTTTTGTCTGGCCAGTGACACAAAAGTGTCTATAGTCATCGCCTCTACTGCATCCTTGGAGAGAGTTTCAGTCCCCGACTGGTGCGGGGTAAAAAGGAATCGCCTCTGTACTGTGTTCTGGGGGTGATGAGGCTAAGCTGTTGACAGTGGGTGCGGCGCTGGCGGGGACTAGTTTGGTCCTGATGATGGGGCACTGGACTAGTCCATTGTAGATTTTGTACATCATCCCTAGGCGTGAGGTCTTCCTGCGCTGTTCCAGAGACGGCCATCCGAGCGAGTCCAGCATGAGATGTACACTAGAAGTGTTGTGGTAACGGTTCAGCACGAATCGGGCAGCTCGTCTCGGGGCGGCCTCCAAATTGTCTATGCTCTTCTGGGTGTATGGGTCCCATACTGATGAAGCATATTCAAGTCTGAGTCTGACAAAGGCCTTGTATGCTCTTTCCTTTATGGCGCTGGAGCTAATCACACAGACACCACCACAACAAAAGCCTGAGTCGCCTACGCTAACTCTCACGTGCCATGCGAGTAAATACAAGGTACATAAACCACAACAGAGGTAGGGCCTACATCCTCAGGTTTTTTTTCTTTCTTTTTTCTCTCTCGCTTTTTCTGTTACAGTCATGTTTACTCTGCTCAAGTGCTATGTGATTTAACCTAAGATGATGTTTGACAGTCATTATTGTACTGCAATCATTAAAGGAACTCTCCTTCGCAGGCTAACTTCTCGTGTGTTTGGAGCAGGTTAAAAGAACATGATCCGTAGAAAACGTTTTGCGATTGAACGTGCAGTGATGAGTTGATGCTTAATGTCCTCAGATGTCATTTGACATATTAGGGACAAGTTGTGACCAATGCCGAAGCACGGTTCAATAAAAGCCACATACGTAAGGTGTATGCGTGTTTAGCTGTAACCTGCCACCTGCACTTTTGGCAGAATGACCGGGATTTTTTTACGTGCTACTGTGGTAACACGGGGGTGGAACGGATACCGAAATAAGAATCAGCACAGAAAGTCGACCCTGGAGAAGAAAATTCTCCCGCCGTTTCAGCAGGGATTCGAACCCGCGACCTTTCAATCACGAGTCCGGCGCTCTAACCACTGAGCTATCCCCGCCCCCTGAACGTGCAGTTAATTTGATATCGATTTTATAAGGTGACGAGCTCTCTGCAGCATTTTCCGCTCCGGCTTTTCCCCGCGCTTCAGTTTGACGTCATCAACATGTCCGGCTTTGGCATCACGGGTACACCAGGAGGTCACGGAAGAAATGCATGTGGATTGCAATCGATTTTTGTCACCGACTGTTTTTATCTTTTTCTTCTTTTTTTTTTTTTTTTTTTTTTTTAGGCCGAAGAGTAGAAAAACAAGCTGTTGAGGCATTACGTTATATTTAGATCTGGAAGACCTTAAACAGAGTCAATCCGACGGCCGGGGGGGGGGGGGGGGGGGGGAGGAGAGTTTTACTCCATTGGTAAATTTACACCCAATCTATTTTTAACTCATAATGATTAGTAATTCTTTGGTAAAATTAGCCGGCAGATAAATAAAAATAATGCAAGAGACAAATCATGACAAAAAGTTCATACAATTTTATTTTATAAAAAGTTCATACAATTTTTTTTTTTTTTTTTTTTTTTTTTTTTTGGGGGGGGGGGGGGGGGCAAATCTGAGACGGCTAGTTCCTTTAAGCTGTTCATTATTGTTCTACCTGATATCTTTGACACATGACCTTTGTTTACATGGCATTATTTATTTCAAGTAGCTGACAAACCCTCATCCCATTGTCACCAGATCTCTGGTGCTGGTAGTGGTACTACATGATCTGGTCAGTTCCAGGCTCTCACTGTTTGGAATTCACCACCATTGGAGATCCCCTTCTCCTCCTCCTTCTCATCTTTTAAGAATGACAGCAGAATTAGTCTGATGGTTTGTTCTTCTTTCTCAGTGTGCATGTTTTTGGGAATGTCTGTAATTGTTGTATACATACATACGTTTGTCCATTGTATTGAATTTTGTGAGTGTTTGAGTGTAATTGTTGTATACCTGTTCATTGTATTGAATTTTGGGAGTGTTTGAGTGTAATTGTTGTATGCATACATAGTACTTGTCCACTGTAATTCTTTATTGAATTTTGGGAGTGTTTCTTTGTACTTATGATAACCATATTCAATCAAATAAATCAGATCTTTATTGTTCACAATAATTCAACAGATGATAAAGAAAAATATTCTTTGATGCATAGATTCTTCCCCATGGCATTAAAAGAATGATTATCTTTTCTGTATCTCTCCTAACACCCTCTACCGCTGTATCTCTTACATCACCCTCTTTCCCACCCCTCCTCCCACATTCCAAGAAGCAATTAATTATAATATACCTCCCTCCTTTTGAAAGGAGAACTAATAGTTGCTGCTAGGAGTCGAAATAAAAAAACAGAGGCAGACACAAACATCCACAGCAACAGACAGAGGCACACAAACATACACAGCAACAGGCTGAGGCAGACACAAACATCCACAGCAACAGAGGCAGACACAAACATCCACAGCAACAGGCTGAGGCAGACACAAACATCCACAGCAACAGAGGCAGACACAAACATCCACAGCAACAGGCTGAGGCAGACACAAACATCCACAGCAACAGGCTGAGGCAGACACAAACATCCACAGCAACAGAGGCAGACACAAACATACACAGCAACAGATAGAGGCAGACACAAACATCCACAGCAACAGAGGCAGACACAAACATACACAGCAACAGACAGAGGCAGACACAAACATACACAGCAACAGACAGGGGCAGACACAAACATCCACAGCAACAGGCCAAGGCAGACACAGAGACATGCTGTTATGTTTATATAAAATTTATTACCTGGGCAGACATGCACAGCAATAACACCTGGTATATGTTCAGAATCATTTACAATGTACCATGTGAGTAAAATCAATGATACAATGATTGTATCTCATCAGCTGTATTTCTACTGCTGCCATCTTTATATGTGCAGAGTACTGCTGGGTTCCCCTTATTGCACCATATAGAAAAGAACAGTGAACATCAAATGCTGTTCACCTCTGCAGCTTTGAATGCTTAATAGGGAACTGCCTGATAAATGCATGCCAATAATAATGACAATAACAACAATCACAACCATTTCATCAATAGATTAAAAAAGAAAAAATACATAAATCAGCAAAAAACTGAAACAATTTTTGACTTGCATGAAAAAAATGTGAGTTTATGTTATAAATTTCTATATAATTTTACTCTATGCTGGCCAGGTGTAATAAAAACTTTAATCATGCAATATTCTCAGACACCATATATCAGTGTGACAGTTTGTTAGGAATCAAATTTGAACAGCCTGTCAACTTACAGGGTCACGTCAGGACAAATAAAGTAAAATGCAAATATTGCATGACAGTATTGCTTACCAGTACATTATTCTGAGCTTCACCTGTTTTTATTACTTTAGTTTTAGTAAACTTTACCTCATTTGAAGATCACAGTTGCAAATGTTTAAAATAAAGCCATGTATTTTGCTCGGCTCTTAAATTATCCACTTAAAATTGATGATGATGATGAGTTGATGCTTAATGTCCTCAGATGTCAGTTGACATATTAGGGACAAGTTGTGACCAATGCCGAAGCACGGTTCAGTAAATCTTTACGTCCACGGAAACCAGAAGGCTCGTTAGGACGGACAGCCCAGGACATCCACCTCGACTCTCACACAGCTCCTGAACTATGTCTTAAAATTGTGTATAGTTGTTGTATATATTGTATAAAGTACATGGAATAGATCAGTGGTGTTTGTGACTTCGGCTATAAATGCAAGGGAGATAACTAATACATTTTATTTTATTTGCTTCCACAGGAAGAGCATTTGCTTTAGATTTTTTCCCTGATACTGTTTCAGCAATGAAAGTCTTTCAATCTTCACATGATTATAAACTCCACTGAGCTCAACCTGTTCATACCTTTAGACAGGTTCAACCTTGTTTCAAGGTTGCATAGGTGTCTGAAAGTAAAACCAAAAACACACTGTGTTTTCACAGCAATTTTGTATTCATGCAAGCATGATATTGCGAAATGAATTAAAAAGCTCACAACAAACTAATGCCTTTTGCACAACCCTTGACATGTACCTGAAGGAGTACACTGATTGTCAGAAAACTGCTACATTAGACTGTATATAGACAAGGCAGACTACCAGCTGCCTGTTCACACAACAATTTCATGCTTAATGGAGTATGCAGCCCAATTACAGAACAAAACATGCAGCTAAATTACAGAACAAAACAATCAGCTGTACCATCTAATTCACACAGCAGAATATAGGTATATGCAGTTATTCAATATTTTACTCTCCGATCACAACCACATATGGTCTCTATACATGGATTCCGCACAAAAGACCAACTGCTCTAAGTAAACAGTAAGAATAGGGGGGGAAAGTGCATGAAGTCTGCTTGCATAACAAAATGTTTTGTTTCGTTTGTTTGCTTTGAATCTGAGCTTCTCGGGGTAAAGCAATTTTTTTATATTTTTCTCTCCATTTATTCAGGTTTTATATTTACATTCATAAAGTACATTGCACCTTGTGAAACAATGGTGAAGCCATGTTGGCTTGTTATTTAAAAATGAAAATCAGAGATAAGACTGCCTCATGACCACACACACCAGCTCTGTTTATGACATCACTGATACAGACTGATGGGCACAAAATGGCAGCACTCACAGCCATATTTTTTGCCTTTGATACATGAATGTTTTAACAAGCAGGATAATAAACCGAGTGAAAACTTGCTGCATGTATATTTTGTATTCCATTCCTATCAATATGGCCTGTGATGCTTCTTCACTTTGGTTAACCTTTAATTTCTAAAACTGGTAAAATTTCAGCAGACTTTCAGTTTCACCACGGCAATATTTTTCCAATCCTGTGGATTCTTAAACATACCATTAAAAGCACTAGACATTGAGCCTTGTACTCAAAACTAGACGAGTCAACTTTTATGGTGTGCCCCTCAGGTCAAATACAGAAACAGGTCTCTCCAGATTTAGAAAGAAGCAGGGACAAATGCATGCTTTACATGTGATGTACACAGAGTATAAAACGGTCAGTAAGCTGTCATGTCATTTGATGAAACAGTTTCTGTTTCTCCACACCTTCCATTAAAATCATGCTTTGGACATATATATGTTGGTTACTGATTCAGGTGAGTGTTTTGTTTTTCACATTTTTTCTGCAGGCATAATTATGTTTACAAGGCACATCCAGTGGTGTTACAATTTTGACCAACAGACATGTGAAAGACATGACCTGGTAGCCTGAAGGCTCTGCTCTCTTTTCACTGCCTCAAACTTTATCCAGCCAAACAAACCTGAAATGCAGAAATGACTGGATGAAGAAGTTGTACAAAACTTTACACTGTCAGCAGTAAAATCTCTCTTGGAGCCATGTTTCTGGCCCCAAGTGTCCCTCATTTGCCAGAGATCTTGAAAATGTATTGGAACAAATCTGTGATGCTCACAGTTTGAAGGCTTGTGCTCAGCTGCTTCCGTTTACTGTGTGTGCTGTTTGCATCCCAGTTTACTCTTTACGGAGACAATGGGGAAGGTTAATGCTCCAAGGTGTCTGACTTCACTGCCATGTCCTGGCTACTACATGGCTGATGGTTATTGCCTAAATATCCACTGTCTGGAAGCAGATGTATGCCACTGTATCCAACCAGGAGAGAAAGGAGGTGTTTATAACAATCCTAAATTTGTACACTGAGGGTCCAGGAGCTTCATCAGAAGTGAACGGTCACCCGAATCAAGGTATGTAACCATATTTATTATATAACAATCACCTGAGTCAAGGTATGTAACCATATCTATTACATAACAACATGGAGGCAGTGCAGCAGATGGACATGGTGAAAGTGGAGTGGTGTGGCAGGCAGAGAGGTCTGAGTCTGTCCATCAAAAGTGGTGTAAACTGTATGTCCCTCCTTTTCTGCTCATTTTTCTGCAGAAAAATAATCTGGTACAAACTATCAGTCACTCCCCTTTTCCACCTTGAAAGTCATGTAGCAATTTAAAAAAAAAAAAAAAAAAAAATTTGGGGGGGGGGGCTACATGTGGCAAAGTATTTTTGCTGCCACATGCAACCAAGCAGTGTTGCCTCCACATTACACCCACCCAGTGAAACAGGGACACACACCTTTATTTTCAACCATCTTGATTTTTACCACCTCCATCTTGCGGTGCCACTATATGGATACACCCTTTCAATTCAGCCATTCTCTAGAGTTCTAGGGGAAAGAGCACCAAGAACAAAATCTATGAGCTTTGGATTTTTGTTGCTAATGTTGAGCCCCATTAATAGGGTACATTTGTGTTCGTTTGCTGTTGCTGTACATCTCAAAAACATTTGTGATGAAAAACACAACAGCACACAAACAATACTAGAAAGTATGACCGCCAAATGTCATCAGACAAAGCATGTCGTTAGTCAAAAACAGGGATTTCACGTTGTTCTGACCAGTTCTGGGGCAACTTTGCTGTTGTGTGTCTCCAGATGGCCAGCTCCAGGCCATCATTCACAGATCTGGCAGAGGAGGCAGCAGCACAGATACATTGCGCAAGCATCATCAGTGACTTCACAGCAGCTGACCTGAGATGGTGCATAGTGGTTTGCAGCTGAAGGCTGTTGCTGCTGCTGGTTCCTCTGGCCAGCCTGGGGCTGAGTCTGCTGAGCAAAGAGAAGTCACAGTCAGTCTGGGGCTGAGTCTGCTGAGCAAAGAGAAGTCACAGTCAGTCTGGGGCTGAGTCTGCTGAGCAAAGAGAAGTCACAGTCACTCTGGGGCTGAGTGCTGAGCAAAGAGAAGTCACAGTCAGTCTGGGGCTGAGTCTGCTGAGCAAAGAGAAGTCACAGTCAGTCTGGAGCTGAGTCTGCTGAGCAAAGAGAAGTCACAGTCAGTCTGGGGCTGAGTGCTGAGCAAAGAGAAGTCACAGTCAGTCTGGGGCTGAGTCTACTGAGCAAAGAGAAGTCACAGTCAGTCTGGGGCTGAGTCTGCTGAGCAAAGAGAAGTCACAGTCAGTTTCAAACACCAAGGGCTCCTCACTATTATGATGAGTCTTCAGGTATTTTAAATGCATGAACACATGAAAACACACACACACACACACACACACACACACACACACACACACACACACACACACACACACACACACACACACACACATGCAAACACATGCGAATGGAGAAGGGAAAAAAATGCATTTAGGTAATTAAAGCTTAAACAATGAAACAAATGTTTGGCTTGTGCAGTCACTGTGTTATCCATGGGCTGAGACCCACAGTGTTGAGTCCAAACAGACAAAGGTATGGGTCCTCACAGTACAGACCCATGGCATGGAGTCAGTGCTGTTCTAAAAGAAAAGAAAAAAAGAAAAAAAAAGAGAACACAATCAGCCACAGCCGACTCTCACGCCAAAACACTTATAAGCATGGCTCCTTAACTGACCAAGTGCTACGTGTGACACAACTGACCATATCTGACTGCTGCAGGCAGCACAACTGACAGTAACTGTCTATTGTATATAAAAATGTACTGTATGTATCACAACTGACTGTAGCATGTAACAACTTTTTGCAGCCTGTAAATGTGATCACAGCTGATGTTAATGAGCACCAATCTACCCTTAACTGACACCATGGCCACTGTGCACCATGCAACCTACTATAAGTGGCTGCGACGTTGGGTGTGCATGACTGTTGACAATTCCAGTGTCGGTGTACGGAGGGGGTGGATCTTTGGGTACTGCACCCTCTTGTTGATACAGGCCAGAGTGTGCTGTGTATGCAGGACTTGAGTTGAAGGAGTGTTCACTGTAGGCAGGGGGTGAAGACAGTTCATGTCCCTGCTCATTGTTGTTGGCTGTCTGCAAGTCGGCGAAAGGCTTATCTATGGATCAGAGCAAAGGTACTGACATTAGTGTAGCTTCTTTTTGCAGCTGCACAGTTTAAGTTAAATTTGAATAAATACAAAATAGTTGTTAAAATGTACACAGGTCAAACCCATTCATAATACTGACAAGAAAATAATCAAATCAAAAATCAAAAAAATCAAACGAGAATCAAACAAGTATGCAAACAAATTGAGCAATACAAATATGGTCATTTGACTAACAACAATAAAAAAAAGTTATGTAGGAAATGGGGAAAATTTGACTTTAAATGATGAGGTTTTAAAGTTTTTAAGTTACCTTGATTTAAGAATGGAAAAGAGAAAGTTGGTGGCACAGAGTAAAAAAACTTCTCTCAAAAACGCCAAAGGTTAAGCACAATTATCTAAGCATGGTTACACAGGGATGGGTGACTGCTACATATGCCCAGCTTTGCATCTGCCCTGAAATTTCTCTAGTGTCAAATTTTGTGCAGACCCTACAAAAGTCATGGATGAGACAATTATAAACCAAGGTCCCCCATATATATATGCAAGCAAAAAGATCACACACACACACACACACACACACACACACACACACACACACACACACACACACACACACACACACACACATTATAAATATAATATGGACATTAAATATACTGTTTTAGTCTATGTCACAGTTTGGTGGATTATGGGAACACTGACATAACCCAGCATGCACTAAAAATGTTAGAGTCTTCAAAACATTCAAGCTGGACACTATTATTATAGTGTGTGTGTGTGTGTGGAAGAAGAAGAAAAGATGAACATCAACTTGATCAAGTACAGGCGGTTTTTAAAAACCTTGCCTTTGATTCAGACACAGAATATGAAGAAAAAAATGCCACCATCACATTGTTTTCCTTCAGTTAGAACTATTACTCAACTACCCACAGTTATTGATAATATAATTTATAAATGGGTAATCTTCCCAACTAGATGCAGCAAATTTTTATCATTTTCATGACTGGCACCTTTAGTTTGTCCAGTTTTGCTTTTTTACAACTGGTAAAACATACCAAATGACTGCTTTTTGCCACTTGTTGCAGTCACAGACAAGTTGTGCGTGAACGCACGCGCGCGTCCACACACACACACACCACGCGTGCACGCAGAAGATGATGATGATGAGTTGATGCTTAATGTCCTCAGATGTCATTTGACATATTAGGGACAAGTTGTGACCAATGCCGAAGCACGGTTCAATAAAATCCACATACGTAAGGTGTATGCGTGTTTAGCTGTAACCTGCCACCTGCACTTTTGGCAGAATGACCGGGATTTTTTACGTGCTACTGTGGTAACACGGGGGTGGAACGGATACCGAAATAAGAGTCAGCACAGAAAGTCGACCCTGGAGAAGAAAATTCTCCCGCCGTTCCAGCAGGGATTCGAACCCGCGACCTTTCAATCACGAGTCCGGTGCTCTAACCACTGAGCTATCCCCGCCCCCTACACGCGCATAAGTGACACAAACTTAATTTTAAAGTCAAAGAACGAAAGAATAAACGGCTAGTGTAATTAAAAGTAAATTCATGATTAATCACCTCGAGAGCCCATTCTGTTTCACTTTCCTTATCACATATGTGTCTTGTCCTGTCGATGTTAATTTTTTTAAACGAACTCTCCTGTAAGTACAGCTTCCCTGTAGGTCTAGAGAGGCAAAGCCGGTCTACGATAGTACAGAAATGTGTTCCATATGATCTGTACTTTCCTTTTAGCGGTCATTTACAGTATGTGTTTGTATATAACCCGTGACAGGGCGCAATAAGACAGACAAGCTGAGCTGTATTAATTATTAATATGATGGCTCAGTGGACGAGCCACAACACACAAAAAAACATCCTGCTTCCGAAGAAATGTAAACAATCCAAGGGCAACAACCTTCCGGTTGCATTGGAGTTGTCTATCCACGCACAAACCGGAAACACGTGCCAGTGTTTGGTGTCTTCAGGGTTTGTTCGACATTTTTCTGGTTGAGTTTGCGATCGGTTCTTGTTGTTTGTAAACCACAGACATATCGCCACGATGGGAAAGAAGAAGGACAAAAAAGGGAAGGGAAAGGAAAAAACGGAACAGAAGACCGAAAAGAAGGCGGCTAAACGTGCCAAGAAGGAGTTGGCTGAAAAGGGAGAGGTAAAACTTCAAGTTCTACATATAAACAAACGTTCCGTGTTTACTAAATGCTACAAAGTGGCGGGGGAACACATCACTTTTTACGTGTAGTCATCTGCGATGTTTGTGAGTTCTTCATGCAGAAACTTGCATTTCCAGAGAAACTGATTCCAGCTTGTCCAGTGATAACAAAACGGAGCAACTGTCCACACTTCGGGCGATCTGAATCAGTAAATGCAATATTACTTAGAACCATATTTGCTTCTGCAGATGTCGGGCATTTTAGTCATCTATGGATCAGGTGAACACTACAGCAGCACATGGCAGAGAACGAAGACCAGCATGACTCCTGGTCAAATTAAAGTTCCAAGTCAGCAAACAGAGATAATCATCAAAATGCAGATGTAGTCTTGCAAACATTACATGTAGATAGTGACTTGTACCAGTAGAAGTATAGTACCATTTTTAGTTGGTTGGATAACGAAACTCTGTAACTATTTTTTGTTATTGTAAATTTCATAATTTTTCTAATATTTTTATAGTTATAATGTAGCATGTAAATTGTTTAAAAAAATCTTATTTTTTCATATTAAATTATTAATATAAATAGTATTATTTTGAACCTTTCTGTGTTTGAATCTTCTGTAAATGTAACTAATGTAAGTCCAGCCAGACCCCCATAATGTGACATACTAATTATGAGCTTGATGGTTGCATTAAGTTGGTAGCACAGAGTGAAACAGAGAAAACAATCACTCTCAAAAGCCAGCATGGATGGGTGACACTGACACTGTGTGACAGTTGAGTTACATGCTGATGCTAGGTTTTGCACTTGCCCCAAAATGTCTTTGGAGTCAAAATTATGTGCAGATTCTGCAAAAGTCAGATCAGATTTTATAACCATGGTCTACCGTGTGTACACAGCTGTAAACTCACATATACTGGAGCTACATGTTGTTAAGGATTGTGTAGTCCACACTCCATGTCAGACTCAGAGTTTGGTGGGTTATGGAAACACTCAAATAAGCCAGCATGCACTAATAGTAATACATATCTATAGTAAAAAATGAGGTGAACGTATATATGGCTTTGAATGACAGCATACTGTAAACTGGTGCATGGTTCAGGTTGTATGGTGTGCACAGAACATTTGCCGAGATGGCAGCAGTTTCACATGGCACCATGAGTCACATCCATTTACTGTGTAGCACACAACTTTGGTAGATATTGAAATGCACTGCATAAAGAAAAAAGTTACTCATTCACAGTCACCATAGTATATAATATCATGTTAATATATTATGAGGCTAGAGCACAGTGAGTCTTCCCAAGAGTCAAGGATACTGAACAGCACCATGTACTATTGAAAGTGATCAATCCATCAATCAATCAAATCAGTGCTGCCAACAGGATAATGAAGCATGCAGTAACAGCAACTGTGAAAAATACCACATGTGTTTGTGTGTGCAGGAGGACATTGAGCAGATGATTGCTGAGTTTGTGGAAAAGGACAGGCGCCTGACTCAGGTCATTGAGGAGAAGTGTCCACCACCATCACCACGGTAATGAGAGACTGGTCTGTAATTATGTGTGAAGCATCAGCAGCATCCTCTCTTGTAATTTGTATCATACATCACCCATGAAATTGTATGACTTTACTAACTAAACATGATCAACACATGTTTTACCTAAAATGGCTTGTTTATTTGAATAAATAAAGAGGTAAATAAACCACAGAGTTGTTCTATAGTAGACCTGAAAAGTGAAGCAAATGGGTGTTAAAAATTATTTCAAATGAAGTGTATTTGGGATAATGTGTGTGGTGATTGTGTGTACATATGCATGCATGTGTTCTAGTGTGTGTGTGTGTAAACTGTGATATATTCATCACATCAGTGCCATTTTTTAGGTAAATCCCATCACTAATGTTGAGTACATTTTCAAAGTTGTTGGCTAGTGTGTTTTGGTTGGTGTTTTTTCCAACTTTAATTGTTATGTTTTGTTATGCATAGGTGTATATATGCTTTGTAAGTGTAACTTACACTTACAGTAAGGATGATCCAAATCAATATCAGTAGTCAATAATTATCAATAGCCACTAGATTAGTCAATTATCTCGATACTAGATTTTTAATATTTTTTTTGATTCCCAGTAACAGTAAAATCATTCTTTTAATTAAAGTTTATGTTATAGTCATTATTTTATTAGTAGGAACTATTGCTTAAAAGTATTGGTGCAAATCAAGCAATGTTTTTTCATGTCACTACATGTAACATTAATGTGTCAGTAATTGCCGTGTTTGTATCAGGTCTAACGTGACAGCATTTCTTTCATGTCACTACATGTAACAGGAACACTGCTGTGTTTGTATCAGGTGCAACATGACGCTGGTTGCACACCCAGACAAGGAAGAGTTGATCATGTTTGGTGGAGAATGCTACACAGGCAAACAGGTGAGTCTTTTGAACACAACTATTACTGTTAGGCCCCAAGAGATCATTCATTGTGTCAGTGTTAACTGGTATTTAGTTGTTTTTGTTGTTGTTTTTACTCATTACCCCATTGCTTCTACGAAGAGCAGATTTAGTAATCAACATTTATGTGCATCAGTTTTGCCTTGAGCAGCAAATAGCATAAGGTACTGAGGCTTATAAAATGCAAGCTTTGAAAGTTGTAAAATTTCACTCAGTTCGGTAGACTATCTGAATGCAGAAATTGTTGGTCCGAGGTGATATTGCTAGTTTGGCATGGTTTTCCTTTGCTCCTCTTCCTGGAATTTAATCCAGTGCTGGTGTTTTCTTGGAGACAACTTTGTGATAACGTGATGGATCAAAGACACTGAGTAAATTACCTCCCTTGGCTGGAAATTTGTAAAGATCCTAGGCTGGAGCCATGTAGGATGTCTTTGAAACAACAGCAGCATGCACTTGGCCCTAGCCCTGGCTCCTATTTCAACAACTGTATATTCTGCTTATCTGGATGTTAGCAGCTGCAAGTCAGAAGAACAGTGCCTCTCATTCCTGCCGATATATAAATAATAAACAAATATATGAGTAATATGCAATGTTTTATTGTTTACCTATCATAATCCATTAAGGGAATTTGCTGTAGCCGATGGCAGTTTTTTTTCTGCGACTCTGTTTCTATTCCCAACTGCCTGTGATCTTTTATGTGCTCAGTCAGATGGGCTGAACATGTCTTTAAACCACAGCCAAGGGACTAGGTGCTCAGCCCAGTTTATCCAACCAGACATAAAGGGCCTTGCTGAGCCAGGATCTGTATAGAACTGTAGTTGATGGTGAGTGTCAGCCACCTTGCCTGTTTCAGAAGTGTTTGTAGATTGGCAACAAACATCAGACTGAGTTAGAGACTCCTTGTGGAAAGCATTATTTTATGATGCGTTCTGCTTGCTTGGACTGTTGAGTCAGGTTATTTTTAACACTGTGTTTTTGTTTTGTTTTTGTTTAAGGGGTGGGGGTGGGTGGGGGTTTGTTGTTGATTAATTTAGTGTGGCTAACAGTGCAGCAGATAATGTACCTGATTTTAGATAGGCAGTGATGTGAGCCATTTTGCTGTTTCAAGACAATGTGCATAAACTTGTATAGGAAGATAAACAGAAGCCAAGACTAGAACCTGCAGTGAACAGATCCATTGGATTACAAACCCTGAACTTTACCTCAAGGCAAAACCAAGCAATCTCAAGAAAGCTGTATTACATGTTCTGTGGTGATAATTGAATAGGGTGATGATGGCAAGGGAGGTAACATGGGAGTTGTGAAAACGAAAGTACCCTAGCTTCTCATGGTATGAATTTTGTTTTGGAAAAGATGATAGACACAGAAAAAAAAGAGGTAATAATTTGCTTTGCTTGACACTGAACAAATGCACCAGAGAATATGAATGCTGAAAATGTCGGTTATAGTTGAAAAAGATAAATTTAAAGGGTGAAAAAAAAAAAAGACAAATATAAATCAGTCGCCGTAACGCCAGAGTTGTCTCTCTTGAGAGTATATATTTATTTTTATTAAAGTATCACTGTTTCTCTCGCTTAAATGAAGAAACCACCTTTTTATATAATAAGAAGATAGTATGCATGTGTCTCAGTATGAATCGGAAAAATCTTTAGCCGATTTCTCAAAACAGCTTCAAAATAAAACTATTTTGGTGTACGTGAAAATGTACAACCGATTGTTTCCTTGCAACCAGGTTGACGGCCCGGAAAAGCGGTCTCAGCTGTCTTTGTCATCTAGTAGGATTAATTCTTACCTGCGGGCCTTGTGCCCTCAGTGACGTGATGACGGCGGTTAGTGATCTTTATGAACACAGTCCGCGGGGAGCGGGCCTAGCAACACCCCTCCTCAAGTCTGACTCCTACTAGATGCCAACCATTTTATCTGTGTAATGTGTGATTCACTCAGTTCTTCATATGCACCTAGCTGGCTGCAGTTCATTGCACCCTTTCTCCAAACTGTGTACAAAGAAGGGGTGCTTCTCATTTGCATGCATCTGTTTGCCCAAACCACCCCAACACGTCACGTCTTTAGCCCGTTCTTAACTGGGCGAATGTTCGCCCGAACATACTTCGGACACTTCAACGAACTATGATTCGTTTCTTAATTGAACTTTTAGTTCGCCAAATACAGTTTGGACAGTCCAAACTTTACTTCATTCTCAACTGGCTTGTAATGAGATGCAAACTTCAGCCCGAACTTGCGGCAGACGCGCAGTAGACAGCATGATCAAAAATGTAGGCTAAAGTCAAGTCAATATACTTTAATCATCCCTCACAGGGTAATTCAACTAACTACTATCTCATTTTGGGTCTCTGAGACAAGGCTGCGCCTCCCACAAGTCAACAAATAAACAAATTCCCTCCTAAGCGAGTGAAGAACCTAGCGACACCGTCATCCATTTTTATTTTGTTTTTTTTCTTCATCCACAGGAGAGCTCTGCTCTCAGCCAATCAGAGCGAATGTTCCCAGAACATGTTGAGCAAAGCTTTTTGGACCCCGAAGGTATCTTCGCCGAATACTTCCAACTAGGTTCGCGAAGAAAAGTTGGCCCAATTAAGAACCAAATAGCTTCGCCGAATACTTCCCACTAGGTTCGCGAAGAAACATTCGCCCAATTAAGAACGGGCTTTACACTGTCAGTGTAAAAAATAAATAAATAATGTTTTGTGTATTTAAGGCCCCCTTGGGAAGCAACATAGCACACTCATCCCTGTCCCTAACAGGGGGTGGGGGCGGGGATAGCTCAGTGGTTAGAGCACGCTGACTCGTGATTGAAAGGTCGCGGGTTCGAATCCCTGCTGGAACGGCGGGAGAATTTTCTTCTCCAGGGTCGACTTTCTGTGCTGACTCTTATTTCGGTATCCGTTCCACCCCCGTGTTACCGCAGTAGCACGTAAAAAATCCTGGTCATTCTGCCAAAAGTGCAGGTGGCAGGTTACAGCTAAACACGCATACACCTTACGTATGTGGCTTTTATTGAACCGTGCTTCGGCATTGGTCACAACTTGTCCCTAATATGTCAAATGACATCTGAGGACATTAAGCATCAACTCATCATCCCTAACAGGCCTGTGTGCTGCCATGGATGTGGACATTAAGCAACAAAGTCTCTCATAGCGTGGAAGCACAGGTCTACATAAACATCAGGTGTGTCCACCCACTTTAGATCTGTAAGTAAACATGGTGCTTAACGTCCACAGCCTGTGGTTATAACTTACAACAGAAATGTAGCCTAATTAGCAGTCAGTTGACAGTTTTCAGTGACATGTGGCGTAACCAGTTATAGCAGTGGTTGGAGGAAGGGTGTAAGCCTATGCTTGGAGTTGGATGTGAAGGATTATGAAGATAAGCAGAACATAGCATAATGGTAGTCTCTGTTAAGCTTTACCAGTTCATGCCAGTTTTGATCACCTTGGCACACTGTTCATGCCAGTTTTGATCACCTTGGCACACTGTTCATGCCAGTTTTGATCACCTTGGCACACATTTGAAGGTCATAGAGTAGCCGCCATCAACAGTGTGCACTTGTCCCACTCCTCTCCAAGTCTGAGTGACCTGTCTGTTCATGTGACCTAAGGGGGACCCCATTGAAGTTTTGTCTCGGACACCATAGCAGTGTCTGGTGGAGGGTCGGCAAAAAGAGAAGAACAAAACTTTAGCCCTCTCCTTACCTTCCAAATGCAGTCATAGGTTTCCCCCATGACACTTTTGTTCGTACATACTTTTAGACTGTTGCTGTCTAGTTCTTGAATGTGAGTGATCTGGGTGTTTGTTCTGTTTGTGTAATAATTATGATGATGATGATCCTCATAAGCCGTAATTTTCCGTGACAGAGTTGTATTAAGTTGTGATCATGTTCCAGATGTTCCTGTACAATGACCTGTTCTTCTACAACATCCGGAAGAATGAGTGGCTGAAGGTGACCTCCCCTAACGCGCCTCCACCACGCAGCTCTCATCAGGTGTGTATGTAGGTCAGTATGGATCTAATCAAAGTGCGATGCAATACAACGCCGGCAAGTAAGGATCTTCTTGTGGTATTGTTTGTAATCACAGTGCGATGCAATACAACAGCAGCAAGCAACAATCTTCTTGTGCTAGTTTGCATCGGTGAGCTTTTTAATGCATGAGGGGTGGGAATTTTCCAACCATGCTGTTTCATAAGGTTTTGTTAGCCTATGTACTGTGGCTATGACCTGCTGGTGTTGGCATGTGTGTGTGTGGGGGGGGGGGGGGGGAGTTCTCCATCCACTCTGTTCCATGAGTTTTTGTGTGTGTGTTTTTTTGTGGCCAAGTGCTGGGGTCAGATGTGGGTGGTGTTGCATGGGGGGGAGTTTTTCAGCCACTCTTCTACATAAGGTTTTGTCTGACCCATGTACTGTACTGCAATATGACCCATGTACTGTACTGCAATCATGGCCCAGGTTGGCGGTAGGGGGCAGATCACCTTCCTAGTCATGTGTTAAGGTGGACACAGCAGAAGGGGAATATTCCACAATGTGGGCCTGGCAAGGTGAAACATAATGCATGATGGCATCAGAAGCTAGTCACTCATAGCTGTGAGTTGGGGGTGGGGGGGGGGGGAGTTCTGAAGCCGATCTGTAAGGTTTAGTTGGACCCATGAGTTTTCAAGCCTCTGTTCTTTGAGGTTTTGTGGGACCCATGTGCTGAACTGCGTAGTCAGATCTGGATGTGGGTATTTGCGGGGAGAGTTCTCCAGCCACTCTGTTCTGTGAGGTTCTTTTGGACCCGTGTGCTGTGTAGTCACAGCAGGATGTGTGTGTGTGTGTGGGGGGGGGGTCTCCAGCCACTCTGTTCTTTGAGGTTTTTGTTGAACCCTTGTGCTGTGTAGTCACAGCAGGATGTGTGTGTGGAGGGGGGGTGGGGGTGGGCGGGGGGGGGGCTCTCCAGCCACTCTGTTCTGTGAGGTTTTGTGGGACCCTTGTGCTGTGTTGTGCAGGCTGTGACCTTGGCCCAAGGTGGGGGTCAGATGTGGGTGTTTGGGGGCGAGTTCTCCAGTCATTCGCAGAACCAGTTCTACCATTACCGCGACCTTTGGCTCCTCCACCTCAAGGACAGGAGATGGGAACAGTTCAAGTGAGTCACTGCCTTCCCTTTTATGACCTGCAACAGAAGTGAAATATTTGTTTCAAGGTTTCATTGTTCTACAGTTTCCTTACTGTCAGCATAATAGTCTCTGTGCTGGAAGTTGTCCTTGTGTTCCAGAGTTTTAGTGTGAGATGAGCTGAATTACAGTGGTGGTGGTGGTGGGGGGGAGGGGGGGGGGGAATGTGTAGACCATCATTCTCCAGAGCATTGAGGTTCAGTGGGGGGAGGGGGGTGTAATGTGTAGACCATCATTTTCCAGAGCATTGAGTTTCAGTTGGGGGGGGGGGGGGGGGATGTGTAGACCATCATTGTGCAGAGCATTGAGTTTTTTTTTTGGGGGGGGGGGTGATAAAATGTGTAGACCATCAATGTGCAGAGCATTGAGTTTTTTAGGGGTTTTTTTTTGGTGGGGGGGAGGGGGGGATGTGAAGACCATCATTGTGCAGAGCATTGAGTTTTTTGGGGGGTGGTTGGGTGGGGGTGGGAGATTCAAATTTCTTCATGAGATTGTTTTAAAGGGAAACTGGGTTTAATCCAACCGGTAGTTTACCTCTCAGGATCTGGACTAGTGAGCACAGGTGATACTGATAGACACAGATTTTTCAGCTTCAGGCATTTGGGCTGAGACAACCCATTGAAGTACTGATGAACAATACCAAATACTTTGCTTAGCTTGAGACACAGGAGGTGCGATACAACTGCCAGATTATTCTTCTGCCATTCGTGATCATATGATAGTAGAGGTATGGATTCAGTCACACAGCTGCAGATGGGACATAGTCGGGTGTATCAGTTCTGTCCGCCCTTCAGAGGCTAACCACCATAGATCATGAACTGGCCTCATGCAGGGTATGGGGCCAGTGTGTCAGGCTGGTATCTTTTACTGGTTAACTGTTTGTTGCAGGAGTTCAGGAAGGTCGGGTCCGTCCGCTCGCAGCGGGCACAGAATGGTGGCCTTTAAGAACCAGCTGATCCTGTTTGGGGGTTTCCATGACAACAACAGGTAGGGCAGTCATGGGCAGAACATACTGTGAGAGACTGCAGTTTGGCTGTTAATTAGAATGAAGCCTCGCCCTGATATAACCACACCGGTTGACTGGGCGTAAAACACCAACTTACTTACTTACTTAGAGCAAAGCCTTCCTCAGTCATTTTCCACTGGTCACGACTAGCAGTGGCAGTCATGTTCATCCTTCCATCCATCTGTCCAGTGAAGAGGCAAGCAAAACTGACTTCATTCTGCCTGCCACAGCTTCCTTGGTCGTTTTTGCTTCACCTTCCCCAGCACAAGCAAAGTAACAGTCCTGTGAGGTTTTGCTGTTCATGATAAACTCACATGGCTTTGTTTTTAATCAGTCACAACTACATGTATTTTAACATTATTAAAATGAGAGTCAGTTAGGTGTCATTATAACCTGAATACAGATATAGAATGTTGGGGGGTGGGGGTGGGGGGGGTGCAAGAGAGATGATGGTAATGATTGTGGTAATCATTATGCAAGAAGAGAGTGAGCGAGAGAAGGGAGAGAATCTCAGTCTGTACTTTTCAAGTACTCAGACACACAAAAGCTCAGAATCAAGAAGCCATTCCACATCACGTCTTTCTGCCCAGTGTGATGTAAAAATGACAACACTACATTTCAGCTACTTTCTTTTGCGCCTTTGTTGCCAGGGACTACAATTACTACAACGACATTTGGGCATTTGACCTTGGGACATACAGTTGGAGTCAGCTGGCTCCCATCGGCTCGGCTCCCTCCCCCCGCTCAGGCTGTGTGCTGTTCCCCACGCTGACGGGCTCCCGCTTGCTGGTCTATGGGGGGTACAGCATGGAGCGAGTCAGGCGTGATGTCGACCAGGGAACCATACACACTGACATGTTTGCGTTGCAGCCAGAGGGTCAGTATGGCAGAAACGATCAAACTGAATCATCCCACAAGTCAGGGAATTTATCAAGCCTCACCCCCACCCCCAAAAAATGAATGGTCAAAGCAGTCGATAAAGCAGCTGGTCAGTCAGTCATTTGGCCCGTCAGACGACCAAGACTGTATTGGTTCTAATTCTTCGTGATTACTCAGTCAGTCGTTGGCTTGATCAGCAGGCAGAATGCTTGAGAACTGTATGCTCATAGATGAAGATGTGAACAAGAAGAAAAAGGAAGAAAAAAATGACTGAATTGAAAACAATGCAATTTTGGATAATTGGGTGTACAGAATGGTCTTTAGCTGTACTGTGTGCACCAGAGAATCTGAAAACTCTAATCTCCAACACAAGTGTGGAAAAAAAAGGTGGTTGGGGGTGGGGGGGTCCATGTGTTGGCCCAATGAAGTGCAGAATAGAAACTCCCAGTGACGTGGCTCGGCCAAATGGTTAAGGCTTAGGATTCCTCACATGAGATCAAGAGGGTTGCATGTTCAAGGTCAGGCAGGAAGTAACTGTTTCCCACCTCTCTTAGTCATTGTGTGGAGGGGACGGACAAAAAGAGGGTGAAAAATGTGGGCTTGTGTGCTTCAGCTATGTGTGTGTATCATATATCAAAGAACTCATGGCAGTCGAAAAATGTGCTGGCAAAATTCTGTAGAAAGTGGACAGCAAGCCATGCAGCTACTGGGGATAACCTGTCACACCCACAGAACCACCCTTTTGCGTTTTTTTTTTTTTTTTTTTTTTTTTTAAACCAGTGCGGGTGGAATTTATGTACCTTGTATTACTCACATGCCAAGGTGGGAGTTACCACAGGCGATTCAGGTCTTTGTGGTTGGGTTGATGTGATGTCTTTCAAGTGCTAATTCCTTCCCTTTGTTTGCTGATTTTATTTCTGTAGGCCTCGGTTCTCTTTCAGGTTATAGATTCCGTCAGTGTTGCACAATAGTTAGGCTAGGTAGTCTGACTGTCACTGTTGGCTTTCAGGTTATAGATTCCGTCAGTGTTGTGTAATAGTTATGCTAGGTAGTCTGACTGTCACTGTTGGCTTTCTGGTTATAGATTCCGTCAGTGTTGTGTAATAGTTATGCTAGGTAGTCTGACTGTCACTGTTGGCTTTCAGATTATAGATTCCGTCAGTGTTGTGTAATAGTTAGGCTAAGTAGTCTGACTGTCACCGTTGGCTATCCTGGGGGAAATTGCCTTTATTTTTTATTTTTAAAAAGAAAGAAAAAATCTGTTGGAGACGGTAAAATCAGTGCAGTTTGCTCAAAAGGTGATGTGGCATGTTTTACAGGTAAAGGTGCTGATGGTAAACCGGCCAAGTGGCGCTGGCTGCCGGTCAAACAGTCTGGCAGCAAGCCCTCCCCCCGCTGCAGTATGTCCGCTGTCGTTGCCCCCGGCAACCACGGAGTCATGTTCGGCGGTGTTTACGATGAGGTGAATGGCTTTAAAGTCTGGGTTTTGTTCTTGTTGATTGTACAGGCTTGGCTAAGATCAGCATCAGAGAAACTGAACAGTTTCTGTGTCAGATATTATAGATATCTATATACATCACAAAAACTGAATGATTTCTGTGTCAGATATTATATGTATGTATACACATATGTATGTGTGTGTTTGTTGACTGTGATGTGCAAGATGTTTATTGCTGTAGACTGATAATGATATGATTGCACTTTGCAGCTGTTGGCTGTGACAGGTTTGTGATTGGTGTTGACTTTGGATGTTGTCAGTGTGGTGATTGTTATGGACTTTTGCTGAGTGTTGGGTGGTATTGACCTTAGGATGATTGTGGATGCTGGGGACTTAGGGTGTTGTTGAGTGCGATGACATTGGTGTGTTTGATGTTGGCAGGAGGAGGACGAGGAGCAGCTGGAAGGAACTTTCTTCAACGACATGTACACCCTGGACTTGGACAAAGGCCACTGGTTTCCTGTGCAGCTCAGGTCAGTTTTTTCAGTGTGTGTGTGTGCTTGTGTCTGTATGTGCATGTCTGTGTGTGTATGTTATTGATGTATTTTGAGTGTCAAGCAATATATGTATGTGCATACTTACGTACAAATGTCAATGCCTTGGTATGTGTCAGTCCTATGAATCACTGTTATGTCAGGAGACTACTTCAACAGTAGTCTTCAACAGTAGTCTACTGACATAACAGTAATGCATTTAAAATCTGATGGCCTTAACATGTATTGGTAATCTCTTCCCCCAACCCACCCCACCCCCAGTTTATTTTTAGCTTTTTAGAAATTGTGCCATCTGACTTTCTTATTGACATGCAATGTCTTTAAACAACTGGAAAATTGCCAAACTGTTTTACGCTTCTCCCTTGCGAATCCAACATTTTTGTCCTGCAGGGGCAATCGCCAGATGACTGAGAAGAAACGACGCCGGAAGGTCAAAGAGGGAGACCAACAAGGCGGAGGTGATGACATGGACGAGGACAATGACGACGATGAAATTGATGATGTGGCGGCAGCGGAAGACAACCTGGAAAGCCTGGCTCTCAGCACAGCAGCTGCCCAGTCAGGGGACACCGGTCCTGCTGATGAGCCGATGAATGAAGACAGTTCAGAGCCGACGGCTTCAGCATCTCAGGGAGCAGAAGGGGGGGTGTTCACAGTGACGATTGGCTCTCAGTCCAGTGGAGCCTCAGCGGGCCAGGCCTCAGGTTCCGGGGCCTGCAGCGCAGAGGAAAAACTCTTCGTGCCCATGCCTCGGATGAAGCCGTGCATGGCGGTGAAAAACGGAATTCTCTACCTTTATGGGGGCATGTTTGAGGATGGAGACCGCCAGGTGACTCTGTGCGACTTCTACGCCCTGGACCTGAGCAAGCTGGATGTGTGGAAGACCATCATTGCCCAAAACATTGAATTGCTGGTATGTGTGTGTGAGTGAGTATGTGTGCAGGTGTGGTAAGTGAGGGGAGGGGGGTTGGTGGGTGGAAGACCATCATCTTCCAAAGCTGGTCTGCAGGTGTGTGTGTGTGGGGGGGGGGGGTGGTATGTTGTGTGATTAGTGGTGGTGGGGGGAGGGGGGAACCATGGCCCAGAACATCAAACAACTGGAGGTGTTGGTGGGGGGGTGGGGGAGAGGGAAATATTCACCATTAACCAATCGGGGTGGGGGGGGGGGGGGCAGTATTCACCATTAGACCATCAGTAATATACTAATAATGAATACACAGTCTTAGGACACAATCAACACCCTAGATTGTGAAATCTTTGGCTGTCTTTATAATCTTACATAAAATATCAGTGCTACATTGATGTACATCAGAAGATCATATGATATCAGATCTACATCAGAAGATCATATGCTCGGACACATATTGATGAGTTTACTGGGACAAGGAAAGATACGAAACTACACAAAACCCAAAACTCAGACATTTGAGTTGGCTGGCAACATTTTGTGATTCTGGCATCCCTGCATGTGGAATGAAACTCAGAAAAATGTTTGCCTTTGATTCCAGAGTGGGCAAGACTCGGACTCGGACTCTGATGAGATGGATGACAAGGAGGGGAGGAAACGGAAGAGAGCCGCTGACAAATCAGAAGAGGAGGAAGATGGTAGGTTTGTCCCAGAGGGCCCAGTTGCTGTGAACCAATTTCCCGTTCATTCGCTTTGTCAATTTATTCTTGATTTTTTAATTTAACACCCAATCAACCGTGAAATTCACATGAGATTGAATGCAAGTTATTAATTGATTAAATCGTGAGCAAGAGTCCACAGCTGGCTGTGCCTGTTGCTTGTTGCTTTGTTGTTTGAGGAGGATTGAGAGTGAAAGCAGAACGAAACAAGTAGGCATAAATTACAGCTTGATTGAGGATCAAATGTTGCTAGGTTGAATTTGTTTTGAACTGTGGCTCTTTGCCTGCTTTATTTGACTCCACTTTTCTCTTTCTAACTGTTTCTCGCATTATCATTGTTTGTGTTTTTTGCATTTAGTTTGTTTGCTTTGGTGGTTGTGTTCGGACAGTGTGAGTTATAGTTGGTACAAGTCACTGGTAGCATGCTGTGGCATCTTTCAAAGACAGAACAATGTGCAAATTAGTGACATTAACCATCACATCCTCCCCTCCCGAACCAAGTCATTAAATACATAATTTGTCACAAAATAGTCACCCCTTTTTCTTCAGCATGTTAATTTCCATTTCTAGCAAACTTACCGGTTCCTACTTGTAACAGCTTTTATCATTTTTAAACACCAGATTCTGATGATGACGATGATGAGGAGATGACTTTTGAGGACGCGCCACCCCGCAAAGCTGAGGAAAGTCCAGAGGACTACTTTGAACGAACCCAAGACTATTGGCTGCAGCAGGCCCGTGACATCATGGACGAAGAGGGAATCAAACTCTCCGCCAGGAAACTGCTCAAGTTTGCCAAAGAAATCTGTGAGGAGGCTGCCACCAGTTCGTGATCTGTGCGCCTCTTTTGTCAGTTTCTGGAAGAGCCATTCATCGCAGGCTGAAGGAATCACAAAAGCTGTGTGCTGCAGTTATCACACAGTGAAGAGGCTGTGTCAGCTGTGTGCTGCAGTTATCACACAGTGAAGAGACTGCATCAGCTGTGTGCTGCAGTTATCACACAGTGAAGTGACTGCGTCAGCTGCGTGCTGCAGTTATCACACAGCAGCAGTTATCACACAGTGAAGAGATTGCATTGGCTGTGTGTGCTGCAGTTATCACACAATGAAGAGACTGCGTTGGCTGTGTGTGCTGCAGTTATCACACAGTGAAGAGACTGCTTCAGCTGCATGCTGCAGTTATCACACAGTGAAGAGACTGCATTGGCTGTGTATGCTGCAGTTATCACACAGTGGAGAGACTGCATCAGCTGTGTGTGCTGCAGTTATCACACAGTGAAGAGACTGCATCAGCTGTGTGCTGCAGTTATCACCACAGTGAAGGGACTGCATCAGCTGTGTGCTGCAGTATCATCACAGTGAAGGGACTGCATCAGCTGTACCCTGTTCGTCACAGGCTCAAGGGACTGTATGAGCTGTTTGCAGCAATTAAAGACACTGAAGAAACTGCATCAGCTGTGTGCTGCAGTTACCACACAGTGAAGAGACTGTTTCACCTCCAATTCTACTCTCTGCCTCCTTGTCCTAAATGTTATTAACAGACTCGCTGAGACTAGAGTGAATCAGCATAGTGTGAATGTTAAATATATTCTGCATGTATGAATGTGTTTTGGCATTGCTGTAGTCCAGGATGGGTTGTTTTGTGTTTTGCAATACACTATGATTTGGGGTGGGGTGGGGGGGGGGGTAAATTATTTTGTACATTCTCTGATTGCATCTGGAGTTTTTGAAGTTGAATACAATAATCAACAGCACATTGAAAATCATTTTTTAATTTAGTTTTTTTCCTTCTGTGTGCGTGTTCCTCTCAAAACAGATTTTAAAGGAGCTCTGCTTCACAGGCTAAATTTCTCATGTGCTTGGAGCAGGTTAAACGAACATGATCTGTGGTAAACATTTGTGATTGAATGTGCCATTGATTTTACATCAGCAGAGTGTCTTTAGTGTCACAGAACAACAGAAGCTCTCACTTTTGCAGGTTACGAAAAAAAAAAATACATGTGGATTGCAATTATTTTTTGTCTGATTGTTTTCTTCTTCTCTGTCATGTCTGTCGAGTGAGTTTTTGATGATGGATTGCAGCATTCTAGAAAAATGTCAGTCCATGAGAAAATATGTGCCATATTGGGTTTGCCTCAATCTATTTTTGACTCGTAATGATCAGTAATTTGCTGGTGAAAATAGCCAGTAAATGAAAATAAATAATGCAACAGACAAATCATGACTAAAACAACAGAAATTCGTTTTTTCTTCAAACCTGTGAAGGCTAGTTGCTTTAAGTGTCTTAAGAAGAAGAAAAACTGGGAGCGGATGACTGTGTTTGAGTATCTGTGTGGAGGAGTGGCTGTCGTGTGGTAAAAATAAAATATTGTGAAAGACTGAATGGTCGGCATGAGTAGCGAAAGACAACTCTTGTGCTGTTAGCGCTACGAAGGATAGCAACACTTATTTCCCTTCCATTGCTGCCTCGGCCTCGGAGTCGGATTTTCATGGGCGCTGGCCATTGTGTACAGCATAGATCCTGAATTCGACCCTGGCTCAGCACTGTACTTTCTAGCTTGGGCGGGGGGAAAAAACAGACTGAATTTTTAAAACACTGATGTCTCTAGGATGAGGGAAATCAACTCATCCTGGTCTCCTTAATATAAGAAAAATCAACTTAGCCTTGTTGTTCCATGTTTTTCCCACCTAGGACGGGAAGAATCAACACAGCCAGGTCTCATGAGGACGAAGAAATGAACTCAGCCTGGTATCATCCAGGACGATGAAAATAATCAACTCTGCCAGTTCTCACAGAGGACGTGGAAAATCTACTCGGCCTGGTCTACTTTAGGAAGAGGTAAAATCAACTGTGCCTGGCATCATCTAGGGTCCCAAAAAAATAAAAAAAATAAAAAAATAAAAAATAAGTCAGGTCTCATCGAGGATGAGGAAAATGAACTCAGTCTGGTTTCTTTAGGATGAGGAAAACCAACTCAGCTTGGTAATATCTAGGACGATGAAAATCCGCTCAGTCTGGTCTCATCGCAGACAAGGGGAAATTAGGTCAGCCTGACGAAGGATAAGACCAAAGAAACTAGTGTACGACAGTATCTTTCCTTTGAAGCCGCCAAAACTCTCGTTTCTACCAACCCATTACCAGTAATGCATGTATTTATAGGTGTGTGTGTGTGCGTGAGTGTCTGCATGTGTGTGATACAAATTATGAGCGTATTCTTATGTCTTCGTAATGCACTCCGGACTCTTAGTCTTATGAGATGGGGCGCCATAAGTAATCTATTTTTTTTTATTATTGTGACATTAGACCCGTGTGCTTCCCAGTCTCCCTGCATAAGATCCCAATGGTTTATGCATGTCCACGGAGAGGGGGACATTTTCCCAGCCGCTTTGGCAAACTTAAATATTGCCTCAGTTCGTCACGACAGGCAAACGCAGGACTGCATGGGTAGCATTGTCGTACAGTACCAGTACCCAGTATGGCGATCCAAACACACACACACACACACACACACACACACACACACACACACACACTCGCACGCACACACACACACACACACACACACACACACACACACACACACACACACACAAACACACACTCGCACGCACGCGCGCAGACACACATACGTCACCATCATCATTCTCGACATCCACAGGTTTCTCATCAGCTTCATTTGTTCAAACACACGACAGTAGACAACGCCGTTATAAAGAGGAAGTTTTTTTTATTTCACAATAATGTAGTATGGAGAGGATCATTCAACAACACACCACGTGGCGCGAACAGTGAGCACGTGCACACAAGTCACGTGACTGCACGAGCCCGGGGTGGGCAGGGGCAAGTACGTAATATACACAAATACTAAACTAACGGCACTCGAGAAAAAACAAAAATTAAGAGGAGCTCTACAGGATAGTCGCTTTCCATAACACTCCTTCGCAACGAAACTCTTTCTCACCCGAACCTATACAGTCAAAAATGAAAGAAGAAAATAAGGGGTGGGGGGGGGGGGGGGGGGGGGGGGGTTGAGTCTGAGAAATGCGGAAATAAATAAAACAAGAAAACATGAGTCAAGTTGAATTAAGTTCCAGAAGATAAGGTGATCATGATGGCGATGATATTTGGTTTATATATGCAAAGTTAAAAAAAAAAAAAAAAAAAAAAAAAAAGACGTAGAAAGGGGGTGCAGGTTGACCCATTGATTAAACGCCACCCAGTTCAGATTATTCATGAATTAATTCTATGAATATGCGCGAAAACGAACCAATGAGCATTCAGAACGAAGTACGTGCAAAAAGGGGAGGAGAAAGAAGGGGTGGTAATCCGGGCCAAAGGGCAACATCTTTCAAAAAGGGGGGTTAACCCATCTCAAAACCACACGCTGGAATCGTCAGAGGAAGAGGTAAAACACAATGCATCGATAAATATTACAAATAAATATATAGAACAATATGAATCCGACTCGGCAAATCAAACATGTCACCCATCATCCATTGCACAGCAAAAAGTTAGCTGATTTCACAGGAAATTAAAAACAAAACAAAACAAAAACTGGCATAAGAACTTATGAAAAAATGAGTTGATAAACACACAGCTAGTCCAGGCATGACGCAGCTTCGCGTGCTTTCCTTAGATGACGTCATTTTTCTCTGTTACCAAGCATGCATCACAAACACCGCTGTAGTTCATTAGTGTCCTCGTAGTAGGTGGTGGAGACTTTTGTTGTTGTTTTTTTCTTTTCTTTTTTCTTTTCTATCTGTCTTTTGTTTTGTTTTGCTTTGGTGTTGTTGTTGTCTTTTACACGATCCACTCTCTCGCGTACGACGCGTCCCGGAAACCAGTCCCCATTTATTAGTTGCTGACGCATCGTTACGAGCGCGCGTAACTCTTCATTGCGCATGAGCTGACCACGCGCTGCCTGGACTGGCCAATCAAAAGACACTCACGTGACCAGTGAGAGCAATCACGATTGGCGGTATCACAGAAGTCTGGGAATCCAAAGTCTCGGGGAAAAGGAGGGGCGGGTCGGAGGAGAGGAACCAATCCTCCCAAAAAAACTGATCAACGCTTTCAACACAGCCGTTCGGCAAGCAAGCAGTGACCACCCCTTGTAGAACCTCTGGATTGGTAAATTTTAGTAGCGTGAATCGTTAGATTTCTCGTCAGGCCAACACACGCGGGCGCCTCTCAAGATATCTACAATTTATAATAAAGGCTGGCTCCAACTGCTTATCCCGTTTTAACTTTGACAACAGAATCAACAGAACTTGCAAGGAGAAACCTCAGTACTTTCCAATCACAAAACGAAATGGGGGGTTAAACAGCAGTGGATGATCAACCAGATCAAAAGAACGTTAGTCTTAGAGGAATTGGAGGTTGGCTGTCGTAAGCGAGAATGAAAAACAGAGAGGGAGAGAGGAAGTGGTGGTGGGGGGGGGGGGAGGGAGAGAGAGAGAGAGAGAGAGAGAGAGAGAGAGAGAGAGAGAGAGAGAGAGAGAGAGTATGCAAAACAGGTATCAAACCTTTTGGGTTTACTTCACACAATATATATAATAAATCAAACGCAGAAACAGAAATTGTCTCACCGATGCCAGAAGAGCAAGTGATAAGCGTCATGGTTTAGAACAGACAATGTGCACGAACTCTCGATCACTCGTGCACTTTAAGGCGCCGACCATGATTACATGCTTGCCCTTTGAGGGCGTGCGGTGAGAGTGGAGTAGAGGGAGCAGTGAGCGGGAGGGGGCCATGGAGAGCAGCAGACTACACAATCAAAACAAAACGAGAGAGAAATGCACGTCAACACGTCACACTCCAAGTTTACCGAGTCACCAAACAGATGTCTCCTTGCATAATTAATCTTCTAGGTTTGTACTCGTAGTTCTCTTTCGTTCCCCTCCCACCTTTCTGTTTTAAACTACACATTTATGCTTATGCAGAGTCTGGATGAAGATGATTTACATAACGTTCGAGTAGATGATAGTCACTATCCTGAAGTATACTGAATGGCATAATGGCAGTTTTGAATGACGATCGATTGAACGTTTTGGTGACTCGTGTTTTAGACGTGTTCAAGCAAACTGACGGGATCGGATGCTTGATTTTTTGACGGGAGAGGGGGATCAGCAACAACAGCGAAAAAACAAAAAAAACAAAAGAAGAAAAAAGAAAAGAAAAAAGAAGATGATCCATTATTAATATCAAACCAGACTTAAATGATTCTTCATAATAAACAGATCCAAATACTAAAATTATTAAAACACACATACGCACGCACGCACAACATGGGCGCGCGCGCACAAACACACACACACACACACACACACACACACACACACACACACACACACACACACACACACACACACACACACGTGCACATCTGAGGAACATGTTAACTGAAGAAACTGGAGTGAAAACGTTTTTGTTTGTTTTTAGGAGAGAGAAGGAAAAAAAAATAAAGCCGCAAACTCTCGGATTTGGAAACCAACCCACATCCGTTTTAGGCCAAAGGATGAGAACAAAATGATGTAGAATACAAAACAATAAATGCTCTTGTTCAACACATATTCACGAAAGAATTGCACGACTGATCATGTGAAGCAGATTTTGACTTCGTAGTTCAAGAGAGCAAACTTGAAAGTTACCAACTTTTACGAAAACAGAACGATCGAAACTTTGATACTCAGTTGATAATGCATTTTAAAACCAAACTCACGCCTAACGCTCATCTATAATCAACCGCCATAGTGACGTCATTTTAGTCACACGTCACAATCATTTGCAGCAATGCAAAAGAAGCCACTCGTGACGTGGGAGCCTCGTTCGACTCTCACGCGCGCAAACTGAAAAAGGCAGAAGGTATAGAGTCGATGGCCGACCCTCCGGTTATTACTAACATAGCTGACACTCCGACCTCCAATTCCACGAAAATTTCAAAACCATTCCGTGTTTGTTTTTTTCCCATTTGTTCCGGTGAGGCCACCGGCAAAACACAGCCAGCACCGTCTGAGGAAGAACTGCCCGGCTATAGCAAAGCGAAACTTTGCTCGAAACGAAGAGGAGATTGGGTAAAGGTAGTAGTGGTATAATATGTAGGGTGTAGGACAAAGGCTTGACGGACAACGTAAAACAACTCCATCTGTCTGTTTACCAACACACGCACATCACGGGGTCTAGCTGTCACGGACAAACAAAACTCTCGGCCGTGTCCTGTGACTGTCACTGACCCCATCCCCACGCCCCCCACCCCTACCCCACCCCCCTGTACAGAAACAGGAGGGACTGCATCACGATGGACCCCTGATCGCAACACGACCAACAATCACAATGGGGGTGTTTGTTGTCAGAATCGTTACATCTAGCTTTCTCGCAAGGATTTTGCGACTGGACCAACCGAGCGGCCAGGAGACAAGGGCGCAGCAACGAAACCCCGATAGCGACCTCGACCAACGCTCGACGTGACTGCACAAAGTCCGAGACCGAAGATAAGAAGCCTTTTAGGATCCTCCTACTAACCGGTCAGCCAGCTGGCCGGCCACGCGTTGAGACAGACAGACAGACAGACAGAAGGAACAGAAAGACAGAAAAGTGGAGAAAGCGACAGACAGACAAAAGGAACAGAAAGACAGAAAAGTGGAGAAAGCGACAGACAGACAGACAGGCATGTTCAGAAACGCCTGAGTAAACGGATGAGTTCAATGGGAGGGGCAAAGAGAGCATGATTGTGTGTTCAGACGTCGTGGGTTAGTCGCAAGGCTCCAGAACACAGACGCCCTGAAAACAAATGTCGTAATAGATGAATGCAAACGTCATATCCTGTCGGCCCCCCCAAAACAGTTACACGACACTTCCTCTCTTTCTTCTGCCGCTCGCTTGGTGTTTTCGAAAGTGTCACAGTAGTTGGGTATTCAGGGTGGCTGTCAGTCCAGCTGTGTCGGCGAGTGATTCCCAGTCTTGAAACGCAGTCATGGCCTCGCGAACTGTTTGTTCACCAAGAAGACCTTGTCAGACAGGTCCAGACCCGGAAGAAGAAGAAGAACGGGAACAAAAAAAAAAAAAAAAAAAAGAAGAAAAAGAAGAGAAAACAACAACACTGTATCGGAAACACCCGCCAAGTTTTCTCAAGATTTCACTCGCTGGCTCAAACAGCAAACAACTTCATTTCTACCCGGCCCCTAAGGACGAGCGAGAAACTGTGATCGTCCATAAAGGCTCAGCTCACCCCAGCTACACCGCTCACCCTGGGTGGAGATTTGTCAGTCCCTGGGGCTGGTGTGTGTGTGTGTGTGTGGGGTGGGGGGGGGGGTAGAGGAGAGATGGGTGGGTTGTGGGGGTAAAGGGGAGGGGGGGTAAAGGGGAGGGGTGTGTGATCAAACAACATTCGCAGCTGCGTCCGGAATCCTGCACCAGACGGACAAAGAGACAAGAAAGTGGCGTGGGCATGACGTCAGCAGACACATGACGTCAGAGGTGTGGAAACGTGACGTCAGCGGCGGGCGGGCGGGCGGGCGGCCCCCGGGCGGTGAGGAAAGGCCACACAGCGCCGGGCTGCAAGCCACGGCGGCTCACGTCAACAAGTCGCCGCCCAACGTCAGGATGGAGACTTCTGATGCACGGGCAAGCAGGTGGCTCCCGAGCAGCGGCAGGGTGTGGCGCGTACCCGAGGCGGGCTGTGCTCATGACAAGAGGTGGAAGAACATGGTGGCGAGACTGAGGTTGACGGCGATGACCAGCACTAGTAGTTGTCGTTCTTGGCACCAGTCCTGCAACACGCACGCACGCACGCACGCACGCACGCACGCACGCACGCACGCACGCACACACACACACACACGCACGCACGCACGCACGCACACACACACACACACGAACACAAACACACACACACACACGCACGCACACACACGCACACACACACACGCACGCACACACACACACACACACACACACACACACACACACACACACACACACACACACACACACACACACACACACACACACACACACACACAACCACAATACACACATTACAATTATCACCAGTATCAACAACAAAGTCTCAGAAAATTTGAACAACAAAGGCGCCTTCCGGACTGACAATCATACATGCAAGCTCACGTGCCACCCCTGCCACGCCCCAGTATTTACAGACCTGGACATCTCCCAGAATGACCCCATATCTACTGACCTTGACATCGCCCAGTATGACCACACATCTACTGACCTTGACTTCACCAGGTATCACCCCATATCTAATAAGCTTGACATCGCCTAGTATGACCCATATCTACTAACCTTGACATCGCCTAGACATCGCCTAGTATATGACTCAATGCTTACAGATCTATCAATCAGTATGATCCCATGTCTACTGACCTTGACATCACCCAGTACGACACCCAGTCTACTGACCTTGACATCGCCTAATATGACCCCATGTCTCCTGACCTTGACATCCCCAGCTTTACGCCTTGTACACCCCAGGTCTACTGACCTTAACATCGCCCAGTATGACGCCATATCTACTGGCCCTAACACAACCCAATGTTTACAGACCTTGACATCGTTAATATGACTCCATATTTACTGACTTTGACATCGCCCAGTATGATCCCACGTCTCTATTGACCTTGATATCGCCAGGCCCTATAGCTACTGATTTTGACATCGCCCAATATGTCTCCCCTGTCTTCTGACCTTGAAATCGCCCAGTATGACCCCCTGTCCATTGATCTTGACATCGCTCAGTATGACTCCCTGTCTACTGACCTTGACATCGCTCAGTATGACCCCCTGCCTACTGACCTTGAGATCGCTCAGTATGACCCCGTGTGTACTGACCCTGACATCGCCCAATATGACCCCCTGTCTACTGACCTTGACATCGCCCAATATGACGCCTTGTCTATTGACCTTGCCCAATATGACCCCTGTCTACTGATCTTGACATCGCCCAATATGACCCCCCTGTCCACTGACCTTGACCTCGCCCAGTATGACCTCCTGTCCACTGATCTTCACGTCGCCCAGTATGACCCCCCTGTCTACTGACCTTGACATCGCCCAATATTACCCCCTGTCTACTGACCTTGACATCGCCCAGTATGACCCCCTGTCTACTGACCTTGACATCGCCCAGTATGACTCCCACGTCGCCGTGCCGTCGTCGTTCCGCCAGCTCTTGCAGGCGCCGTAACTCTTCCCGCCTCTCGTTGCTCAGCCGGTAGGCCTCCACGCGGGACATGGGCTTGATCCCCGTCACGCGCTTCAGGTCGGGCAGGCTGCCCCGCACGCGCGCCTCGCGCCGCGCCGGGATCTCCTCGATGCGGAACTGCCTGGGGAGCTGCCCCGGCGCCCGCTGCTGCGCCTGCTGGTGCACCTCGGCCCTCACCCGCTTCCGGATGCCGTTCTCGATGATGTAGGTCTCCGGGTTGAGGGCCCGCGCCGCCAGGTCCTCGCTGGAGTGCGCCGTCGCCTGCTCCTTCACCGCCTGCTGCGCTCGCGCCTGCGCCATGGCCCCGTCCTTCTGACTATCCACGATGCAGGGCATCGTTCGTCGGCGCTGCAAGGGCCGCAGCTTGGAGTCGTCGTCCGACAGGCCCGAGTCCGGGGACGTGTCCTTGCCGCCGCGCTGCTGCTGCTGCTGCTGCTGCTGCTGCTGGCGGTTGTAGTGCTGCTGCAGATGGTTGCCGGTGGAGGAGGAGGAAGCCGCGGCGTCGTCCAGCACGTCCCGCCCCAGCCCGGAGTCGTCCCTGTTGCCGGCTGAGTACTGGTCGAAGTGGTCGGTGAGGATGGTGGAGTTGAAGATGTCGGAGAAGCCGCGGCCGTGGCGTGAGCCGGCGAGGAAGGAGTAGCGCCGCACCTTCAGCGACGGCGAGCGGTTGTGCGACGACGGCGGCATGTTCATCTGCATCATGGCTTGGTGCTGCGACGCCTGGCCGCCCGGCACCAGCCCCCCCGCCCCCGCCCGGCGGCGTGTTGGGGCTCAGCCCCCCGCCGCCGCCGCCACCGCCGCCGCCGCCCGGAATGCCGCCAGCGTTCATGTAGCTGTAGTCGTTGGGGCGGCCCGGGGGCGACCCTTCCGTGGGGTGGGCGCTGAGAGCGGGTGAAGGGCGAGTTGAAGGCGCTGGGGTCGGTGTGCTGCGGTTGGTTGAGAGACTTGGAGCGGTAGGGCGCGTGGTTGGCGGTCAGCCCCGCCACGTGGCTGAAGTCGTAGTCCATGTCGTGGTCAGCCAGCTTCTTCTTCATGATGTCCGTACCTGGGGGCGGGCAGCAGGGAGACACTTGTGAGGCGGGGTTGTTTGTAACGTGTGGAAGTATACGCGCGGACGTGCAAGCGATGCACGTAAGCGCGCGCGCGCGCGCACACACACACACACACACACACACTGGTCCCACCACAAGTGTACACACACACACACACACACACACACACACACACCACACACACACACACACACACACACACACACACACACACCCAAGCACGTGCACTCTCCTCCCCCGCACCCATATACACCACAAGCACGCACACAGACAAAACACACACATACACACAAGCACATATACACAAATTCTGCCTCCCCCCCCCTCTCCGCCACATCGCACCACACACACACACACACACACACACACACACACACACACACACACACACACACACACACACATAGATGCCCCCCTTCCCCCCTTCCCACACACACGCACACTCACACAGTCACACACACACAGTCACACACACACACACACACACACACACACACACACACACACACACACACACACACAGTGACAGGACTGACCAGGCTGGTGGAACTCAGGGGCGTATTCTTTGGCTTTAAGTCGTGCCACACACACACACACACACACACACACACACAGCCCCCTCCCCCCCCGCCCCCCCCCCCCCCCACACACACTCATCCCCCCCCCCACACACACACACACACACACACAGAGCCCCTCCCCCGCGCCTCCCCCCCCCCACACTCACACACACACACACGCACGCACGCACGCACGCACGCACGCACGCACACACACACACACACACACACACACACACACACACACACACACACACACACACACACACACACTACACACACACACACAGTGACAGACTGACCAGGCTGGTGGAACTCAGGGGCGTATTCTTTGGCTTTAAGTCGTGCCACGTCACTGTCTTGCTGCGCCTTCTCCGCCGCCAAGTCTGCCTGCTCTGCCTTCGCTCGTGCGTTAGCCATTCTGAAAGTACATTGAACCCAAGCTCAGTAATGGCCACAGTCGATCCAGGTCATTAACAATTAACCCTCTACCTTTCAAAACAGTGGCCTTCCTCCACGCAAACGAGGAAAGAAATATGTAGACATTTTGAGAATGTACCTTCGGTGGAATTTATGTTCCCAGTAAGAGTCTACTGCAGGCGATTGAGGCCTTTGTTTTTTACGTTGGTGTGACGTCTTTACAATGCTGATTAACTCCTCTTGGTCGTTGATTCTTCGAGAAATGAGTTAAAGGCCGATGAGCATTACTAGGCCAGGTGCACGGCCATCGGCTGCAAGGTGGTGTGTAGCTAACAGGAAATTTGTCAGCGGTGTTTACCGGGACATGAAGCTTGCTCTCACGTGATGTATACGAGTTGTTTAAGAGAAAGAAAAACAAATGGTTCAAAGACTGTCGGCACCACTGCTTGGTACTGCGACGCCTGGTTCGTTTGGTTTTTTAACACCCAGTCAACCATGACGGTTATGTCAGGGCGATGTGTACAGGCGGGGAACACAGACAACATGACAGCAGAGTTCGGGAGCTGTGTACAATACAACTTTATTGCCATGTGTCAATATAACCGATCGCACGGGGAATATTTTGTGGTGCCAGGTACACTCA
>OY757546.1:17633883-17675225 GCA_963584105.1 Alviniconcha strummeri | reverse complement strand
CCTACACCAGCAACCACAGGAGACTTGCAGCTTGATGGTGGGAGGAAGTAAGGAACTGGTCTTAAACACCCAGTCAACCTTTGAAGTCATACTACAATTAACAATAGGGCAACTGATACTAGTGGAAAAGCCCCCTAGAGCTGGAAGCACCTGGGCTACAACTAGTAGTGTGTAATGTTACTCTTCCACATCCCGTCACAAGTTTGAGTTCAATGTTGTTTTATGTTTGCAGGAAACCATACAGACTATCAGGGATGGGGAGCCAAGGACGGCCACCTGGACTTTCACACGGCTCCTGAGCTCTGACAAATCCTGTCACATATTCTGCCAAAAGTACAGATGACAAGTTACAGCTAAACACATATACACCCTACCTATGTGGCTTTGAATGAAACGACACTGTAAACTGGTGTATGGTTGAACAGTGCACATGGAACTTGTGCCAAGACAGCAGCAATTCATGTGGCATCAGCCATGCAACAACCAAAGAGCCCTAACAGTACACCACTTACGTGCTATAAAGGGATGCAGTCACTCATTCAGAATCACGTGTGACATGTGCGCAGTGAGTCTGCTTGTGAGCAGAGAATGGCCCTATATATAAAAGCTATGAATAATAATATTCACACCCACACTAGTATCCACACCCACCACCTGGGAAAGTCCCTGATCTGACAATGTTGAGCCACATCATGACAAAACATGTCTTTTGTTGCGACAAAAGTATGCTTCTTGCAACAAAAGTTTTGTTGAGACAAAATTATGTTTGTCACAACAAGCATGTGTTCGTCACAACAAATTTTTGTCCCGACAAATATTTGTCTGAGACTCATATAAAAAAAATTGTCGCGACACGTTTTGTTGTAACAAAATCTTTTTGTTGCAACAAAAGTTTTGTCATGACAAGCATATTTTGTCACATCAAAAGACATATTTTGCCATGACAAACACACATTTGTCACGACAAAACTTTTGTCGTGACACAAATGATATTTGTGGCAGCTCCCGCCAATGATACACCCACACCTGCACCCACAACACACAAACAGACTCATACACCCACACCTGCACCCACAACACACAAACAGACTCATACACCCACACCTGCACCCACAACACACAAACAGACTCATACACCCACACCTGCACCCACAACACACAAACAGACTCATACACCCACACCTGCACCCACAACACACAAACAGACTCATACACCCACACCTGCACCCACAACACACAAACAGACTCATACACCCACACCTGCACCCACAACACACAGACTCATACACCCACACCTGCACCCACAACACACAGACTCATACACCCACACCTGCACCCACAACACACAGACTCATACACCCACGCCTGCACCCACAACACACAGACTCATACACCCACACCTGCACCCTCAACACACAAACAGACTCATACACCCACACCTGCTCCCACAACACACAAACAGACTCATACACCCACACCTGCACCCACAACACACAAACAGACTCATACACCCACACCTGCTCCCACAACACACAAACAGACTCATACACCCACACCTGCACCCACAACACACAGACTCATACACCCACACCTGCACCCACAACACACAGACTCATACACCCACACCTGCACCCACAACACACAGACTCATACACCCACACCTGCACCCACAACACACAGACTCATACACCCACACCTGCACCCACAACACACAAACAGACTCATACACCCACACCTGCACCCACAACACACAGACTCATGCACCCACACCTGCACCCACAACATACAGACTCATACACCCACACCTGCACCCACAACACACAGACTCATACACCCACGCCTGCACCCACAACACACAGACTCATACACCCACACCTGCACCCACAACACACAGACTCATACACCCACACCTGCACCCACAACACACAAACAGACTCATACACCCACACCTGCTCCCACAACACACAAACAGACTCATACACCCACACCTGCACCCACAACACACAAACAGACTCATACACCCACACCTGCTCCCACAACACACAAACAGACTCATACACCCACACCTGCTCCCACAACACACAAACAGACTCATACACCCACACCTGCTCCCACAACACACAAACAGACTCACAACTTGATGGTGGGAAAGCCCCTGATCTGGAAGTGCTGAGCCACCTCAGAGTAGCGGGTGGCATCAATCTTTCCCACCCTGACTGGCGTGTCACGCAGCTGCCGGTAGACCTCTCTGTACACTGGCTCCAGCTTCTTGCAGTGGCCGCACCATGGGGCGTAGAACTAATACATGTCAATAAAATGTTCAAATCATCAACACATCAAGCAAATGATAGACACATCTTATTAATTACACATTTTAAAAAAAATTGTTTTTTAATGAAAACAGTTAAATGGCAGCTGCTTCATGTCACCTTGATCATTTCGCTGTACAATTTACCTCTGGATAAAAATGTTGTTTCACTGTATTCACTCTGTTACTTACAAGCTACTTTTTTTTTTTATAAAAAAAATTGTTTCGTGATCACCATTGCACAGGGTTCATGATTAAGACTGTTGTAATCTAACCACCTAAATCCCCCAACAGTTCTAACTGAAATAACACACATACCAGGAACAGACCAGCCAAAACTGAAATGGTAAAAAGAGGAGGAAGAAAATGATTCCAATGTGTCTTCTGTTGTTCTAAAATCTAGCTTCATGTTACCAACAAGGAAAGTAATAAGCATGTGTGCAGGGGATTTCTAACCTGTGTGCATTTAAATAATTAGGACAGGATTACTGCTATACCTGTACACAAACTAAAACTGTGATGTTGCTGCACAGTACGTTATTACATTTACACGGCTACCTACCAAAGGTCTTGGGGGACACACACTGTGCCATGCCAAGGCTAACTGCTGTTGACTGTTCAGACCAGAGTAACTTTGGTATATTTATATATCTCCAAATTCTAAGTGTACTGGGTATATCCACTGGAGACATTTGGTGCAGAGATGCTTACACTGGAGACATTTGGTGCAGAGATGCTATATTTGTTAAGTTTTAGTTTCAATTTCCTCTGAATTAAATTTTTTTTTTTTTTTTTTTAAATTGAGGATTTGACTTTGTAATTTACATCCCAATACATTGTCACATGTATGTGTTTACCATGTAAAAGGAGTAGTTTTTTTCTTATTATTATAATATTAAAACAACATTTCTGCATGTTTTGCTCTGGAGTTGTTTGGCCTTTTAAATCAGTAAATGAAGTGGTTACTAGTATACTACTATATTAGAACAAATACAAGTGACTCCTGAGAAACCAGCACATTGACTGTTAAATTGTCACTTGTGCCTCAGCTCCTCAACAATGGCATGTAAATCAAATGTGATTTTAAAGCTCCACATACCTCCACCAGCCACATATCATTCCCTTTTGTTTCCAAAAATCTGAAATACAAAAAACATCAATTTAAAAATACATTATCATCATCACACACACACACACACACACACACACACACACACACACACACACACACACACACACACTTGTATTGCACAATATACTCAAACAGTTGTAAAACTACCACTTGCCAGCAGGCAAGTAACTTTTTCAGCTCCTGCAGGCCCGCCACTGTACCTTTCTATCAGTATCATCATCAAAGGTGGGCTTTGATTTGTGAATCATCCACTTCAGCTGATTCACTCAGCCCTTCCTAGGGCTTCCAGATCAGTGATCCAGTCCTGTCACTGTCAGTGGATGCTAAGAATCAATCTCAGGCTGTGCATATGAAACTGTTCCTATTTGGCACCTTCCATACCAATTATCATGTTCAGGTCTCATAAATCCATGTACATTATATATATATATATAACACAGATGATGATGAAAATAACTGCCTTGTGGCTTGTACAATACTGTTCTGTGACGTGCCACTGCCCAATGTTGTATTTGTTCATCACATGAGCTTTTATTCTGAGACTGATTTCCTTGGCAAAGGCGCCATCGTACTCTTAGTCTCATGATGTTCTATAAAGGCACTTTAAGTCATCCACTGCTTTAAACTCTGTTCTCTTGACAAAACACACACATACAGTGATGCACATGCATGCACACAGACACATGCTGAGGAATCAGTTAAGTACACATCTGTTCCATGAAGGGTGTGGTAACGGATAATTATGCTAAACTGAAGAGATGAGAAGTAACACTTGAAACAAATAATGATTTTACCATTTATATCAACACTGCCCCCAGTCTGTCTGCTGCAGCTGTTTTATTGATACCAAACAGTCCTGTCTTATTTTAAATTACTTCTCACAAAATCACTACTACCATGTCTGTGGAATATAATGTATGGTTCTGATTCCTTGACTTGAACTTGCACACACACGCACGCACGCACGCACGCACGCACGCACGCACGCACGCACGCACGCACGCACGCACGCACGCACGCACGCACACACACACACACACACACACACACACACACACACACACACACACACAACTGTACAGCTTCTTCTTCTTAAACTGGCCCTTCGTCGGTTACACTTTGTGATACCGACTTTGCAATGGCCCTTCGTCGATTACACTTGCGTGATACAGACTTTGCAAAATGACAGCGATGCAGCAGACGACACTTGTCACTACACCATTTGCTGCTGGGTAAAAATCGATACGATTGCTGCTGTGAAATGTCACTGCCGTCTGCTACGTTCACTTACCCGTCATCTAGTTCAACTTGGGCTGCACAGATCGCTAGGAAACCTGCAAAAACACACCAAACAGATGCTAGTTATTTAATATAATGCAGTTTTAGGCAATTCAGTGCGAGCGATTACTTGTAAAAATGCACGATACCTGCGAGGAACACAGCAACGACATTCAAGGATGGCGCCATCTTTCAACACAGCAGGACTGCAGTGAATGCTCTCGACACAAGCCAAAAGATCGATATAAATAAATATAAATTAAAAATGCTAACTCACAACATTTGTGAGCACAATTCACAGTTGATAATAAAAAAAACGGATGCTTTTATTATTTATTAGTTTCTGCTGCTCGTTCATTTGATGCAAGATGGCAGCCACCATGAAAGACGTGAGTTTCCGTAGTTACAAGCAAATTTGTAACTGTTTCTTGTTTTGCTAATACTTTCGTAACACCCATTTGTTTAAATTGAGTCATTTCAAATAAATGCTGTAATTCTTTCCTTTACGGTTCGGAGTTTTGATGAGATTGCATCTCACGTGCAAAAAGTAATTCCAGTGACCATGGTTCGACTCATGCACGCGACAGGGTGAAGAACCGTTTTTCACAATTTCAGTTCTTCCGATTCAGTACTCGTTTGGATTTTTTTCTGTTCACTCTCTGGGCTCCCCATGTCTTAGATTCAAAGGGGTGGGATCATCCCTGTCTTGCAATTTAAAAGGGTGTTTTCACCCTCTTCCAAGAGTTCTAACGGGTATCCTTTATTTTGGGAGGGCACTGAAACGACAAGAACATCACACACACACACACACACACACACACACACACACACACATACACACACATGGGGGAGGAGGGGTCATTTGTTGACTGCCCTTTTCGTAGAATAAGCAGGCCAAACTCATTTAGCTATGCACTCCTAAAATACTTTGGACTATAGTATAAGTACTATAACTACTAAACTAGTGTAACTGGATCTGTAGCCCGTTCCTCATTTTAGGTTCAGGGGGAGGCTGGAGATTGCCAATGAGAGACACTCACACTGGAATAAACAATTGTCTCTAGTCTTCCTCCTGTAGTGTGCCTTTCAATGTCAAGTTCCTTGCGTTGTGTTCAAAATCACTACACAGTACAATACAATCAACCGACCTTGGTATCCAGACAGAAACTGCGTTTGTGTTTGGTTGCTTGTCTGCTCCTCAGAGGTAGGTGTGCCGTTTTACTATGCACTTATGCCACTTAAAACATACACTAGACAAAAGATAAGTGGAGACAGAAGCTGTATACATGTACCGACATGACAAAAACACTGAGGCACGCTCACAGACATGCGCACTGACCACACTCCATCTCAGTACATACTCTCACTCCCATTATAGCGATGAACCAAATAAAGAAATGCATACAATTTGATTTACACTACCGCATGTTAGTGTTTCACATACAATACACACAAGAACAAACCAAACTGATGCATGACTATGCCTAACCTACGCACTAAACCATAGCTAACTTAACTACTGGCATAGGCTCAGTACCAATTACCTACAAAAGTAAGTTGCACCCATGCACTGACTTGACTAATACTTGCACTTTGCAGCACAAGAAGACAAACAAACATAAACTTAACTAACGTTCACACTTTGCTGCACAAGTCTTCTAATAACTAAACATGCACACCTGCACTTTGCAGCACAGGTCTTCTAATAACTAACCATGTGTGCCCGCACTTTGCAGCACAGGTCTCTTAATAACTAAGGGAAGAGCAACACACTTTTTCAGCATGTAAACTCGGGTGGGGGGGGGGGGCCTAGCACTTTTCAGCACTGAGTCCTCTAACTAAGGGAAAAGTAACACACTTTTCAGCATGTAGACTTGGGGGAGAAGGTGGGGTTGACCAGCACTTTTCAGCCAACTCCCAGCTTGCAACCTTCCCCACTCAGCACAGTACGGCAGCCACGCTGACCTCGTACTCCCAGCAGTCTTTGCAGACGGTGTCCCAGCAGCCCCCTCAGCCAATCACCATCACCTTGCCAGACAAACAGCCCCCGGCTATCATCCGTCGCACTCCCACCAAAGCAGGTGACTATGATGGTGTGAGACTTAACAGCCTCAGATGTCGCGCTGACATATTAGGGACAAGTTGGTGGCTGTGGTTTCTGCTCCTGATTTTGGGGGAAGGTCCCTCTGCTTCAGATGCATAATGTTTTGAGCATTCCAGTCTGCAGACGTATAACATTTTGTTGCACATTTCATCCATGCTGAACAATATTTATATGCTTAGGGACCAGTTATTGTTGATGTCGTGTCAAGTACTTCTTTATTCCATTCAAAGGAAAACATGGGTGCCACACATGAATAGCAAACAAAGGAATAAAGACTACATGGGTGATTCAGTGAAGCTGGTTTGCTAGAGTGAATGCGCTTTGTAATCTTTCACGCAAGAAGTTGCGATAGGTCGCAGCGCACTTCCGGGCCGATTTCTGAGTAGGCGTTGCTTCACACTGTGTATAACAGTGGAAGTTGAACTACAATTGCGAAGCAGTACAAATGCCAATACTGTTGCAGTTGCAAAAATTACTGTGGAAAGGGGATGGAGGGTGGAAAAAAAGTGTCTTTGCGTCGTTTTTTGGCTGCCCAGAAGATCACGAGTTTGTATAATTTTTTTGTTTTGGGGCATCCTATAGCACGAGCAATAAGTTATTGCTTATTTCCAGACACATTATGACTACGGGCCTCAAAAAATGCCTTTAAAGTTGGCCGTGTAAAATTCGCTAATTCACTGTCATCGCCTTCCATTGTGAAGAAAGTACACACCGGAAGTAAAAGCAGCCAAAGGACTTAAGCGATGCCAGGCAAAAGTCAAGGGAGTTAACAACCCCGCCTGAATTGCCCAATAAGAGATGTGGCCATATACATGTGTGTATTGCTTGATGTGTTGACACCCAGTATAGTTACCAGCACCTAAGGTATTTTGTATTATAGCATACCATGTTTATTGTGAGAGAGAAAGATTTTTTTTTAAATGTTGAACTTACTGCACAGTCTGTCACATAGCTGTGTGTCACAAAGTGTCTTGATGGTTATGTCACTGCAGGTCGCAAATCATCTCAGTCCCAAGCTGCAGCCAACGCGGGGATGGCAATGGACCGTCATGCTGTGGCCGGTGGGGCTCGCCGCGGTGCCAGGGGAGGTAACAGCACGGAGGAGAAGCGACGCACACTCCAGTGTCAGTACTGCAACAAGCTGTTCTCCAAGAACTTTGACCTCCAGCAGCACCTCCGGGCACACACTGGGGAAAAGCCATTTCAGTGCATTGTCTGTGGCCGTGCCTTTGCTCAAAAATCCAACGTCAAGAAGCACATGGCGACTCACAAGGTAACGCTGATGAGCTGCACAGGCAGCATAAGATACATGGATGTGTGTTGTGTTTTGCAGGTCTTTGCCTACCATTTTTTGTGTTAAGAAACCCACAGTTACTCGCTAGGTAACGCACAGGTAGATAAGCATCATGCACTGTTGTGCCTTAGCCAAGAGGTTCAGTGAGATGAGCATCATGCACTGTTGTGCCTTAGCCAAGAGGTCCGGTGAGATGAGCATCATGCACTGTTGTGCCTTAAGTCAAGAGGTCTGGTGAGATGAGCATTAGCCAAGAGGTCCGGTGAAATGAGCATTAGCCAAGAGGTCTGGTGAGATGAGCATCATGTGCTGTTGTGCCTTAGCCAAGAGGTCCAGTGAGATGAGCATCATGCACTGTTGTGCCTTAGCCAAGAGGTCCGGTGAGATGAACATTAGCCAAGAGGTACGGTGAAATGAGCATTAGCCAAGAGGTCTGGTGAGATGAGCGTCATGCGCTGTTGTGCCTTAGCCAAGAGGTCCGGTGACTAGCTAACACATGGCTCTGTAGAAAGTAAATCTGGTCATTTTGTAGCTTAGAAGTCCAGCATCAGACAACATGTCTGTAATGGCAGGGAAATTTGGCTGTTGTGTGGGGCTGTGCCACAACCCAGGTGTCTGGTGTTGAGAAATGCACAGTTATTCACACGGTAACATATGGGTAAATGAAGGTGAGCTGTGTGTGAGTGAGCTTTGGCTTTGGCCTGGGAAACCTGGCCCAGGTTGGTTAGTTAACTGGTGCTTTGAGCCCAGTCAGCAACAGAGGATTACATCAGGGCTAACCAGGTCAAGGGAACACACACAGTCGCTCAGGGATGCATGGTAATAAATCGCTTAAAGGTCAAAATAAGTCGTACCAGGAAGATGAGAATATGTCAGCTAACACATCTTTTTCCTGATGGTAATGAGCTTGAAATGCTTACATTTTACAGCTGTATTGTCCCTTCCAACCCCCCTCCCTTTGCCCCCCCCCCCCCCACCATGCACCCCCAACACACGCACAGTAATTAATATACATGTAATCCACTGACTGTTGACAGGTAGAGCTTGGGGCTTTGCCTGTCCTTCCCAAGCATCCCCAACTCCCCACATGCACATGACACACAAACACACACACACACTCATTCTATGTCTGTCTCTCTCTCACACTCTCCATCTCTCTGTCTCTGTGTCTCTCACCACTTCTGCAAATATGCCTATTGGTAGGCTGACTGGGCAAAAAACACCAGCTTGCTTTCTGCATATTGGTAGGCAGCTGCATTAATCTTAGGTCTGTATGTGTTTGTAGTATAGCAAGGACTGGCTGTTAGGTCCAGTAGGACCTAATGCTGTATCCTTTAGTAAACATTTTTTTGGGTCCCAGTTCCCCTTCTCACTCAGATGTAGGTGTGGCTGTTGACAGGTATGGCCCAGTGGGACGTCCTCCACCCTACCTAAGCAGCCCCCACCAGAAGCTGTAGCGGCAGAACAGGGAAGTCCGCAGGCAGGGCAGGTGGAAGGGGAAGGGGAAGAGGCTGAGGAGGAGGAAGAGGAGGAGGAGGGAGTCGTCATCTCTGTCAGCGATCAACAACAGGGTTTGGTGAAGGAGGAACTAGAGGCAGACAACAGAAAGGTTTGTGAACACCATACATGTGTGTGTGTGTGTGTGTGTGTGTGTGTGTGTGTGTGTGTGTGTGTGTGTGTGTGTGTGTGTGTGTGTGTGTGTGTGTATGTGTGTGTGCGTGCATGCACACAGAACACACACACACACACACACACACACACACACACACACACACACACACATACACACACACACACACACACACACACACACACACACACACACACACACACACACATGCATGCATGTGAACTCCACTTGCACACACACACACACACACACACACACACACACACACACACACACACACACACACACACACATTTGCCTCTCTCTCTCTCTCTTGGGTTTTTGACTGAACCTAAACTAAAATCCTTGTAAAATCAAGTTTTAGAGTTTGAGTTCTCTCAGACAGAGAGAGAGAGAGAGAGACTGAGGTTTTCTAGTGATTGCCATTGCAATGACTGGTTATTTGAGACCTATTTTATACACCCATAAAAGTCCGCTGAGTCCTTCCGACTGCTTGTGAGAGTGTTCCCCCCCCCCTTTTTTTTTTTCTCCTCCCTTTTGCTTACTGTTCTTTATAAGATAAGCATTGACTGCTTCTGTTTTCTTTTCCGATACTGCTCATATGAACTGATCAGATGTTCTGCTGCTTTATTTGCTGGTTGTATGCTCATAATATGTAACTGAATGATGTATGGTATGTGTTCACCTGGTGCTGTGAACATGCTATGTTTTGTGTGGAAATTCTCATGTATAACATTTCACTCACTCATTCATGTCTATATATATTATATATGTGTACGTCTACGATACTGGCAACACCTGGTGAAATTGATGGGTAGGTCCTTCAAGTGCAAATAGTAAAGTATCTGTTCATCTTATCACTAGAAAACAGTATGGATGCACAAAACAACTGATTTATGCACACTATCAAAGTATTTGTTTTGCAAAAATTCACTGTGGTTGGTTTTAAATATTTTTAAAAACTTGAAAATGTAAGTGAAAAATGGCGCCAAACGTGGGACATTTTTCAGTCATGTTCATCATCACAAAAAATAAACAGTTTCAAAATGTCTAACAATAACAATAGGAATCTAAAATGGTACGTGAAAGATCGATTTTCAGTGCCAAAACATTATATGGGGATACAAAAGTGTTTTTGTTATTGTTATACTCGAACGAATAAGCAGTGATGTTCGTTGCGCATCATTTCCACTGACGCCAGTTGCTAACGCTGAAGTGTGTACTACTACTAACTGCTGACACAAATTTGGCAACCATGATTTCAGATTCTTTTATTCCACCTATTAAACTCAAGCATTGCTGGTGGAAATGTGTTTCATGCAAGTAACCTTTCTCGTCAGATTTTGTGAGCATGGTCAGTTTCATTTCCTGCAGTAACGAACATCAGGTTGACTCTAACAATCAGACAAAGGTGCTGACAGAGCCCAGCACACTCGGTTGACCTCATTCATGTAGTGATGTGTCAAGTTCGAGTCAAAACAATGTGTGACGTGACGAGAATTACCCATGATGCTTTGATATTTTCTTTGTTTCTGCTTCCACCGCGACAGAAACGAACATCAGGTGGTGGCAGTGTGCCTGATTCTGGCCAGTGCCACACGTTTTTCAGCCAGTTGGCTGCTTCCCTTAAAGACCAATATAAAGATGACCTTTAGACAAAGCTGATGTTGTTTTTATTGCTTCCCTTAGGGACCAATACAAAGATGACATTTAGACAAAGCTGGTGTTGTTTCTATCGCTTCCCTTAGGGACCAATACAAAGCTGACATTTAGACAAAGCTGGTGTTGTTTCTATTGCTTTCCTTAGGGACCAATACAAAGTTGATGTTTAGACAAAGCTGGTGGTGCTTCCACGTCACTTTCTGCTATGAATGTCTAGTTTCTTGGTTTGCTTTTTTTCAGTATCAGCCTTTGAAATTGTTCCTTAGATGATATCTAAATCGTCAATACATTTGAAATAAAAGTTTACTAAAAAATATAAAGTAATTGGTTTGCAAGCATGGTTGAAAATGTGCATGGTTTCCATGTTACTTATGTCATTTTTAATAACCTGTAATATTAAATGCCAAATGAAGATGGCAATGGCTTGTTAGATTAGTCCAAAACAATGCTTTAAGAATGATAAGAAGTGACAAATATAAATTTGTTTAATGTGTTTTATTTTGATAACTAAATTCTAATTGACTTTTTTCTTGTCTGATGTTTTCTTGTCTTACGGTTTCCATTTTGCCTCATTATTGTTTTTTGGTGTTTTTCGTTGAGAATTTTACTTTTTTCTTTACAAGTTATCATTGGATGTTGCACTTTAAAGTCCATATAATAAACTAATAAAAAGCATAATTTCAAAGGAGATAAAGATGCAAAGTGGAAACCACGAAACTTACATCAGGAAATACAACTATGTTGATTCTCTTTCATGTTATGAAAAAAATTAGGCAAACTATTTTAACCAAACTAAAAGAAAATTAAAGAAGAGTGATTTATTTCAAGAAAAATGTTGGTTTCTGACAATTTGGTGACAGATTATTTTTGGATGTCTATGTCCCACTTTTGTTTGCCAGTATTGTAGACATGCACAAATGTCAAATATGTATATATAATGCCTGTAATTTGATATCTACTCATCATTAGCTTAGCAAGGACTAGTTGTTAGGCAGGTTTTTGACTGAACCTAAACTACAATCCTTGTAAAATAAAGTGTTCGAATTCGAGTTCTCTCTCTCTTTCACACACATGCACGCACGCACACATGCATGCACACACACAGACACCTTTCAGTTTCTCTGCTTTATAGGTACCTATCAGTCTTACTGCCTACACACACAACCTGTTCCACTTTCAAAGTCTGATGATGGTCAGTGATGGACGGCTGTGAGTTGACAGCTGGCAGTGCTTCACGACCTGTACGCTGAGCGTTGCTGTTGCAGGACCAAGGGGCAGGTGGTGGTCAGCAGGTGAAAGTGAGGGTGGTGGTGGACAATTCTTACATCTGTCAGTACTGCTCCGAGAAGTTCAAGACCTTCTTCCAGCTGAAGACGCACATGGTCAAGCACAAATCAGAGCAGGTTAGACAGAGAGGGAGAGAGAGAGGGAGAGAGAGACAGAGAGAGAGAGAGAATCTGTGTGTGTAGCAAGGGGAAACTCTTTCTCAGGAATTACTGACCAGGACAAAATGAAACAGAAAGAGGGCTGGTTGGCTGCCAGTTTAAGGATTTTTTGTTTGTTTGTTTGTTGTTGTTTGGGGTGGGGTAGAGATTGTGCAGTTTTATACATTTGTTTTGAAGTTTCATTTGTGTTTTGTCTGTTTTTACCTCATTTTGTGGTCAGAATATTGTGACACTGATGACTATACAGTTCAGACAGGTTTATGATAAGAAAACAACTCTGAACTGAACATTAAATGAAATAATAGTAATTAACAATATAATCAGCAACTGGTTCCTGTGTGTGAAGTGTTTGACTTTCACAACCATGGTAATTCATACCTTCCTTGCTTTCGGTGTGCAGTTGTGTTGTGTAATAAAAAATAAAAATAAAGCGTTTGCACTCCTTCAAAGCACTGCCATCATGCTATTAGACACATCTCTGTTTTAGGAGCACACATTTATGACAAAGAAGTGTGACCTTTCCTTCAGAGAACTGCAGTTGTAATATCAGACATCTCTTTGTGTTTGCAGTGTACTAGTGTGTGATGAAGCAGTGTGACCTATCCTTTGGAGAACTGCAGTTGTAATATCAGACATCTCTTCTTGTTTGCGGTGTACTAGTGTGTGACGAAGAAGTGCGGCCTTTCCTTCAGAGAACTGTCATTATGACACTGGACATCTCTCCCTGTTTCAGGTGTACAAGTGTGTGATGAAGAAGTGCGGCCACTCCTTCAGGGAGCTTGAATCCTTCCTTGAGCACACAAAGACGCACGAGAGCGAGATGACATACCGCTGTCACCAGTGTAACAAGTACTTCCCTTCACTCTATGACCTGGGCTGCCATCAGTACTCACACAACCTCTTCCCCAGTCAGGGCATGAAGTCAGGTCCTCGGTGAGTGCAGTGTACCAGACTTCCCCTGTTACCCCCAGTAAGTTACATGAAGTCAGGCCCTTGGTGAGTGCAGTGTACCAGACTTCCCTTGTTACCCCCAGTCAGTTACATGAAGTCAGGCCCTTGGTGAGTGTAGTGTACCACACTTCCCCTGTTACTCCCAGTCTATTGCATGAAGTCAGGCCCTTGGTGAGTGTAGTGTACCAGACTTCCCCTGTTACTCCCAGTCATTTACATGAAGTCAGGCCCTTGGTGAGTGCAGTGTACCAGGCTTCCCCTTTTACCCCAGTCAGTTACATGAAGTCAGGCCCTCGGTGAATGTAGTGTAGCAGATTTTCCTGTTACTCCAAGTCAGTTACACTAAGTTGCCCTCGGTGAGTGTAGTGTACCAGACTTCCCCTGTTGCCGCCTGTCAGTTACATGAAGTCAGGCCCTCGGTGAGTGTAGTGTACCAGACATCCCCTGCTACTTGCACAGTTTATTCCCCAGACAAGGCATACAGAGTCCAGGTCCTTTTGGTGAGTGTAACATGACCCAACCCAATCGGTTCTTGCACATATTGTTCCCCAGTCAAGGAATGCAGAGTCTGGGCCCACAGTGAGAGAGATGTGTACCAGACTTCCCCAGTTACGTGCACTAGTTAATCCACAGACACGGTGTGCAGAGTCCAAGCCCTTGGCCTTGGTGAATGGAACATGTGCCATACTTCCCTGGTTGCTCAGAGAGGTTATTCCCCAGTCAGGCCTCTGGTGAGTGTGGTGTGCTGTACTTTCCCACCTGGTAAATGTACTGGATCTGATGCGCATCCAATCCAAATAGGCCCAGAAGTGGGCCCCATGATTTTTTCACACCGGCTTGCTTCCAGACCGTATGAGTGGGGCCAAAACCTGACCAGGCATCTCCAGACCAGATTGGTACCATGCTTTCCCAGTTACTTACATAGGCTATTCCCCAGCCAGGCTTTTGATGAGTCTAGTGTAATATACTTCCCCAGTTGCTCATGCTGGTCAGGCCTTTGCAGGGTTCACACGGTCTTTGAAGGTCTTTGAAAGTTTGGGGAAAATGGGATAAGCTTTTCAAGGCCTTGAAAGTCTGTGAAAACCGAGTGGTGTCTGTGAAAGTTTGTGAATTTGTGGTCTTCAGAAAAAGCTAGGGAAAAACTGTCAGCTTACCAGTCAGAAACTGCATTTCCCAAGACCAAACAGTAGTTAAAAATAAGAAAAAAGGCAAAGAACACACTTCCTATCAGTTTTGACTGATAGAGTGCTTTAGCCATCAGCTATAGTAAGGGTTACGCCCCTTTACTGGATGTGCAGAAGAGTTGTGTACCTTCGTGTTGCTTTTCTGCACCATATACATGCTGCAAATGTTTGTGAAAAGTTTGTGAATTGTGATAGGATTTTTTGTATGAACCCTGCCTTTGGTGAGTGTAGTATACCACACTTCCCCAGTTGCTCATATGGGTTATTTACCAGTCACAGCATGCAGTTGGGCCCTTAGGGAGTGGAATGTGTACCGTACTGCCCCAGTTACTTACACAGGTTATTCCCCAGCCAGGCCTTTGGTGAGTGTAGTGTACCGTACTTCCCCTGTTACACTGGTTATTCCCCAGTCATGGCATGAACTCGGAGGCCGTTAGGGAGTGGAACATGTACCATGCTTACCCGGTTGCTGGCACGGGTCGTTTCGTAATCAAGGCAGTACAAACAAGGTCAGCACTCTCGCATTAATGCTCTCACATCTTGTTTGTATGGTCCAACAACCACATTATGAACTGCCATCACCTAGCAGCCATGGACAGACACTAAGGAGCTGTTGCCTAGCAACCACTATGCCCTGGCAGCCCTCATCACCCAGCAACCCCTGTCACTGAGCGGCCACTTCCTGCTGGTGCTTGTGTCTTCACTGTGTAATGACAATATGTGTTGGATTTGCAGCCATTTTCAGTGCACCAAGTGTGGTAATAAATACACCACACCAGAGGCATTGGAGCATCACCTGGCAACCACCTCCCACCAGTACCCGTGTCCTCACTGCAGCAAACTGTTCTCATGCGAGCGCTTTCTGCGTCGACATCTTCCCATCCATGGCTCAGAAGGTGAATTTCTTAAATCTGTGTTAAAGGGAACCAAACCAAGGAAGTGACATGGATATTGTTGATAGCAACTGAATACAAACTACACAGTAGTTTTCCCACTTGATTACTGCTCCTGTTTATGACAAATGGATGTTTGAATGTTGCCAAAAACAGGACCATGAGTACTGCCATTTGGAGCCCAGCAGTTTAATAATAATAATTATTATAATTAAAATATTTTAAAAGCACAAAATCTTGTCCCTAGAGACTATTCTAAGTGTGCGCGCGCGTGCGCACACACACACACACACACACACACACACACACACACACACACACACACACACACACATACACACACACACACACAGTTTGTGTCAGTGACCATCAACAAGGCCAAAATGTGTGGCAAAGTATCAAATGCATCATCTTTTTCTGTGTTTCATTGACAAAGAGTGAACCAGCATGGCTGTGTCCTGAAGGGCTGAAATCTCCTCTCACAGATCAGTTTGAGTGCCCAACATGTCATGTGTGGTTCAAGACAGTAATACCCTTACATTATTTGTCTCCTCTCACATAAATCAGTTTGAGTGCCCAACATGTCGGGTGTGGTTTAAGACATAGCACTGCCCTTGTATCATTTATCTCGTCTCTCATAGATCAGTTTGAGTGCTCAACATGTTCGGTGTCACGTGTGGTTTAAGACATAGTCATACCTTTGCATTGGTTCTCTGCCCTGTTGTAGGCCAGTTTGAGTGCCCAACGTGCCAGAAGCGTTTCAAGACAGAGCACTACCTGAAGTCCCACATGCTGATCCACACGGGAGAGACACCATACCAGTGTGAGACCTGCCATGCTGCCTTCAACAGGAAGGACAAACTCAAACGTCACATGACCATCCATGAGGCGGTCAAAAAGTATCGATGTCCTTTCAAATCTCTCACTGGTAAGCTCTTTTCCTTTTTGTTTCTGAGAGAATTGAATTTTTCTTTCTTTTATTCATTTTTTTTTTTTTTCAATTGTCATGAGGTTGGGGGTGAATGAGCTCAAATATAAAAGTAGAAATGGCAATAATTTACTTTCTGTGTGATGTTTGCAGTTTTTCAGTTGTGAGTTTGTTAACCCACTTGGCCCCGGACTAGCTGCTGCCCGTTCTCTATGAAATCCCATGTGAAGGGAAGTAACTGTGTCAAATGATCATGGCATCCAAATGTAAAAATCAGTAAGAAACACCAGTTAAAAGTTCCAGGTCACTTTGTATTTTTTCCAGTTTGCAAACATATTGTTCTTGTATATCCAACAGGTTTTGATTTTTTTCACTTATAAATAAAAGCATTAAAAAAAATCCCAAATCGGAAATGCCCTCATCTGAATGTTGGGTTTTGTTAGGGTGCCCACAGGGTAACTGATTTAGCACAATTTCCAGTTTGAAGCTCCAAAGATGAAGCTCCGTGAGTTTGTTAGGGGGCCCAGGGTAAGCGTCTGTGCAAAATTTGCAATTCAAATCTTGAATGATGAAGCTCTGATGCTGCTGCTAACAGTAGGGCTTTTGTTTATTTCCGTGCATCTATCATGTGGCCATCTTGCAATGGCCGGGTGGGGGTGGGGTGAGGGGTGTATTGTTAAGGGGAACACAGGGTGAGGTTGACTTTCAAAGCATAATTTAGAGTCCAGGTTTCTTCACCAAATCTGTTTGGACAAGACCTTGTTGGAGGGATTTGTGTTTTGGGTAGCAGATACTAAATGGAAATTGTCTTAACATCAAACACATCTTTAGTGTTATACATACAGGCATAAAAATGTGACACATTAGCTAAAAGCAAAACAACAACAACACAGCTACACTTAATATAAATATATATAAGCTCAAAGTGCTCTCATATGACCCAGAGTGCCTGGGACGGTTGTGTGGTTGATGTGCAGGTTGCCCAAAAGAATTCAACCGGCCAGACAAGTTGAAGTCACACATCATCACCCACAGCGGCATCAAGCCTTTCAAGTGCTCGGTCTGTGGCAAGGGCTTCAGTCGCCGCCCCCACATGTTGGAGCATGAACGTGGACACAAGTCCGACTATCGCTTCAAGGTCAGTCTCGTTATGCACACAGAGCTCCATGTTATGGTTTCATTCTTTTATGACAAGTATACAATTAAACATAAAAACGTGGAATTAAATTAAGCAGCATAAAAAAAAAAAAAAAAAAAATACTGTTTCTTATTTCTCTAGTTCTGTATGATGAATGCTTTTGTTTTTTTTGTTTTTAGTTTTTTGGTCCAAGCTTTTTAAGGAACTACTGCTAGCAGAAGTGTTGAAACTGGGTTCCAACTTTGATCATTAGTGCTTCCCCCTTTGTGTGTAACCATTTCAGTGTGATAAATGTGGCCGAGGCTTCTTCCGGTCAAAGCTGTTCAATGAACACAAGTGCCAGCCGGGTCGGATCACGGAACCCCAGCTCTTCCGACCGCGACGGCGGCGAAAGATTGGTCGGCCGCGGAAGCGCGACTTCCTGCTAAATGAGGAGGGCGTGCTGCAGGACGAGGCGTCGGGCATGGAAGTGAAGCGGCGCCAGCAGGGCACGCCAGGCCTGCGCTCCGCCAGCGGCATCCACCTGCAGAACCCCCGCGTTGCCGCCGCCATAGCCAACCAGATTAAAGGGAGCGGGCGGGGGCGGGCACCCAAGTCAGAGGAGGGTCTGTTGTCGGAGGGCCGGCTGACAGAGATGAAGGAGAGCAGCCCGATGGAGGAGCAGGCGGAGCCCGCTCCGGCCACGCACCTGGCCCAGCTGACCAGCCTGAGCGACAAGCAGCTGGTGCAGCAGGTAACTGCCTGCATGTTGGTGCTTTTCGTTGCTGGTGGTGGTGGTGAGGATGTCCACATCAGTGGGTGGCTGTGATGGGGAGGGGGAGGGGTGCGTGGAGGGTGTATGGGTGTGTGTGGGTGTTTGCATACTTGCCCCATTTTTTGGTGTGGATGGGTGGGTGGGATGGGGGCGTTGTCCTGTATATGCCAGAGGTTCTCCACTTTGTCAACTGAGATAATGATGATGTTTGTGTAGCACCCTGTCTTTCTTCACCATTCACGAGGCACTTTACAGTAACACCAGCCTTGCACACACATCCCACCCCCCGCCCACCCCACCCTATCTCCCACCACCATCAGTCTTAAACACACAGAAAAGTTCTTAAAAAGGTGAGCTTGGAAGCAGGAAGAAGACTCATGGATGGCAGAGTGTTTCAGGCAGTAGCCCAGTGTAAGAAAAAGCTGTGGCCCCGGATGTTGCTGTTACTGTCAGCTGACAGCTCTGGCTGTGACTGTGGCAGGTGTTACCCAGTGAGCTGGACGGGAGCCAGGTGATCGACCACTATGTGGTTCACCTGACAGAGTGCAGCGATGGGGGAGTGCCCACCCTCCACACCTCCCTCACCCCGGCCACCCTTCAGGCCGGCCTGGCTGCAGGCACCCTGCAGCCAATCACCATCATCGAGGCCACGCCGGTCCAGATGGCCAGCGCTGGGGGCATGATGGAAGCGGGCCTTCCTGTCATGGCCGTGTCCCGGGGTGGGGAGGTCATGGCCACTCAGGTAAACTGCGCCTTGTCAATGCTTTCTCTCTCTTTACCCCTCCCTCTTTCTCCTCCATCCCCGCCCACCGCCCCCCACCTGTCATTTCCACCAGTGTTAGGAACTTGTTGCTGCTGGCTTTTACCAAGGGGAAGCAACCCATGTTTCTCATGAAAAAAAGTCGCAACTGGCACAGTATAACACTCGTCGACTTACCCCCCAGGCAAGGTTATCTGTGCCATCCACTTGTGAAACTTTCTCAAGGTCCTGACAGCGTTGGCAACAGTTGACTTCAAATCTTTATCATGATTGTTCACCAGGTAATGGAATGGTTGCATTGTTTATGTTGTTAATGTTCTGGACATTATTTTCCTTATTATATTTTTTAACTGCTCTTTATTTATTTTTAATTTAGAATCTGTAACTAAGCGGTATTGTTTTGCAGGTTAGCTTTATATCTGTAAGAGTCCATTTCTGATTGATTCACTTTTCTACCATGTAGTTTTTTTGCTTCTGCTGCTTGTGACATTTTTGTATTTTGAAACTTGGTGTTGAGGAATGGTAAAACAACCAGCAAACGCTGACCACGATCTTGTTATTATTAACAACCGTAAAAATCATTATGTAGGAAATAACACTGTTGATAAGTTAAAAGGAGTTTTGTCTTAAACATACTCCTTTCTAAGATCTTGTGAAGTTGTTTTCAATGATACAGTGATCAAAATATCCCTACCAGTGTACCAGAAACAAAATACTATGTCCTTTCTTTGTAGTCTTGTCTTTTTTTGTAAGGGCTCCAGGCTCTTACAAGATGGGGTGCCATAAATAATCTCTTATTTTTAGACACACATCTGTTAGGAGGAAGTGGTGTTGGTGGCCCCAGACACTTTGTCACAAGGGATTCCATGGGACTAGGCTGCGATGCGAAAGACTGCTGGAATAAGCCTCCATTCTGATTGCAGGTGGTGGTGGCAGCGTCAGGGGCCCCGGGACAGCAGCAGCAGCAGCAGACGTTTGTCACCTGCCCAGCGCAGCTTGTTGACTTCACTGCCGGCGACCCCGTCTTGCAGGGCACTGAGAGTCTGCTCAAAGCTTCTGCAGAAATTCTTCAGACAGCACAGGCTGATACCCATTCTTTACAAACTCCCTGAATGTGCTACACTGCTTGTGACAATGTTGTGGGTGGGGTAGGGGTGGGGCCTGGGGGGAGGAGGGATGCAGTGAACATAAGGCGCAGAAATCTTCAGAAAGTGTGGCTGGTGCATGTTCTTAACCATCACAGTACTGTTTTGAAAACTTCCTGATCCATCAAATGACAAAGAGGTATGTACAAAACTCGCCCATGCTTTTTGAAGAGGCCATTCACAGACCAAAGGGGGAGAATCTATAGGGCACAAAATCTTCAGAAAGTGTGGCTGGTGCTCATTCTTAACCTCTGTGGTACAATTCTGAAAACTTGCTGATCCATTGATCCATCAAATGACAGTGAGCTAGGCACCAAACTCACCCATGCTTTTCAAAGAGGCCATTCACAGGCCAAGAGGGGTGGGGGGTAAATATAAGGCACAAAATCTTCAGAAAGTGTGGCTGGTGCCCATTGTTTACCTTCATAGTCCTGTTTTGAAAACTTCCTGATCCATTGAATGACAGTGAGCTAGGCACCAAACTTGCCCATGCTTTTCAACGAGGCTGTTCACAGACCGGGGGTGGGGGGGAATATATAGGGCACAAAATCTTGTGGCTGGTGCCCATTCTTAACCTTTGTAGTACTGCTCTGAAAACTTGCTGATTCATTGATCCATTGAATAACAGTGAGCTAGGCACCCAACTCACCTGTGCTTGTCAAAAAGGCCATTCACATTCACAGGCCAAAGGTGGGGGGGGGCAGGGGGGGGGGGGTAAATATGTAGGGTACAGAATCTTCAGAAAGTGTGGCTGGTGCCCATTGTTTACCTTTGTAGTACTGTTTTGAAAACTTTCTGATCCATTGAATGACATCGAGTTGTTATGCACGAAACTCACCCATGCTTTTTGAAGAGGCCACTCACAATAATTAGTAATGCAAATGAATAGTTAACCTTAGTAAGGCAAAGTTTATGAGGAATTCTTGGATTGTAGTTGACTGGAATGGAGTGGCTTGCGTAATGCGCATGCATGATTAGCCATGCTATAACTCTTTGATTACTGTGGGCCACTTTAGCAGGGAAGCTGACCATTTTACCCTTCAGTCTGGACTTCCTGTTAGAAGCAAATTCCTTTCATTCTTGGGTTTCCAGAGAGAGAGTAAGTGCTAATTAAAGGGGTACCTGTTTGCACCCTGCCCTGCACCAGTGTATGAAATATAAAGTGTAACACACCATTGTGTACAGATTGTAAAATTAAACTAGACTTACCTGGGAAGGGGAAGTTTAATTATAAACAATAAAGTGAGACTTACCAAGTAAGGTGAAGCTGTTTGTAGATTCTTACGAATTTATTGTTGACCAGAACAGAGTGCACTTGAGAAAACATGCACGACCACTCCCATCAGACTTGAAAGCCCGAATACATACTATGGCAGTGGTCAGAGGCGGTGAAAACTGATCCACTTTCTTTTCACATGCATACCGCATCCACTGTCTAATATAGACATCATACATTTGTTGCATGGACTCTCGCCAGGATGACATGATGAACTCAGTTGCGTCCTCAGAAAGTCCTTGACTTCTGAATCTGTCCCTGACACTTTGCATATGAGTAGCGCTATTGTTTTTACGTAGTGGATGTTTCAGATTTTTGTTGCAAGGCTGACTTAGCAGCTCTTCCCTGGCTGATAGTGGCACTGGTCTTGCTGTCAGCATGTTCATAAGCATAGGCCAGAAGGCTTGGTTTTTCCACAGCGGTGCTATGACTATTCCTGTTGCTCTCTCTTCCTGATCTTTCTCAACACTCGAGGGAGAATGCTGAAAGGTGGAAAACAATAGAACATAAGGTCACCCCAGTGTAACGAGAATGCATCTGCAGCATATGCACACGGGTCATGGAGATAAGACACATACACAGGAAAATTTGCGTTTGTCCTTGAAGCAAACAAATCAGCTGTTGGCTGTGTTTCTAGGACTGTTAGCGCTTCCTTCAACAGCTGACTATTCAATTTCCATTGTGTCTAGGTGCAGATCACGTGATAGTTTGTTAGTTTCCACATTGGCGACTCCCAGAATGTGGGCTGCACTCGGCCATAGCTTTCTATCAGCGCACCATTTCCAAAGGGTGCAGGTTAGGTCATTCAGCACAGCTGATTTTGATCCCATTTTATTCAGACCCAGCTTACCGTTGTGGATTCTAATGTGTGAATCAGTCACCTGATTCAAAAGCGCTTTTAATCCCAGAAAAACGGCCAGTAGTTCAAGGTAACTAACTGATGGGGTACAATTTTTCCTCTTCAGTCCAGAGTCCCTTTTTTGCTTTTCTTTTACGAGCAATCAAAGCTCCCCAGCCTGTCAGTGAGCTGTCTGTTTTTATCGTAATGGTAGGATTTGGTCTATAAATGGGGGTGCTTTTCTCTTCAGTGTTTTCTGCCCACCATCGTAGTTCATTTTTTGATTCCTCTGAGACTAGCACCTTTCTTTCCCAGTTCCCTTTGTTTTCTGACAGAGCTCTGAATCATGTAGAACAACTATGGATGTTGACACTGAAAACCCCTGTGATGATGGTTTGGGACGTTTGTTATTGTCAAGCTGAGGGTCGGCTTTTCTTTTTTGCCCCCATAGCTCCCCATCTGATATTTTCTCTGTTTTCCAAACACTCCATTCTTTTTGCTAACTTTTGGATGGTGTCCAAGAGAGCAGCTAGCGTGTCTGGAGAGGGGCTAGGTGTTGGTGATGCCTCTGTGGTTTTTGCCGGTGGTGCAGTTTCATCAATGTCAGCCGGTGGCTGACTTTTTTCCCTCTCTGTCGGTGACAGAGTGTCTTGAAGTAAGAGTCATTAAATAAATATTGTAAATGTACTTACCCTGTGTGTGGAACAAGGGTTTTTCCTTTTTGAACTACTTTTGTTTTTGGAAATAAAGACTGACTGTCTGTGGTGGTTAGCTAATTTATTTTCTGACCCCCAGCTGATCCCTGATGATATGACGTATACACTACTTATAATAAATACTAATGTTGCCATTCTGGCACATGCAGGCCCACATCACAATCAGCTGCTGCTCTATTTTACTATTATATGCTGTGAATCTTTCTCATACCCACAAGCACACGCACACATACACAATCAGTGCTCAGAACAGCCAGCCACATAATGATGGTTATATTTGTCTGGATGTCAGTAGCAGAGTTCCCAGCATCCATCAGAAAGACAGAAAAGGAAAAACAGGATCTACAGAGGTCAGTCAGCATTTGTGGCCCCCACTGCAGTGTCAAAGTATCATACAAAGGGTCCACTTTTGGTATACCTTGAAACGGTCGCGCTGATTGCAGTGTTGTTAAATAGTGCACTTTTTACATTTTATGGTAGTTGTGTCTGAAAGGGTTGTCTGGGTTGGACGCTCCTGGGTTCCGTCACTCTGGGTGTTTTTGTTGTGCATTGCATGCCTCACCTGAGCTTTGCCCTAACTTTTCCTAGGCCAGTGGTCCATTGGATCTGAACATGGGTCATTGTCATTGGCTCCAATGTGTGGTCTACCAGCTGGGGCTTTTTCTGCAGTATACTGACCCTCAACCAGTTTATGAACCAGGTCTGGCCTGAACAACCACAAAATCATGCTGCACCACATTTTCCACCTTGTGCTCGATAGCATGTCCTTTGATGACGTAATTGTCCTGATATAACTGCATTGTTTGACTGGGCATAAAACACCAATTTACATACTTACTTGATGACGTAAGCGTTATACAGACTGGTTTCTATGAATTTGGTGTCCACTCTTCTGTACCATTTCATGTGTTTTTTGGATTTGTTTCGCATTGTCATGTGGTCTGTTTTGTCTACTCCATTCATATACTGGGCATAGGCAGCCACAGTAGGAGGACAGACTGGTTTTCATGAGTTTGGTGTCCACTCTTCTGTACCATTTCATGCACTTTTTGGATTTGTTTTGCATTGTCATGTGGTCTGGTTTGTCTACTCTGTTCATGTACTAGGCATAGGCAGCCACAGTAGGAGGACAGGGGTTCTGTCTCTGTGCCATCCCTCTGTCGTTGGGTGACGCTCTTCGGTTCTTCCTCATGAGGGGCGTGGGCAGTAGACAGGTAGTAGATGATGTGTTTATTTTTCCATGCTGTCACCAACATGCTGGAATCTTCACACTGATGCCAATCTCTGCTACCATGAGCGAGTTGTGACAGTCAGGCTTCTGCATTCATTTTGATGTTGTCAGCAGGGTATCCAAGATGGTTTGGTCGCATTGCCCCACACAGGTAAGTCTTTCGACTCGCCAGATATTTTGCTGGACTGGATGATGAGAGAAATTATCAGTGGGCTTGATGAAGCCAATGATGACTCAAGCGTTAAGTCCCACCAATATGTGGATCTGAGGTCCATGTTTGCCTGTGGAGACTTTCCAAGTTACAACAGTAGGCAGTCACAGCATCGGCCAACAGCCAGAGCTTGATCCCATATTTCACGGGTTTGTCTTTCATGAACTGTTTGAATCCTGAACAACCCTTGAATGGCACCATTGCCTCATCCACTGTTACATGCTCATGTGGCACATACTCATCCTGAAGGTCACATTGCACACTGTTCAGAATGGATCAAAGTTTGTCAGCAGCAGTGACTGAATCCTTGGGTCGACAAAGGTAACAACGGGTTTGAAAAATTCTGTCTCTAAACACATTCAGTAGCTAGGATGCTGTTATTTCCAACAATTGGCAAGGGGCCATTACTCCTGTGTACCATGGGTTTGATACGTAATTCACTTCCTGTAACAATTCTGAGTCATAGGTAAATAGTGTTACTGAATATTACACCCACCTTCTTTTGAAGAAAATGCTGGACAAATTTAACATTGATGATACGATGTAAATTCCAGAAATATTTATTGCCATGGATGCATGACACAGAAATTTACCGCCTCTCTCTGGAGAACCCAGAGCTGACAGATGTTCTTCCTTTAAAGCCTTGAGTAGGTCAGAATATAGCCACACATGCTATGCTCACTGCCAGGGATTTGTTCTTGTCCTAATTTGTGCCTTCTGGGTCCATTCACCTTCATTTCTTCCAAATCCTTTCCCTACTTTTGAACTGTGTTAGTTCTGGATAACACAGTTTTCCTTGTGAGCCCATGGAACACAATAGGTCATCCCATTCAGAATCACAAATGATTCAAGCAGGTTCCTGTGCAAGTGCCGGGTACCCAAACATTGGTGATTGTGCCCTGATAGATGGATGGTTAGTTTTCAGCATTGTGACAGTGAATTAGACAAATTTGTGATTTGGTGACTGTTTTGAACTGGTCGAAAAGGATTTTGAACATGTCATGTCCTGAGGCAATCCTATGAGTTAGGCAGGACATGAATATCCAGGAACTAACTAACTCTGATATGACCCTTTGCAGTTGACTGGGTGATAAATTTCATGAACCTTTCAATCAAGTGAGTATTACTTGTGATTTGGTGACTTGTGTTCACCCTGATATATACCCCTTTGCGGTTCCTGCAGTGGGGTACTGTGGATTCAGAAATTAAGGTCCCCTCTGTTGAGAACCCAGAGCTGACAAATGTTCTCCCTTTAAAGCCTGGAGTAGGTCAGAATATAGCCACACATGCGTCGCCCGCTGCCAGGAATGTTTTCTGTGTTCTAATTTCAACTTTCTTGGTTCTTTCACCTTTCTTTTTCTTCTCCAAATTCTCTCACAACTTTTTGTCTGCACTCTTTTTGCTAATGCAGTTTCCTATGTGGGCCTGTTGAATAAAATAGGTCACCCTGCTCATAGTCAAGTTTATATCTGACTGAAAATAACTATATTTTTTAGGTCTACCATTTTCTCTGCCAAAGGGGGGGCAGGGGATATATTGATGTCATTCTCCTATCTGGAATCTGCAAGCTGTCATTTGATTCCCTTTTTCTGTGTCCTCTCTTTTTTCCTCTTGCTCTCTGTGCGTCTTGTCATTTTCTGCTAGTGGTCCATTCTGTTGTGTTTTTGTCCAGAAAATTCACCAATGTTTCTTGTTAAGAGATTGGGGGGGGGGGCGGGGGGTTAACTGTTGAGCAGCTTGGATATGGCACTGGTATTTGCCATTATGCATTTATATAATTAATATTTATTTTATTTTATTTATTGTTCCTGCTCATTCCTTTTGTATATTTTTCTTAAATCTGGTGTCAGTAAATTCCATCAGCGTGGGGCCTTATAAATCTTTTTTTAAATTTGTATCAAGGGCAGTATTGAAGGGACTAAGTAGTTGAAAATTTGTTTGTATCTTTAGTTTTATATTTGCGTAGGGATTCATATTGTGTATTCGACTTGAAAAAGGGTTACATATATGAGAAGAGATATGAAATGTGTGTTTGCTTATGACAGTGTCTGTTTGATGTCCAGAAGTGACCAGGTGTGGTTGACAAGACATTCAAAACCACTTACTGACTTACCGTAACTTTTTCAGCCACTGACCTTGAGCTCTTGCTCATGATCTTGTTGGCTGTAATAGTAATCCCCCACCACAGATATTGGAGGTTTTATTTCATTCCACACCTGTTGCCTGTGACAGTGCTGGATAGTACAGTGAGGGATAAATAACACGTGGCCTCTGGATAGTACAGTTAGCGATAAATAACACTTGGCCTCTGGATAGTACAGAGGGATAAATAACACTTGGCCTCTGGATAGTACAGTGAGGGATAAATAACACTTGGCCTCTGGATAGTACAGTTTGGGATAAATAACACTTGGATATCTCTGGATAGTACAGTTAGCGATAAAGAACACTTGGCCTCTGGATAGTACAATGAGGGATAAATAACACTTGGCCTCGGGATAGTACAGTTAGGGATAAATAACACTTGGCCTCGGGATAGTACAGTTAGCGATAAAGAACACTTGGGTATCTCGGGATAGTACAGTTAGCGTTAAAGAACACTTGGCCTCTGTAAAAGTATGGACGAGTTTCTCACCCACATTTGATGTCCAAAGGTAGGTGGACTTTGCAATTCAATTGTGTGGTTGTTAGTAAATTTATAAAGTGTTACTGTGCTGTTGTTAGTAAATTTATAAAGTGTTACTGTGCTCATGCTTCTTTGTACATCTAAGACCTTAGGCTTCAGACTGATGCCACAGGAAGTAAAGAAGATGTGAGGTAAAAACTGAAAGCAAAGATGTTTTTGCACCTTGAGTCAAGAGTGAAGGTTTATGAACCCCAAAACTGTGTTTATTGGAAGGGGAGTGGTGGTGATGGAGGGGGCTGGAGACATACATATGTACACAGAGTCTTCAAAATGTGTGGGTTGATGCCCATTCTTTACAAACTCATTGCTCATTGACTGTGTTTATTAATGGGGGAGAGGTGTTTATTAACAGGGGAGAGGGTGTGAATATAGGCATAAGATTTTAAGGTGGGATTGATGGCTAGGTTTTACAGAACCCCCCACCCCCACCCCCAGTGTGTTGATTTCAAGAAGGAGAGGTGTAAATATAATATAATCCACATAACCTTCAGCTTGGGCTGTGCCCATTCTTGACAAAACCTCAGCAAACTTGTTTATAATTTGTTGATAATTATGTGTATGCATTGAGAGAAAGAGAGAGAGTGTGTGTGTGTTTGGAGCATTCATTTGGTCTTGTGATGGAATGGGATGAGTAAAGATGTTTCATACTGCTGTGATGTTTTTGACTCTTTATGTGACAGCTCTTGCTCTTTGTTCGTGCTCTTTGTTGTTGTGTATGTGTAAATATAAGCCACATAATCTTCAGTTTGGGCTGTGCCCATTCTTGACAAAACCTCAGCAAATTTGTTTATAATTTTTTGATAATTATGTGTATGCATTGAGAGAGAGAGAGAGAGAGAGAGAGAGAGAGAGAGAGAGAGAGAGAGAGAGAGAGAGAGAGAGACATTCATTTGGTCTTGTGATGAAATGGGACAAGTAAAGCTCTTTCATGCTGCTGTGATGTTTTTGACTTTTTATGTGTCAGCTTTTGTGCTTTTTGTTGTGTTTTTTCTTTCGTTTTCTTTTTTGTTGTTTTGTGTTGGGGGAGGGGTTGTGAGAGTGGATTTTGCTATTTTCATATGTATAGTTTTCCAGGGGAAGGAGAGGGGGGAGGGGGGTTAGTGATTATATGTTTACCAAGGTGGGATTGTTGGGTTTTAATACCCTGTGAACCGTGTAGGTTGTATCAGAGCGAATGGTGATGCAGAACTACAGGCGTTGCATTCTTTTGTTTGGTTTTGCATCCAGCTTCATAGAGCTAAACATTCTGCTTCCCTGTGATAAGTCCGGAAGAACTGTCAACATTTTAGTCTTGGGGTTGCTTCTTTTGAGTAACCAAGCTTTACCTGTTTGACAGGAAATAATACACAGTTACAAAACTACAGTTACGAAATCAAATATAAACACTCTCTCCTCTCCTCTCTCTCTCACACACACACACACAACAGTGGAGCGATGGCTGTATTTCTGTCTTTATTGGACATAGCATGACTGTCAGATGAGAACAAAGGGTATGTAGGGGTACTTTAGCATGCAAAGGACAGTACAGGGCCCGGAAATACAGTGGCTCACCATGTACACTGACACTTGTATGAAGCAGCATGCACCGTCACAGAGAAAGGAACGTTACACTCGCAAAAAATTGTGTTTGATACAGTCGCAGGAAAGGGTGTTTACAATCGCACGAAAAAGTGTTCACAGTCGCAGGAAAGAGGGTTTACAATCGCATGAAAAAGTGTCCACAGTTACAGGAAATAGTGTTTACAATCTCACGTAAGATCAATTGCAGTATAAAAAAATAAAAAGGGGACGAGAAAAAAGACATTAACAATGACACGAAAAGCGTTTAGAAGTACATGTACTTAAAGTGCATTTACAGTTAATCTCATAAAAGGACATTTACAATGGGAGGGGATCAGAGCGACAAATCCAAAAGCATCCAGTCTTCACTTCCTGACCTAGCAGCAGTCCAGGTCGACAATGTTGGGAAGTGAAGCTTTCCCCAGAAATCCCGAAATGTCACAAAGCACATGCAAATGAGAGGATGGAAGGCGTATAATTACAAACATGCAGTTTTTCAGCTAGGCAAAAACAACAATAAGAAACCACAAGTTGAGCGGTATATATAGTTATACACAGAATCACACGTTTTTGAGAGAGGGATATTGAATACCTTGCTGTGACGACATTTTGAAAGTGAAGAAGGTCACCCAATGTTGCTGGCAGTGAGAGGTGAGTTGCAACTGCTACCTTTGCATTGTCTTTGTGGAACGTAGCAGGTGATACATTTTCCTGTGGCGACTGCTGGATTTAGGAGCATTCAGTGTTGTTTCAGTGGAGCCCCGACAAAGGTCACCTTCGTGAGAGACCATCCATATTTTTAAGGCCACTTTTCTGGAACAACGCTCAGGGTTGTATTTCTATTTAAAGCAGCTGGCATGGCTAAGTGGTAGGGACATCGGACAGAGAATCCACTGAGACTGAAGTTGCCGGTTCAAATCCCATTTTGGGCAACATGACCCGTCTCGGGGTGGTACACACAGTATCTAGTCCGTCAGTCCCTCCTCTATCTACAGACTTGTGCACGTTTAAGATCCCACAGCATCCCAACAGCAAGTCCTAGCGCAAGTCTGTACCAAATCCACCAACACTGGGAATTAATCACACTGCGGGATAGCGGGATTCTGTTATGGCTGGCTTTAACTTTACTCGGGAGCAGGTAACCAGAATTACCCAGGGGATATTTAAATTCCATCTGGGACAATACATTATACAAAAGCAACAACAAAACAAAACCAAGAAATACTGAGAAAACGAGAACAAAGCAACAAAAAAGCCAAAGTAAATAAATAAGCCACTGCCTCAGCCGAGGGAGAAAATAGTCCCATGATCCGTTGGAGAGGACTTGGGCAGGACACATCGGGTCATCCCGGCCACAACATGTAAAACGGACGAAGAGACTGAGTACAAGGATGTATGCACAGGCAGGAGTCCTCGTTTAGATACCCGAACATGTTCTCCAGCCACGGTCTGGCTCTCGTGTGCACCGAGAATGCGACTGTCAAACGCGCCCCGTGATGGGCAACTCGTGGCAGCAGGGGAAGTAGCTGAGCACCACTGTTGACTTCAACTGACAATTAGGCTGGGGTGGACATCAAAAAGGGACGAGCGAGGAGGGACCCCTCATCAAACACCACCCTCGCCACAGACGGCTCCTCACTAAAGACGCCTAACCACAGACCGTCCATCATCACAGATCACTGTCAAAGACAACCTTCAACACAGGCTTCTCACTAAGACTCCTCTCCTAACTACAGACCGTCCACCAAAGACCACTTTCAACACAGACGGCTCCTCGCTAAAGACTCCTAACCACAGACCGTCCACCATCACAGACCACTTTCAACACAGACAGCTCCTCGCTAAAGACTCCTAACCACAGACCGTCCACCATCACAGACCACTTTCAACACAGACAGCTCCTCGCTAAAGACTCCTAACCACAGACCGTCCACCATCACAGACCACTATGTCAAAGACCACATTCAACACAGACGGCTCCTCACCAGACTCCTAACCATATACTGTCCTTGAGAGACTACCTTCAACATAGACGGCTCCAGACCAAAGACTCCTGACCACAGACCGTCCATCACCACAGGTGGCCACTCAATCAAAGACTACCATCCACACAGACGGCTCCTCACCAGACTCCTACCTCACCAGACTCCTAACCACAGAGCGTCCGCCATCATCACAGATGACCGTCACCACTGAGACGGCTCCTTCCGGCCAAAGACTGCCCTCAGTGACCTCAGACCATCGCTTTTCACAGACAGTTACACCGCAGACAATCTCCGATGCAGACTGCCCTTCACCCGAGGCTGCCCCGGAACACTGATACCCCTCATCCAAGATCACTCCTCTCTGGCCAAATTCGGTCAAAACAGACCGCCTCTCACTAACTGCAGATGCCCCTCACCAAAGACGACACCTCATCCCTCACCGACACAGCCGTTCCTCACTAAATAAGACCACATTCACCTCATGAAAGACCACCCTTCAACACAGACGCTCGTCACCAGAGACCAGCCTTACCACAGACCAACACTCCCCACAGATCGTTATTCAACCAGGACAGACGTTAGTAACTGGATTTTAACATCCTGTCAACCGCACAGGGTTGCCTCAGGATGGTCAAACTGCCACAAGCAAATAAGTGCAAATTTCAAAACTCTTCCCGTGCTCAGGTCAAATCCACAAAGTCAATCCTAACACAAATATAAAACAAAACATACATACACAAACATCAAACACAAATTTTCGAAGAGTTAGTCCATTCAACACTGTCCTTGTTAACAAACAAAAACAAACAAACAAAAAACAAAACAAAAAAAGCTACAAGGGACACTGGTCATAATCATAACGTTACTGGCAATATTAGCGTTCAGGCTTCAAAATGAAACCACTTTTTTTTTCTCAAAAGAAAAGAAGTATTAACACAGTACTCTGTGTGTGCATGTGTGTGTGTGTGTGTGTGTGTGTGTGTGTGTGTGTGTGTGTGTGTGTGTGTGTGTGTGTGTGTGTGTGTGTGTGTTTGTGTGTGTGTGTGTGTGTGTGTGTGTGCGTGCGTGCGTGCGTGCGTGCGTGCGTGTGCATGTCTGTGCGTGCGTGCGTGTGCGTGCATGTCTGTGCGTGCGTGCGTGCGTGCGTGCGTGTGTGCGTGCGTGTGTGTCTGTGTCTGTGCGTGTATGTGAACTGCGTGTGTAAAAGGAGATATGTTAAATTGCAGCCAGCCTAAGCACTTTTGGATGTTACTGCTTTGAATGCTGCTCTCCAGGATCCTACCATCATGACTAGCAAGTTTTAACTCGTGCCAGAGTGCGTTTCCGTTCTGAGAGTTAATTCAGTGTGCTTGCCAGCTGATCGGCTTTAGCTGTGTTTTTGGAGACTGACTGACAAAAACAGCCCACAGTCAAATTAACGGCAACAGGACTGAATGCGGATGCTAGTGCAAGAGTATTACAACAAAGAGTTCATGATGGGGTGGGAGTTAGAGGGGTAGCGGGGTAGGAGGAGGGAAAATTACAAAGATATTGTAATAAACATCACACAGATGTCGTTAAAAAACAAAACAACATCACACATTTTGTGCCAGGATTTCATACAAAAATTACAAAAGCTTTATGATTATGATTTTTTCTCCACATATTTCACAAAGAAAAAAAAAGAAGAAGAAGAAGGAGAGAGAGAGAGAGAGAGAGAGAGAGAGAGAGAGAGAGAGAGAGAGAGAGAGAGAGAGAGAGAGAGAGAGAGAGAGAATAAAAACCACACCTAAAATTGGCAACTAAAGCCTAGTCACTAACCATGTTAAAATTTCATGCACACAATCCGAGGAATAACTGCGCAAAACAGCAATAAGCATACAACTGAAATACACGTAGTTTAAGTAACACAGGAGCACCTGTCTGAAATCCATGGAAGTATTGTGCACATGCACACATACACCAATGCATCACACATACATTCGTTGGTCATAATTACGCTTACAGGATCAGGTCAGGGAATAGCTGAAGTAAACATCCTACTGAAAATACTTGCAATGATGAAAGTTTCTGGAACAAGGATATACACTGCATACAGAATGGCTATGGAATATGTAACAGCCGTAGTGGGTACAAACGAGTCGTCCTAAGTTTGTATTTATAAGGAGTCAACCTAAGTAGGTATTTTTAGGGAGTCATCTTAAGTGTGTATTTATAAGGAGTCAACTAAGTGGGTAAGGAGTTATCCTAAGTGGGTATAAAAAAATCAAAGGTTTTTCAAATCTAAAATATCACAATTACAGTACTTTACATATTATATGCATCGCACAACTATGAACACCACTCATCTGTATAAAGAGGCAAAGTACACAGCATCTAGCAAGCGATTCCATATGTCAGCATTTTCATATTTGTCAATGTTAGTTTCTTAGCCACATCATCATATAATTAATTTGTGACAAATGTCAATGTAAACATATGAAAATTGTTCGAATACACCTTTATTTATACTCAGTTTAATTTTTGGCAGCATACTCGTTAATTTGTCCTATATCTGCACTCTCGCTAAGCATTGTCAACAACCAACCTTTTACAGATGTTTTAATTATTATTACGATATTTATTGGGGGTTGCACATAGTTATATCAATCTGCCACTTTGCCATGGCAAATGTATTCGTAGCTTGCAGTTCGTGACCTTTCAGACCTCATTACAATGCTGTATGAATGGTTCACAAGCTAACAAATGCCTCACCTTTCTGACCTCATTATAATGCTGTGTGAATGGCAAGCACTTGCAGTTTGTCACCCTCCTGACCTCTGTACAATGCTATGCTAACTGGCAGATGCTTGCAGTGTATGTACGTTTTCTGAACTTGTCACGGTTACAAAGCTCTAATGAATGGAGAGGTCCTTGCTGTGTGTAACCTTTCTGACATCTATAGATGCAATGCTCTGTGAATGCCTGGTGCACAAAAGTAACAGTTGTGAGTTCATAATGCTAGGTAAACAGCAGATGCTTGCAGTAAGTGACCTTTCTGACCTCGTTACAATGCTAAGTGAATGGCAGGAACTCGCAGCAGACCACCTTTCTGACTATACAATACAAACTAAATGGCAGGAACTTGCAGTGAGCAACCTTTCTGACTATACAATACAAACTAAATGGCAGGAACTTGCAGTGAGCAACCTTTCTGACTATACAATACAAACTAAATGGCAGGAACTTGCAGTGAGCAACCTTTCTGACTATACAATACAAACTAAATGGCAGGAACTCGCAGTGACAACCTTTCTGACTATACAATACAAACTAAATGGCAGGAACTTGCAGTGAGCAACCTTTCTGACCTCTATACAATAGGAAAAAAGTGAATGGCATGGGGAGCTTGAAGTAAGCAATCTTTCTGACCTCTATACAATACAAACTAAACAGCAGGAGCTTGCAGTAAGCAACCTTTCTGATCTCTACAAAATAGGGGGAAAAGTGAATGGCATGAGGAGCTTGCAGTAAGCAATCTTTCTGACTTCTATACAATGCTAAGTGAATGGCAGGAGCTTGCATTAAGCAATCTTTCTGATCTCTATACAATACGAAGTAAATGGCATAAAGAATCTGCAGTAAGCAACCTTTCTTACCTCTATACAATGCTAAGTGAATGGCAGGAGCTTGCATTAAGCAATCTTTCTGATCTCTATACAATACGAAGTAAATGGCATAAAGAATCTGCAGTAAGCAACCTTTCTTACCTCTATACAATGCTAAATGAATGGCAGGAGCTTGCAGTTATGACCTCATTACAATAGGGAAAGAAAGTGAATGGCATGAGGAGCTTGCAGTAAGCAATCTTTATCACCTTTATACAATGCTAAGTAAACGGCCGGTTCTTGCAGTAAGCAATCTTTCTGACCTCTATATGATGCGAAGTGAATAGCAGGAACTTGCAGTAAGCAACCTTTCTGACCTCTATACAAGGCTAAGTGAATGGCAGGAACTTGCAGTAAGCAACCTTTCTGACCTCTGTACAACACGAAGTGAATGGCATGAACAACTTGCAGTAAGCAACCTTTCTGACCTCTAGGCAATGCTAAGTGAATGGTAGGAACTTGCAGTAAGCAACCTTTCTGACCTGTAGGCAATGCTAAGTGAATGGTAGGAACTTGCAGTTAACAACCTTTCTGACCTGTATACAATACGAAATGAATGGTACGAGGAGCTTGCAGTAAGCAACCTTTCATATTCTCCCTTTACTCCTAACAGCCTACGGCTATCAAAATCAACTCTGTAACATATTTCTCCTTTGCTGACAAAGTCTGTCACGTACCATTTTTTTTAGGGGATTGGGGGTTGGGGGCGGAGGGGGGGCTAGGAAGTATAAGTGGCCAATCAGTTCCCAGTACTCATCTTGCACACCTTTAGATGTGACATGGATGTGGCACACCTACAGATGTGACATAGATGTGGCACACCTACAGATGTGACATAGTTGTGGCACACCTACAGATGTGACATAGATGTGGCACACCTACAGATGTGACATAGATGTGGCACACCTACAGATGTGACATAGATGTGGCACACCTACAGATGTGACATAGATGTGACATAGATGTGGCACACCTACAGATGTGACATAGATGTGACATAGATGTGGCACACCTACAGATGTGACACAGATGTGACATAGATGTGGCACACCTACAGATGTGACATAGATGTGGCACACCTACAGATGTGACATGGATGTGGCACACCTACAGATGTGACATAGATGTGGCACACCTACAGATGTGACATGGATGTGGCACACCTACAGATGTGACATAGATGTGGCACACCTACAGATGTGACATGGATGTGGCACACCTACAGATGTGACATAGATGTGACATAGATGTGGCACACCTACAGATGTGACATAGATGTGGCACACCTACAGATGTGACATGGATGTGGCACACCTACAGATGTGACATAGATGTGGCACACCTACAGATGTGACATAGATGTGGCACACCTACAGATGTGACATAGATGTGGCACACCTACAGATGTGACATGGATGTGGCACACCTACAGATGTGACATAGATGTGACATAGATGTGGCACACCTACAGATGTGACATAGATGTGGCACACCTACAGATGTGACATGGATGTGGCACACCTATAGATGTGGCGTGCTTCAGTTCATCTGTACCACAGCTCCCTAGTCTGGCTGGAACAAAGGACTGAGCATCTTGCCCTACTGGGTGTATGAGAATGAACAGCACAGCAGACCAGTAGACGTGTGTGCATGCTCACAGCCGTACTTGAACACTCATACGAAGTCAGAAGTGTAAGAACAGAGACCCCCCCCCCCCCACCACCACCACTACTACATCGCCCACTTGGGATGTTACCCTGTCAAAAACCAACAGTCATTTTCACAGGTGACAGCCTGCACAAGGATGTGCGAATGAAAGATGACGAAGTGCAAGAAATCGCAATTGAAAGAAACATTGTGTGTCAAATGTGTATATGGTGCATGAAAAACAACAAACTGTATAGTGCATGAAAAACAACAACAAATTCTCCAAAAAATGTATTTCTCACAAATATCAGTGCTACTTTCAGAACGGTTCTCATCATTTTGAAATGAAAACTGTCAGTGAAAGTTAAATCTCATTTTTTTCCTAAAGGTGAATGTTGTGCTGTAACTAGCCTTACATTATGCACTCAGCTACTGTTTGCGCAAACTAGCAGTCACTTTTTCTATGATGAAATAGTGGTGTTCTATAATGTGTTCATCTCTGTGCAGTTATGCAGGTTAAACGTTTGTGTATTTGGGAATGTGTGTGTTTTCAAGTAACCACAATTTCAAATACATGTGTCTGGATTTTACTCATCTATATACCAGGCCGTTTGCTTCTATTTGCTGTGTGTGTGTGTGTGTGGGGGGGGGGGGGGGGAGGCGACGGCGGCATAATCTGCTCAGTGACAAACAGGAAGGTGCTCTGGTAAATTTTACACAGTGACAAAACTTCTACAATAACAATAAATATTTTATGAGCAAGGCTTAAGAAAAAAATACAAGAAAGACAAAAGTTCAATATTTTTAAATCACATGATGAAAATGCAAAAAAACGAGAGAGAGAAAAAAAAGTTGTCCATTCAAACAGGGGGTCAAGAAGCCACGGTTTTGACATCTGCGTGGAAGTGATCTTTCACTGGCTGAAAAAGCCGTCAACACAAAAACAGAGGTGGCTCAATTAGCATGGGCATGCAAACTCGCCAAGCACCGCCCAACTCAATTTCTGCACGATAATAAAGTGTTACGAAAAAAAAGGAGTTGTGTCCCCTAGCCAGCAGATGGCGCCCTGCCACTTGGGGGCAGCTGAAGCGGGTGACGTCCCCTCGAAGCATTCAAAGCCAGCGCGCAGGAAGGTCAGTGGCTCACTTTCCAATCTGGGATGCGCCTTGCTGCAGCGGGGAGTCCTCGGGGCGGGTGACCTTGGCGAAGGAGATGAGGACCATGGACAGCTCCTCCTTGTCGATGCGGCCATCGTGGTTGAGGTCACATTCCTTCAGAAGGATCGCCTTGCACTCCTCGATGTCCTCCGCGTCATAGTCCTGACAACAGGCGTTTAGTTTGTCAGGCAAGTCCCTGAGGCTGTTGCAAGATTTGGCTGTATTGTGATGTACATTTAGCGGCCAAACACACACACACACACACACACACACACACACACACACACACACACACACACACACACACACACACACACACAAACACTGCAAGATTTGGCTGTATTGTAATAATTATACATTTAGCGGCAAAAAAAGAACACACACACGCTTTCTTTTTTTCTTTTCTTTTTTAAAGGCGTAACACAATAGTATGAGAATAACGAAGGGCTGAGATATTTGGAGAGCACTGCCTCCGTGCTACCCTCATAAATAAATACATGTAAACGTTATATAATCACCATCAAAAATAATAATAATAATAATAATATGGAGTTGTCTCCCGTACACTGAAAACTAATCTCGCCGGCTAGATTTCCTTTCCGAAAATCATCTCGTCTAGTCTTCTGACACTGACAGTCAGGTTATAAACTTACGGCTGTGTCAGACTGTCGACAGGCAGTTTGCACCAGCTCCAGTTTTTGTCAGGCTCAGGCCACTGTTTGGCCATATCACTTGCAACGCCGGCCAAGACACTAAACTAGCGACACATTCTCACAGACACTGACGCACCGTACCCCCCCCCCCCCCACACACACACACACGCACCCCCCTCCCCCACACGCAAACATAAACACACACACACACACACACACACACCCCATCTCGCACACACACTGACACACCCTCTCTCTCTCTCTCTCTCTCTCTCTCTCTCTCACACACACACACACACACACACACACACACACACACACACACACACACACACACACACACACACACACACACACACACACACTGACACAATCAATGTGACAGCGGACTTAAAGAACACAGCACGCTACAAGCAATGACTACAAGCATTGACAGCAGCCAGAAAGACCACAGGACGCTACAAGCAATGACAGCGGTCAGAAAGAACACAGCACGCTACAAGCAATGACAGCGGTCAGAAAGAACACAGGACGCTACAAGCAATGACAGCGGTCAGAAAGAACACAGGACGCTACAAGCAATGACAGCGGTCAGAAAGAACACAGGACGCTACAAGCAATGACAGCGATCAGACAGAACACAGCACGCTACAAGCAATGACAGCGGTCAGAAAGAACACAGGACGCTACAAGCAATGACAGCGGTCAGAAAGAACACAGGACGCTACAAGCAATGACTACAAGCAATGACAGAGCTCAGACAGAACACTGGACGCTACAAGCAATGACAGATGTCAGAAAGCACACAAGACGCTACAAGCAACGAATACAAGCAACGACAGCGGTCAGAAAGAACAGGGCACACTACGAGCAACGACAGCGGTCAGAAAGATGAGGCAGTGCAAGAACAGACCGACAAGCCAGCTGCCCTACCTCCTGCACCAGCTCCATCAGGTCCTTCAGGAACCCGTGCAGCTCCTCGTTCTCGATCCACTTGTTGCCGTCCTGCCCACACACACCCCGTCAACATCACGCACCAAGCACAGGATGACGTCACTACCCCATCTAGGTCACTGTGGCTCAGCGGCGTGCCTTCCGCACGCTCGGCCTCGGCCCGAACACCGACTACCAGCCAGCCGATCCCTCTCTGCCGGCGACTTTTGTTGTCCTTAGTATAAGTTTTGGCGCCAAGGCAGGACAGAGCCCAAACTCCAAGCACTGGTTTATGAATCCTTCCTTGGAGGAAGGTGCCGGAAAGCGATGCTCGGAGTGTGGACAGAGCCCAGTCCTTGACAGGAGAAGAAGAAGGCGCCAGGCTGGTGGCATTTAAGCGGGCCCCTGGTAAGGTAAGCGAACGGACGCCGGTCCGAGCCCGCGTTTGACTCTATAGCCCTTTTCTAAAAATGTGGTCCTCTTCTTCTTCTACCTCTTTTTCTGCTTGTTCTGGCTCTTGTTCTTCTTGTTCTTCTTCTTGCTCTTGTTTCTTCTTCTTTTTGTTGTTGTTGTTGTTGTTGTTCTGTTCCTTCTTCCTCTTCTTCTACATCTTCCTCCCCATCTTCTTCTTCCTCGTCTTCTGTTCTTTCTTCCTCTTTTTCTTCTTCCTCTTCTTCTTCTTCTACTTCTTCCTCTACTTCTCCTTCTTCTTCTACTTCTTCCTCTACTTCTTCCTCTACTTCTTCTTCTTCCTAATATTGGGCCGGGCTCACGTACTGGAGCGTTAGTGGCCCAGTGAAACAGGCATGTAGCCTACATATGGCTGCTTTGATTCCCTACGTTAAATATCCCTTGAAATGGTTTTAAAACTATATACACACATTCACTGGTCGCTACACAGGCTTATATATTTATTTGAATGTGTACGGATGCAAATAGTTACCCTTCTTCTTAAGCATTTCTACAGAAATACACAAAACTACGATTAAAAAAGAAAAGGAAAAAAGAAAAGAAAAGAAAAAGCTTTTTTTTCTTCTTCTTCTTTTTTTTTTTTTTTTTTTGGGGGGGGGGGGGGGGGGGCAGTAGCCACAAACACAAAGAAATCCTAAAATCGTAAATGACAGTATGTGCTCCTAGTGTATCACCTGTCGCTGCATTTAGGCTTTCTGGTGTGTCATAAAGGCTCGACACAAGCGTGTCTATTTTTACCCTGTCGCCAAAGGCGAGATGTAAATTAATGTGGAATATCGCTCCTATCCTAAACATGGAATAGCCCTGCTAGGTCAGTCTGTTTACTCTGTCGTCAAAGGCTAGATGTGAGAAAACGCTCTTATCCTAAACAGGAAAAACTCTTACCCTGTTGCCAAAGGCTAGATGTAGAAAAAGGCACTTACCCTAAACGTGAAATATTCTTACCTTGATGTCAAAGGCTAGATGTAAAAAAACACTCTTATCCTAAACATGAAATACTCTTACCCTGTTGTCGAAGGCTAGATGTGGCAAAAGGCCCTTATACTGAACGTGAAATACTCTTACCCTGTTGTCAAAAGCTAGATGTGGGAAAAGGCACTTACCCTAAACATGAAAAACTCTTACCCTGTTGTCAAAGGCTAGATGTGAGAAAACACTCTTATCCTAAACATGAAATACTCTTACCCTGTTGTCAAAAGCTAGATGTAGCAAAAGGCCCTTACCCTAAACGTGAAATATTCTTACCCTGTTGTCAAAGGCTAGATGTGAAAAAACACTCTTATCCTAAACATGTAAAACTCTTACCCAGTTGTCAAAGGCTAGATGTGGGAAAAGGCACTTACCCTAAACATGAAATACTCTTACCCTGTTGTCAAAGGCTAGATGTGGGCTATCGCTCTCGATATAGCTCTTATCCTAAACTTAAAATACCCGTGTGAGGTCAGTCCCTCTTACCCCGTCGTAAAGGCTAAAGTCACTCTTGTTCTATCGTAAAGGCTAAAGTCACTCTTACCCTGTCGTAACAGCTAAAGTCACTCTTACCCTGTCGTAAAGGCTAAAGACGCGCGTGATGTCTTCTTTGGTCAGTTGCTTGGCACCCTAGGACAAAAGAAAGTAACCAGTAAGTTCGTGCGTCTCCATGCGGATCGGTCATTAGGCCTGTATAACAAAGCCTGCAAGCATAGCTCAACCTACAAACGAACGAGAGAGAGAGAGAGAGAGAGAGAGAGAGAGAGAGAGAGAGAG
>OY757546.1:17621383-17631383 GCA_963584105.1 Alviniconcha strummeri | reverse complement strand
CAACAGAAATAAATCAATTGGCCCGTTAAAATACACGTTACAGTCACGATGGGAAAAAGAAAAGAAAAAAAGTCGGGTGGGTACTTAAAGGACTCCTCGGTTAGAGAAAACAGAAACTGATAAAACCCTTAGAAAATCACATATTCTGGCCGTAGTAGCTAAAGAGACGGGCCCGTAGTAATCCCGAGATGGGCCCACGTCTCAGTTTGTCCACGTTGACTACTACTCTCCTCGGTGTTGTTCAAAGGTTGGAGACGATGGTAAGTAAGTAAGTAAATTGGTGTTTTACGCCCAGTCAACCAGTGCGGTCATATCAGGGCGATGGACTCCCGATGAAAATGTGAGCCGGTGGGGCCAAGCGGTAAGGCGTTAGGCTGGTAAGCAGAGGGACCTCAGTTCGAATCTGCTTCGGCTCTCCGTTCTCTTCACAAGTTGTGGTCTGTGGACACTGTCTTGTGACTTTGTCCCTCACAATTATGAAACATTAAAATGGCTCTCATCGCTGCCCACCTTAATGCAGAAGTCATTCTGGTGGTAACAGTGTAGCGATAGGTATATAATCTCCCTCCCCCCCTCCCCACCTCCGTACCCCCTCCCCTCATTCTCCCTTCTCCCCGACCCTAATAAGCCTTATGGTTTCTGTGGACGTTAAGCACCATGTTTACTTACTTACGATGAAAATAGGCCTGACGTCACCACTGCATGGCACACGATGACGTCATCACACATGGAAGGAAGCGGGGCAGACCCCAAGCACTGCTTTACGACATCCTTCCTCTTTGGAAGGAAGGTGCCGGAAAGCGGTGTTGGGAGTGCGAGGCGGGGGTAGGAGTTGAGGTAAAAACCGTCGCGTTGACACAACCCTAGCTACAGTAATACACGTCTAGACTAGTTCATGGTGTGAGAAACTTCCGCCACCCATTTCAGACAGCAACAACACCCCCCCCCCAAAAACACACACACACACACACACACACACACACACACACACACACACACACACACACACACACACACACACACACACACACCCAAAACAACAAACAACAACAACAACAAACCCACCACCCAACAACAAAAAGCAAACAAAAATTCATTTCGAAATATAGAGGGGCGGGAAAACAAAACGACATCGACAGAACTTCAGAGAACAAGTAGACAATACTTATGGCACCACAGATTGTCGTGTCGTTGTCTTGCATAAGACAATGACGCAAGGTTGACTTACGGGTGATGACTGAACCCAGGTGGTTTACGGGTAGTTGCAACAGAAAAGGAAATGTGAGTGTGAGCAAAGCCAGGATTTGTCTAAAGGCTTAGTGACGTCACCAAATGTGGTCTAACGTAAAACGAAAACAGGAACAAAACCTGAAATTAAAAAAAAGAAAAGTGAAACAAGACGACGAAGTATAACAGAAGAATAAACACAACTTGGAAGACAATAAATATCAAGACAAAAGAAAAAGAAAGAAAAGGCTGACGGATTTAAAAACACAACAAAACAATCAGAAGAAAAACACCACACACAAACAAAACCACACAACAACAACAAAACTAACGAAAGAAAACTCGTATGTCACATGAATCAATATCTAAGTCATGAAACACACTACAGCCTGTCTAATATAACCAAAGACGTCGCATACACTAATTAAGTTATGCAATGTCTTTGATTTCACTAAAAAGACCAGCTAGCCATGTCTTTGATACAACTATGCACGCGTACTGGTAGAATACAATTCACAGGCCTAGCATGACTATGCATATAATGGTATAATACAGCTACAAAACCTACCAATACCAGAAAAGAAAATACTGCGGCAACTAGAGCAATGCAATGCAAACTAAATATCTAATACGCATAGTACTGATCTAAAATAACTAGTATAGCCTACACAGTCCAATGAGAGAATATACATAGTAAGGATTGTTGACAACAACTGCTCAAACGCGTTTCTTTTTGTGGTTCACATTGTAACAAATCTGCCATGACACACGTACGTTTTCTTGTTCTTGTCTTTGCTGCATAATTATGTTTCTTGTTGCTCTTCGTGTCTCCGTTAAAAGATGGTCCATATATATATATGTAACCGAGTGTATTGTACGTGTTTCAGGCCATGACCCTTTAACCTTTTATTTCTTGTCCTTTCTCCTTTTTGACTGGGTGGGAGCTTTATGGCTCCAATTATCTAAAGTGTTAAAACTTGTGCGCTGGGCCCGCGTCTGGTCATAGTTCAGGAGCTGTGTGAGAGTCGAGGTGGCCGTCCTGGGTTGTCTGTCCTAACGACCCTTCTGGTTTCCGTGGACGTAAAGATTTACTGAACCGTGCTTCGGCATTGGTCACAACTTGTCCCTAATATGTCAACTGACATCTGAGGACATTAAGCATCAATTCATCATCACCGCGTCTGGGGACATAGTTCAGGAGCTGTGTGAGAGTCGAGGTGGACGTCCTGGGCTGTCCGTCCTAACGAGCCTTCTGGTTTTCGTGGACGTAAAGATTTATTGAACCGTGCTTCGGCATTGGTCACAACTTGTCACTAATATGTCAACTGACATCTGAGGACATTAAGCATCAATTCATCATCACCGCGTCTGGACGTTAAGCACCATGTTTACTTTATTTCCGCCGCGTCCTCTTTCCCCCAGTGTCCCTGCAGTAGCAGGTCGTCAGTTAGTAATAGATAGAGCTGCTGCCTATGCACCTGATCCAGGGGAGAGTCTGTAAGTAGTTATTTTTCTATGGCTTATTGTTCTGTTGTTTCTCATTGATGTAAATAATGTATGTTTATAATGTTACCATGTTCCCAACGTGCCTTGATTTTGGTTCTTGAACACGTGGGTAATTTCGGCGTGATTGCCACGGCCTGGTTGCAGCCATGGCGTCAGTGTACTTTGCTCGTGTGTTCAAATCTTAAGCTTTTATGCCACAAGATGACCAGTGCTTCCATCATGTATGCAGCTAACCCTGGTTAGCTGATATGTAGCTAGTATGTTATGCTGCCATTGTTGGATGTTCAGTTTGAGTGATGCTTTGCCGATGCAAAGTTATCCCTCGAAAGTATGAGTCCTTTGTCAGTGGCCATGCAGATCTCTGCGCGGCACAACTTACTTGTTTCTACCGATCTATTTTTCTACATGAAATCGGTGGTATATCGTGGCTAACACTTTGAAGATGTTGACTTCATAGTCGTCGAATGTTCATTTTACTAGATGAATATGGTTTAGTGCATAGGGGTGATTGTATAAACTGTGAGACATGTTATTTCTGTTTTGATCCGGCTTTTGTATGGCCCAGTCTTGGGCGCGCAGACTTTCACTCTGCTTAGCTTGTAAACCCTTGTCGGGTCTTTGTGCATGTACCCGAACTGGCCGGTGATGCGCGTCAGTAGTGGCAATTAGGTCTTTGTCTCTGCTCACTAACCGAGCAGACAGACGCAGCCAGATCAGCGCTTAGATTCTTGATGCGCTATCCGCGTCAGTATAATCCTTGACGTTGTTCACAGATATGCTCTGCTAGTCAGTAACAGTGACATGCTGTAGCCCTTTTGTACACGCGTTGAATAACGAGGCTGGAGCCGGTCAGTTTATGACTGACTTCTTCCCGCTCACGGCATGGTCCCAAGTGCCACCATTGTCACTGTCCGTCTCGTTGTGTGCTTAAGTGGACCTGCTGTAACAATTATCTCACTCTTCTTGTTTAGTTAAGAATGATCTTGGTAATCCGTATTTGTCACTGTTACTTTATTGTATACTATCATATACTGGGAGTTCATCAGTTAATTGACTGGCCGTCTCTTGTATACTCACCACGACACTGTAAGATAGGGTTTTAAGTGCAAGTCATGCACACAATTTATGTGCTTGATTATTAATCATTTTGTCACAGTTACCATCATGTATTACAGTACCCTACAGGTAAACTACATGGTTACTGTATTTATTATATAATTGCTGTTGTTTAGTCTTCACGTTTGCTTTCATGTTCTAAATGTCTTGTTTGCTTGTGTCTTTTCCAACACAGACACTGTTTCCTGGTAGGTGCAAATAAAAGTTATGTTATAGCAACCTCTGACTTGTGACTCTTCATTCATGCTTCCAACCTGCTTCCCTTACTCCCCACCCCGCTCCCCTACATATATATATTGGAGAAATCTCGGTGTTATACCAAGCACCAATGACCACCAAGCCACACAGCCCTTACAGCTATGAAAAGACGGGTTAAATTCAGACGTAGTGCCAAAGCTGCTCATGCGAAAACCAAGAACATGGAGTACGCAGGTAAGTAAGTTCGTGTTTTACGCCCAGTCAACCGGTACGGTTATATCAAGGCGATGAGTACGCAAGGCTTACGACGAAGCAAAAAGGATCTACCAAAGTGGCACTGAAAAGACTCACCAGCTCTGAAGATATAGTAGAAACGATCATATTTGTACTATATGATCCTTCACTGTGACCTTGCCCTTGAGGATAAAATAATCTTTTTGCAAGGCAATCTGGCTCAGTATGATGCATCAATATCCTATGTTTGGCTACAAAAAGTTCAATAGTTCAGAAGATATCGGCTTGACAAATATTTATTGGAATTTTGAACCTTTGATGTGACTTTTTTTTAAGACAGCCCTTGACCTTTAAGATCTACATTGTCATGTAACCTAATTGTTTTAAAAGACACTACAGCTTATGGTGATGTATCGCAATACCACGTTTGGTTACAAAAGGTTCAGCGGTTCGGAAGATATCCAAACAATTGAAAGGTTAAACGTCCGGCGTGACCCTGACCTTGAATATAACAAATCAGTATTTTCACTGTACACTTTGGCTTATGATGATTTACCATCAAATTAAGTTTGATCGCAAAAGAAATATTAGTTAAGAAGATAACAGAGACAGAGTCATTTTTTGATTTATCATCCATTGCTGTGACATTGACCATGAAGATATGAAGCCGGAGGAAGCTGCCGCGACAAGATCACGCCCAAGAGTTTGCTTGCCCCGATTTTGCTTTCTGTCCCAGCTTTGCTTTCCGTCCCAGCTTTGCTTTCCGTCCCAGCTTTGCTTTCCATCCCAGCTTTGCTTTCCATCCCAGCTTTCTTTTCGTCCCAGCTTTGCTTTCCGTCCCAGCTTTGCTTTCCGTCCCAGCTTTCTTTTCGTCCCAGCTTTGCTTTCCGTCCCAGCTTTGCTTTCCGTCCCAGCTTTCTTTTCGTCCCAGCTTTGCTTTCCGTCCCAGCTTTGCTTTCCGTCCCAGCTTTCTTTTCGTCCCAGCTTTGCTTTCCGTCCCAGCTTTGCTTTCCATCCCAGCTTTGCTTTCCATCCATATCCCAGCTACTTTAGCACGTGTCCGATTTGTGCAGGTCAGACATTTTCACGTGACTGCCTGACGACGAGATTCTTCCCGCGTCATTTTGTTTGTAATGTGGTGCTCACAGAATAATGTTGCTGCGAGTCTCGATTCTTTGTTTGCTGGTCTGGCTAAGTTAGCTAATATACCCTGTTGACCAGCTACTAGTGCAGCGGAGATGTATGTAAATGAACCAATGGGCCGTAAGACCGAAGAGAGAAACTGACGTGGTTTTGATATGCATTTTTTTTTTTTTTTTTTAATGACTTCATTACCAAACATCCCGAAGCAGTAAAGCCTCGGATTGTGACCGCAAACGAAGTGCTGTAATGAGGTCACCTGAACTACAATGCTGCGCGGCTCCATTGATCCCTGGCTCACGTGAGCATTGGAATTTATTGGGAAAACGCAGACAGGCAAAGCAGAACACGCGATCAATGGGCGAGAGGGCGGGGAACGCAAAATCAAGGCAGCCAGGATCCTGGATGGAGGTACAAGGTAAACTAGGTCAAGGCAGTCATTATGAACGACTGCACCAGCGCGCCATGAAAAGCTGAGGTGCCGTTGGAACTGCTGCAAACTGAAAACTGCACAGATCCAAACACAAACTGAAAACTGCACAGCAGGATGGTATCGTTGCGGGCCGAATCGGGCGATTGTGACGAAAGCCAAGATTCTTTTTCATTGACCTGATTATGTCTAGACCTCTGAACAATTTCTGTCAGCCACCTGTTAACTGCGAAAGGGGGGTGTTCGTGCAAGTAGTGTTGGAAATTAGGCAGCATAATTATGACAGCGATGGAGGGGAAACAACGAAAGAAACCCTCGCTCACTAAAAACCAGTTTCTATAACTGTCTGCTGCTATTTTGCAAATTGATTGGTTCTTGGTCGAAACCTTCTTAGAACAGTACGATGAATCAAAAGATAGCCCATTACACAGTCAAAACAAGACTAAACGTAGAGAAAAACACCCAAACAAAGAAGCATGGCAGTTTCATTATTTCGAATCAGTTACATTTCTTTTCAAACGCGTTTGACACAGTTGTGTTCTCTTTAACACACTGCTAATCTGGTCTCCAAGCACGATAATTGTTTTGCGGGGGAAGGGGAGAGGGTGGGGGTGGGGGGGGGGGGGGAGGAAGAAGAAAAGAAAGATAAAAAGGAAGTGACAATGTGAGTGCAAGGTAAATGCGTTACGAAATGCAAGTCAGAACAAAGACAAGGCGGGGAGAAGAAAAAGAAAACGAGAAAGAGAGAGAGAGAGAGAGAGAGAGAGAGAGAGAGAGAGAGAGAGAGAGAGAGAGAGAGAGAGAGAGAGAGAGAGAGAAAAAAAAAGAACGACACACAGACACACGTCATGCAGCCCTTGCTTACGACAGAGAAGTAAAACTGAATCCTACCCAAAGGCAACAAGAAACAGAAACGGAAGGACAATGTCAACAGCAAACTACATGCACCGGTTTACCACGTCCTTCCTCCAACCTCTGCCATAAATGCTTACGCCCTAGGCCTCCGAGAACTCAGCCAACGGACAGTTTTTGGTTAGTGCTCAAATAGCAATAAGTTTGTAACAGACCTGCCATAACTGCTTACGCCCTAGGCCTCCGAGAACTCAGCCAACGGACAGTTTTTGGTTAGTGCTCAAATAGCAATAAGTTTGTAACAGACCTGCCATAACTGCTTACGCCCTAGGCCTCCGAGAACTCAGCCAACGGACAGTTTTTGGTTAGTGCTCAAATAGCAATAAGTTTGTAACAGACAACTCAAATCATATCAGGTGTTTATTTTTTATATATTTTAAATAACCGTCCTCATTGCTTTCGCCAGCACAAATAAACCAAAATCATTTGAATCGAGACGGAACTCTGTTCGTTCTTTCTATACGGGGCGGACGCGCCTCATGTTTAGGTGCGTGCTTTCTCAGTCTTATTAGTACCGAAGCCGTTCGGTGGGCGCTGACAGCATCAACTTTTGTGGACAGCTGCGCGGAGATAAGATCGAGTGCCCTTGCAGTGGCGTGACTATTTCTGGCAGAGTTTGGAGGAAGGTGCCGGGGCTTGGAGTGTGTGTTGACAGCAGACACAAGACGCGGACTGATACTCACTTTGAAGATTGGCCGGAGGAGAAAGTTTTCCTTGACGGGAAGCAGCCTGACAGGAGACAGTTAGAACGATTACGGAGTGCCCGGTTAATAATTGCTTGGCTAACCGAGACACCAGGCGGCTGTTTACCGAAATCTTTCGAACATGAGGAAAATAAACCTCGACTAAACTGATCAATTAGCCGAGATGCCACAGAGCAAATAAATCACTGAGAAAAGTGGCCAATGATGTTTTATGTGATCATGCTGCAAACAGGTAGGTAAATAGACAGGAAGACAGAGCAGTTATGTAGATAGGAAGACAGACAGGTAGGTAGACAGGAAGACAGAGCAGTTAGGTAGATAGACACAAAGACAGAACAGTTAGGTAGACAGACCGGAAGACAGAGCAGTTAGATAGGAAGACAGACAGGTAGGTAGACATGAAGTTAGGTAGATAGGAAGACAGAAAGGTAGGTAAATAGACAGGAAGACAGAGAAGTTAGGTAGATAGGAAGACAGACAGGCAGGCAGGTAGATAAACAGGAAGACAGAGCAGTTAGGTAGATAGGAAGACAGACAGGTAGGTAGATAGGAAGACAGAGAAGTTAGGTAGATAGGAAGACAGACAAGTAAGCAGATAGGAAGACAGACATGTAGGTAAGGAGTATAAATGAAAGCAGTCGACAGTACTTGTTTAATCAGAACACGATGGTGTGTGTGCGTGTGTGTGTGCGTGTGTGTGTGTGTGTGTGTGTGTGTGTGTGTGTGTGTGTGTGTGTGTGAGAGAGAGAGAGAGAGAGAGAGAGAGAGAGAGAGAGAGAGAGAGAGAGAGAGAGAGAGAGAGAGAGAGAGAGAGTGAGAGAGAGAGAGAGAGTGTGTGTTGTGTGTGTGTGCGTGCATGCGTGCGCACGTTTATGCGAGCATGTGTGCATGCGTGTGTTGCGTGAAAGTGTGCGTCTGCGTGCAGGTGCGCGGCGCACGCACATGCGTGTAATGTGTTTCTTCACTTACAGTAACAAAAAACGAGTGAGAGAGGAAAAAGAAAGATCTTTACCAGTCATAATACTCACTTGGCCATCTCACTGAGCTGCAGTTTCCCCGTCCTTATTTCGATCAAACAGCTGCAGCTGCATGCGTGAGAAAAACAACAACAGGAGTTTTACGTTTAACGTGGCTGGTGGTAAGCGGATAGGCGCCGATGGTCTTAATCTTCCTCCCAGGAAGCAAACAGGCTACAGAACAAGTCCGGCAAAGTAGTCTGGTCTGCGTCGTAAGCAGGCTCATTAGTCGGCAACGCTCGTCTTGATGTCAGACGAAAACACACATATGGCTGAACACAACGCTTATTGTAATCAAAAGACAATACAAGACATGAACGCACGTTCAGGGTAAAGCCCCCCCCCCCCCCCCTTTTTTTTTTTTTTTTTGAAGCAACGGAGAGACGATTAATACAATGTTTGCGCACATTATTTGGGTAACCCCCCACCCTCACCCCCATCCCTTTTTCAAGCAAAGAGACAATACAAAGCTTGCACACATTTTCTGGGTAACACCCTCCCCCCCCCCCCCCCTTTTTTTTTTTTTTTTTAAGCAACGAAGCAACAATTAATACAAAGTTCGCGCACAAAGTTTACAAAGGTTTTTTTTCAAGCAACGAAGAGACAATACAAAGTCTGCGCACATTTTCTGGGTAACGCCCCCCCCCCCCCTCTCCCTCTCTCTCTCCCTCTCTCTCTCGCCAGCAGAGAATCACGTTCCAGAAAACTCACAGGGATAATTGTACACCTTCTACTTCTGCCACCCAGCCCCTGTTAAACATTTTTTTTACCCATACACCCACACCCACCCACACCTTTTACTGTGATTTTCTTTTAAATCGAAGTGTAAACACACACACACACACACACACACACACACACACACACACACACACACACACACACACACACACACACACACACAAACACACACACACACACACACAAACCCCCCAAAAACAACAACCAACAACAACAACCCACCACCAACAAAAAACACACCCAACAAACAAACAAAAAACACACACAAAAAAACACAAACACAACAACAAACAAACAACAACAACAACGAAAAAGAACAACAACAACAGCAGGTACGTAGGGTAGCTGATTATTGGGTATTTATGTTATTTTTTCTTCATCTCTGTCTCTGTCTGTCTCTCTTTTCCGATATTAGTCATATTTACTGATCAGGTGTTCTGCTGCTTCATTTGCTCATAATATGCTCATCGTATGCTCATAATATGTGACTGAATGATGTATGGCATGTGTTCATCTGGCGCTGTGAGTACGCTATGTTGTTTGGAAATTTTTCGTTTCACTCGCTCATTCATGCCTACGTGTATATAAATAATGCCTGTATTTGATATCTATTCATCAGTAGCTTAGCAAGGACTAGTTGTTAGACAGGTTTTTGACTGAACCTAAACTACAATCCTTGTAAAATAAAGCTTTAGAGTTCTAGTTCTCCCTCTCTCTTTCCTTTGTAGGTTGAGCTACGCTTAAAAGTTTTTTTAATGCCCACTTCGTCTCAGCTT
>OY757546.1:17605820-17621183 GCA_963584105.1 Alviniconcha strummeri | reverse complement strand
ACAGAATAACAATGTCGTTGCCTGTGTCTCTTTCATATCAGCTACACAGCACAAAACGGACACTCCGAGCGTTGCTTTCCGGCACCTTCCTCCAAACTCGGCCAGAATTGGTTATGCCGCTGAAGGGGCACTCTTTATTTTCGTGCAGCTGTCCACCGATGCTGTAACCGCCCTCCGAAAGGTCTGGGTGCTAATCACACTCCGAGCATCGCTTTCCGGCACCCTCCTCCAAAGGAAGGATGTCGGAAACCAATGCTTGGAGTTTGGGTGCTAATAAGACTGTGGAAGCAACACAGGGTCCAAACACTCACGTAAACCTGAGGCGCGTCCGCCCCAGGTAAAAAGAAGAAAAGAAAAAAGAGAAAGAAAGAAAAAAGAAAAAAAGAGTTCTGACCCGAATGAAACGATTTGGTTTCAGTTTCGCTGGCGTAAGCAACGTGGGTGGTTATAAAAGAAACGCCTGATGTTAGCTGAGTTGTCTGCTACAAACTTACAGCCATCTGAGTAACAACGAAAAACTGCTGACAGGTTTTTAAGACCTACGGCGTAATCAGTTACGGCAGTGGTTGGAGGAAGGATGTCGTAAACCAGTACTTGGAGTTTGCATAAAACACTCGTGCTGCCGGGAATATGTCAAGTGCCCTGTCACGTGTTCTGCTGCCAGAATGCTGTTACGTGTTCTGAGGTCAGCTGCCCGTCACGTGTTCTGCCGACAGGAGCCTGTCACGAGCTCTGCAGTTCTCTCACCCTGTCTTACAATATACATCTTTGAGTTTAAGCGGAGAAACTTGAAAACTGTACTGAAGTGAAATAACTGAAGAGAGAGAGAGAGAGAGAGAGAGAGAGAGAGAGAGAGAGAGAGAGAGAGAGAGAGAGAGACAGAGAGAGACAGAGAGAGACAGAGAGAGACAGACAGACAGACAGACAGACAGACAGACAGACAGACAGACAGAGACAGAGCAAATAAAAGTTAAACTGTCCAGGTGCTTCAGTTGGGATTGTGGAGAGACCGCCAAGAAGACCCGCGGACCTTACTTACACCAACTGTTTGTTGGGGAATCAGATAACAGAGGAATCCATCGTCTCTGTCAGTCTCAGAAGCCCATCGCCTTTGTCGGTCATATGAATTCTTCGCCTTTGCCGATCATAGGAACCTGTGCCTTTTGCCAGTCATAGGAGCAATTCAGCTTTGCCAGTCATAGGAGCCTTTCACCTTTGCCAGTCACAGGAGTGCTTCGCCTTCGCAAGTCAGAGAGGCCTTTGAAGGTCAGAATGGCCTTTGCAAGTCAGAGAGGCCTATGCAAGTTATAGGAGACTGTCGCATTTGCCGGGCATAGCAAACCTTCCGTTTTGCCAGTCACAGGGGCCCTTTTCCCTTCGCCTTTGCCAGTCACAAGAGCCCTTTGCCAGCCATAGAAGCCCGTTGCATTTGCCAGCCGTAGCAACCCTTCGGCTTTGCCAGTCATAGGGACCCTTTGCCAGTAATAAGAATCCTTTACCGTTGCTGGTTAAAGCAGTCTTTCGCCTGTGCCAGTCATAGGCGCTCTTTGGCAGTCATGGGAACTCTTTGGCAGTCATAGGAACCCTTTAACAGTCATAGGAACCCTTTGGAAGTCATAGGAGCTCTTTGCCAGTCACAGGGACCCTTTGCCAGTCATAGGAACCCTTTGCCAGTCATAGAAGATCATTGCCAGTCATAAGAGCTCTTTGCCAATCATAGCAACTCTTTGCCAGTCATAGGAACCCGTTGCCAGTCACAGGAGCTCTTTGCCAGTCATAGGAGCTCTGTGCCAGTCATAGCAGCTTCTTGACAGTCGTAGCAGCTCTTTGCCAGTCATAGGAACCCTTTTCTAGTCAAGGCAGCTCCCTGACACTGTGACAGTCATAAGAGCTCTTCCCCATTTTCCCACAGCCATGAGAGCCTTAGACACGCCTTTGCCGTTTGTGGGAGCCTTCGCCTTTCGCCAGTCATGGGGCCATTCGTCTTCACCAGCATAAATGTTCTTTACCATTGCCACATTGGAGCCATTCGTCACTGGAGCCATGGCTTCGCTTTCGCCGGTCAGGAAAGTCCTTTGTCTTTTCCCGCTATAGAAGCCCGCTGCCTCAACTGCCAGTCTGGACATCCATTTACCATTGCCACACGCTGACATGACCCTAAGCCATTCCGTTTCCTGACATCGATAGTAGCTGCACTTATTCTTTTTGTAAACCCACTCGCATTGTCGCTGGCCACCCTCCAATTCGCTGCACTTAATTCTTTTTGTAAACCCATCCACATCATTGTCCACCCACTCCTATTTCCAATCCCCTTGTTCGCCTCAGCTCCCCTCTCCCCCCCGCCCCCGCCCCCTGCCCCGCCCCCATCCCATCCTGGCTGCCGCTGTTGTTCGTTCCGTTGCTTCGACAGATAACTGTAGTCCGTAACGACAATGTCTCCTTGAGACCTTCCCGTGGTCCGTCACCCAGTCTTGTCGTCCTCCCGTCTCCTCACCGAGCACACTCCGAGCATCGCTTTCCGGCACCTTCCTCCAAACATCGCTTTCCAGCACCTTCCTCCAATATCGCTTTCCGGCACCTTCCTCCAAACATCGCTTTCCGGCACCTAACCTCCAAACATCACTTTCCGGCACCTTCCTCCAAACATCGCTTTCCGGCACCTTCCTCCAAGCATCGCTTTCCGGCACTTTCCTCCATAGTTTTCCGGCACCTTCCTCCAAACATCGCTTTCCGGCACCTTCTTCCACACATCGCTTTCCGGCATCTTCCTCCAAACTGCCAGATTTGGTTACGCCACTGAAGGGGCACTCTTTATCTCCGTGCAGCTGTCCACCGACGCGGTCAGTACCCTCCGAAAAGTTCGGGTACTAATAATTTATTACTGTAGAAGCAACCTAGCGACGCACGTAAACATGAGGCGCATCCACCCCCGGGTAAAAAATAGAGGTTCTTCTCGATTCAAACGATTATTTGAGCTGGCGTAAGCAACATGGTCAGTTATGTAACAAATGTCTGATATAATCTGAGTTGTTTGTATCAAATCTACTACTGTTTGAGCACCAACGAAAAACTGCTCGTTAGCCGACAGTTTTCTGGACCCTATGGCGTAACTAAATACAGCAGTGGTTGAAGGAAGGATGTCGTGAACCAGTGCTTGGAGTTTGCTCAGCGATCAGTAGCACCCCCCCCCCCCCCGCCCCGCCCCCCCACCCGCTCTCCACCTCTTCCTTACCTCCCCCCCCCCCCCCCCCCACCCCCGTCCCCCCCTACTTACCTCCCTCCTCGCCTCCTGTACAATCAATGTTATATTATCGATTAGCCGTGTTGATGCAAGTAGAGAATTACGTGGCTGAACAGGCTATCCCTGAGTCAACGACTCCATACAGTCGCCATGCATGTAGCTCTCCCTGCCTCTTCGGAGAGGTCGCGTTACGTCGGCTGTGCCGTGTTTTTAAAACCAACAGTCTACAGTTCTGTAAGAGCTAGGTCACTATCTACTGAGCTGGGCGAGGAAAGAGAAGCAAGGCCAGTGCAGCCGTCCGGAAGACAACCGACCGTTTTATAGTAAGTAAACATGGTGTTTTGACGTCCACACAAACAACAAGGCTTATTAGGGACGGGGAGAAGGAGGGGAAGGGGGTCTGGAGGTGGGGGAAGAGGGAGATTATATACCTATCGCTACACTGTCACCATCAGAATGATGGGCAGCGATGTGAGCCATTTTAATGTTCATTAATTGCGAGGAACAAAGTCACAAGACAATGTCACAAACCACAACCTTTTCGACCCCTCCTCGTCCCTAATAAACCGTATGAGGTTTCTGTGGACGTTAAGCCCCGACAGAAGAAGACGTACGCGGTTATACTTCGGACGGGGTATATTATGGCCTGGAACAGTGGGTCACCGGGTTTGTCTGTGAGGCACGTGTTCCGCTCGAATGTTCACCAATAAGCCATAGCTTCGTTCGCCCATAAGCCATAGCTGTGAACACAGCTAAGCCATCTTGTGAACACAGCTAAGCCATCTCGTGAACACAGCTAAGACTTATGGGCGAACGAAGACTATAAGCCATAGCTGTGAACACAGCTAAGCCATCTTGTGAACACAGCTAAGACTTATGGGCGAACGAAGCCTATACTGAAGCCATCTTGTGAACACAGCTAAGCCATCTCGTGAACACAGCTAAGACTTATGGGTGAACGAAGCCTATAAGCCATCTTGTGAACACAGCTAAGACTTATGAACGAACGAAGCCTATAAGCCACAGCTGTGAACACAGCTAATTAAGCCATCTTGTGAACCCAGCTAAGGTTTATGAGCGAACGAAGCCTATAAGCAACAGCTGTGAACACAGCTAAGCCATCTTGTGAACACAGCTAAGACTTACGGGCGAACGAAGCCTATAAGCCATAGCAGCTGCACGCGCTGTGATTGCTTTTCGGCGAAATTCAGCTGACACACCTCTTGAAGATGGCGGGGAATGGAATCCGGTAAATAACTGCTGAAACAGAGCCCGTTTCTATGGCAACCTAAGGGAATATGTCTCTGGAGCTCCTCGCGCGGAGCCACGTCGCCACCCGAGACAGTCATGCAGTCACGTCAGTGGCTCTTCTCTTCTGCTCCACTTTCTTTGCTTCCCGTGTGCGCATCTGGTATTCTCTCTCTGTCTCTGCCTATATCTGTGTCTTCCCCCTCTTTCCCCCTTATCTCTCTCCCCACCCCACCCCTCTCTCTCTGTGATTTCCCCCTCTAGCCCTTATCTCTCTCCTCACCCCCACCTCTCTGTGTGTCTTCCCTTTCTCCCCCCTATCTCTTCCCCTACCCCCACCTCTCTCTCTCTCTCTGTGTCCCCCCCCTTACCTCTCTCCCCATCCCCACCCCTCTCTCTCTCTCTCCATCCTCCCCCTCACCCCCTTATCTCTCTCCCCACCCCCACCTCTCTCTCTGTCTTCTCTCTCTCCCCCTTATCTCTTTCCCCACCCCCACGCCCCTCTCTGTCTTCCCCCTTATCTCTTTCCCCACCCCCACCCCTCTCTCTCTCTGTCTTCCCCCTTATCTCTTCCCCAACCCCCACCTCTCTCTGTCTCCCCCTGCCCCTTATCTCCCCCCCCCCATCTCTCTCTCTCTCCCCTCTCCCTTTACCTCATCCCCACCCCCACATCTCTCTCTCTCTCTCTGTCTTCCTCCTCTCCCCGTTATCTCTCTCCCCACCCCACCTCTCTCTCTCTCCCCCGCCCACTCCAAAGCTTAGGGTTTCGTTAAATCGAAAACTTGCAAACTCTCTGTCTTGTTAAAAACAGCAACAACTACTGTTATAGTAGTTGTTGCTGTTTTTAACAAGACAGAGAGTTCAGTTTTTGCCAATAATGTGTTGTTATTTTCTTCTGCTTTTAGTGAGAGATATTGTGAACACAATGCTCCAGGAGAAACGTAGACAAGCTGGAAAACGTTGTGTTGAGTATTTTTTATTTTTTTTCCCCGGACAAGGCGTCACTGAAATTAATTTCGACGCAAACCGATCAGCTGTGAAATAGAAAGGAAGTAAACATGGTGCTTAACGTCCACAAAAACCATAAGGCTTATTAGGGACGGGGCGAAGGGGGAAGGGGGTATAGAAGTGGAGGAAGAGGGAGATAATATACCTATCGCTACACTGTCACCACCAGAATTACCACTGCAATAAGACCGGCAGCTATGAGAGCAATTTTAATGTTTCATTAATTGTGAGGGATATGGTCACAAGACAGCGTCCACAGACCATAACTTTTGAAGAGAAAGGAGAGCCGAAGCGGATTCGAACCGAGGTCCCTCTGCTTACCAGACTGTGAAGATTGAAATTAGGACAAGGAAGAAATTTCTGGCAGTGAGCGAAGCATGCGTGGCTATATTCTGACCTACTCCAGCTTTAAAGGGAGAATATATGTCAGCTCTGGGTTCTCAACAGAGGGGACCTTGATTTCTGCGTCTGCAGTATCCCATTACTGTCAGTTACCGGACACAGCGGGTACCGAAATGTCGGTGCCAAACGATCAGCTATGAAATAATAGCCAACTACTATAAAATCCACCTACAGCCATCTGTTTTAATCAGCGAACAAAGGGAGCTAGTATCAATCGACAGACGTCACACGTAGAACAAGGGACACAACACAGGAGTCCTAGGTCGCCTTCAGTAACTGTCACCTGGCATGCGAGCAAATACGCTGTACATAAACTCCACCTATCGCCTCTCTGCATCCTCGAATCGGATCGACCCTCTAACATCAGCGTAGGTCGCAGAACTCCAGAAAGAGACTAACTGTTCTGAGTAAAACTGATGAAGATTCTACGTTTAGTAATATTCCCACGAGCTAAAATTTGCAGTTATCAGCAGCTATGCCACTGTCCCCCCCGGTCCCACCCTCACACCACTGGCCTACCACAAAGTATTTTCCTTTTGCTGGGTGTGTGTGTGTGTGTGTAGAAGGTGATAGAAACAAACAGATAAACAAAGGGAGGAGCGAGAAGGAAACACACACACACACACACTCACACGAACGCACGCACGCACGCACGCGCACACACACACACACACACACACACACACACACACACACACACACACACACACACACACACAGGCAGTGATACAGACAGACTCTATGTACATGCTACATTGTAATAAAAATGGAACAGAATGACAGACAGACAGTTACTGCACAAGAACAGACAGACAGGGTTCACAGTGTGACAGACAGACGGAGAGAAACGCCATACCTCGGCGATGTCGATGCGTCCATCTTTGTTCTCGTCAAAAGCGTTGAGGATCAACTGCTTGGCGTCTTGCAGAGCCGCTTGAGATACCACCTGTAACACAGAGTGCGTTGATATACCACCTGTAACACAGAGTGCGTTGATATACCACCTTGTAACACAGAGTGCGTTGATATACCACCTTGAAACACGGAGTGCGTTGATATACCACCTTGAAACACAGAGTGCTTTGATATACCACCTGTAACACAGAGTGCGTTGATATACCACCTTGTAACACAGAGTGCGTTGATATACCACCTTGAAACACAGAGTGCTTTGATATACCACCTTGAAACACGGAGTGCGTTGATATACCACCTTGAAACACAGAGTGCTTTGATATACCACCTTGAAACACGGAGTGCGTTGATATACCACCTTGAAACACAGAGTGCGTTGAGGCCACCTTGAAACACAAAGTGTGTTGATATATATCGCCTTGAAACACAGAGTGCGTTGAGACCACCTTGAAACACAAAGTGCGTTGAGGCCACCTTGAAACACCAAGTGTCTTGATATATACCGCCTTGAAACACAGAGTGTGTTGGATACCACATTTGAACACAGAATGCACTGATGCCACCTTAAAACACAGAGTGTGTTGAGAGAGTGCGTTAATTTTGATACTATCTGAAACACCGAGTGCGTGGATACTATCGGCTGAAACATAGGCTGTGTTGATACTATCTGAAACACGGAGTATGTTGATACTATCTGAAACAAAGAGTCCGTTAATACTATTTGAAACACAGAGTGCGTTCATACTATCTTAAACACAGAGTGTGTTGATACTATCTCAAACACAAAGTGTGTTAATACTATCTGAAACAAAGATCGCGTTGATACTGTCTGAAACAGAGTGCGTTTATACTATCTTAAACACAGAGTGTGCTGATACTATCTGAAACACAGAGTGTGTTGATACTATCTGAAACACAGAGTGCGTTCATACTATCTGAAACACAGAGTGTGTTGATAATATCTGAAACACAGAGTGTGTTGATACTCTCTTAAACAAAAGTGCACTTCGACCTGAAACACAGAATGCGTTGATATCACAATGAAACACAGTGTGTGTGTGTGTGTGTGTGTGTGTGTGTGTGTGTGTGTGTGTGTGTGTGTGTGTGTGTGTGTGTGTGTGTGTGTGTGTTTGTGTGTGTGTGTGTGATATTGCTTTAATTCTGTGTGTGATACTTTAATTATTTTAATTACATTACCTTGTGATAAACAACACAAGTCTGTGATCATAAGTTAAATATTGTTTTATGATGACGTCACAGTTTGTTCTACATTTATAACTATGGTTAAGGTAAGAACCTTTTGTTGGTCGTATTGTGTTTGTTGTTGTATTCTTCTTTGAACTTTATGTATTCATTATTTTACGAGCCCGCCATGACCACAACAAAATTGCCCTTTGTGGGATAATTAAAGTTAAAAATATAAAAAAATGAATTGAATTGAACTGATACAACCTTGAGACACACATGCATAATACCAGCGCCATATGGCAGCAAACCACACACACCGCACACCAACTATATTCTTCTAGCTGCTCAACAAAAGCCATACAAAAAGGCCTAGCTCTTAACAAGACACACTGCAGAATTTGAATGTTCCGCGGTGAAAAAAGTCAGGAGAATGGGCCATTAGGAGAAAAGGGACAATACAGGAGGAGTAACAAGACCCGGAGTGGAACAGGACAGGGAATAATGAAAGGGGAATCAAATGACAGCCCCGGGATTTCAAGACAGACGGTATGTGTGTGTGTGTGTGTGTGTGTGTGTGTGTGTGTGTGTGTGTGTGTGTGTGTGTGTGTGTGTGTGTGTGTGTGTGTGTGTGTGTGTGTGTGTGTGTTGGGGGGGGGAGGGTGGTACATCACAGATCTGGTACGTCAGTCATAAAATGAAAGGTTACAGGGTTCCCCGTTTTTCAGATTTTAGGAGGTGGACTCATCTGTCTTGTCTTGCAGTTTCAAAGGGCAGTTTCATCCTGTTCAAAAAAATAAATAAAAATGTACAGAGTATGCATTGACAAAATAATTGTTTCGGGTTGAGAACTACCACCACCACCACCACCACCAACAACAACAACAACAACAACTCACACCAATACACACACACATACACACATCGATCGATGTGCAGCTGAAACACACAAGCGAGAACTCCGCCCCAATAATCATACACACTGGTCCCCAGCCTGGTCAGGGGGTGGAACCAGACAGTAAGACAGAAAGAGACAGGCAGTAAGACAGAAAGAGACAAGCGGTAAGACAGAAAGAGACAGGCAGTAAGACAGAAAGACACACACACACACACACACACACACACACACACACACACACACACACACACACACACACACACACACACACTCTCTCTCTCTCTCTCGTGCGAGCGCATGCATGTACGCACACACGCAAGCAAGCACGTACACACACACACACACACGCACGCACGCACGAACATGGCTATGGAACCCGCAAAGCAGATTACATTGTTGCATCCCGTTTGTCACAACACTGCAGCCAACACCCGTGCTTGTAAAAAAAAAAAAAAAAAAGAGGAGAGAAAAGAAAAGGAAGAACGAAAAAGAAACGAAAAGCCCGTTTTAGTTTACCGGAGAAAAAAATAAGGCGTAGGCTGTGTTCGGGATCAAGCAGGTCAGGGCCTACAAGAACAACAACAAAACAAAGAAAGACGAATAAAAGAAGACAGGATGGAAAGAAATACGTGTTGGGAGAGAGAGAGAGAGAGAGAGAGAGAGAGAGAGAGAGAGAGAGAGAGAGAGAGAGAGAGAGAGAGAGAGAGAGAGAGAGAGAGAGAGAGAGAGAAGGAAAAGAAAGAAAAAGAAAGAAAGAGAATGAAAGCCTAAGTCGCCAAGTATCAGTTGTGGCAGCCATGTAAAGGGCAACGAAGAAACTTTTTTTCTTCTTCTTCTTTTCTTTGCTCTCTCCCTCAAAAACGAAACAAGGAAAAGAAGAGATACAGACGAAGCCGAAGACACTGCACTGGTGGTGGGTAGGTGTTCAAATGTCCACAGCTCCCAGAATGTCAGACCTGCTCAGACGGGCAATCTTTCGTCTGCGGGGTCTGAGGTTTATCGAGTATCATATGTGTTTTATGTGTTATCCGATCATAAGATCAGAGGCAAAGTAACGCTAAGAACTCACGGGTAATAAATAGCCTCAGCGACTGGACAGAGAGAGAGAGAGCGAGAGAGAGAGAGAGAGAGAGAGAGAGAGAGAGAGAGAGAGAGAGAGAGAGAGAGAGAGAGAGAGAGAGAGAGACAGACAGACAGACAGACAGACAGACAGACACAGAGAGACAGACATACAGACAGAGACAGACAGACAGACAGACAGACAGAGACACAGACAGACAGACAGACAGACAGACACAGAGATAGACAGAATAAGTAAGTAAGTAAGTTGGTGTTTTACGCGCAGTCAACCGGTGCGGTTATAGCAGGGCGATAAAGAGACAGAGAGATAAGATAATAATGCTTTATGACACAAAGATCAAGATTTAAGCACAAGCTGGCTTTCTTACAAATTAGTCCTTGATGACAAACACAGCAACACTCAATACGTCAAACAAGAATACGAATAACTGCAGCAAACTAAAAACTTAAAACAACAACAACTATTACCGTTTAAATCTTCGCAACATACGAAATCAGCAAAGTAAGACAAATACAAATCTGAATTTTCAGGCGAGAGAGAGAGGGAGGGAAGGAGGGAGAGAGAGAGAGAGGGGGGGGGGAGACAGACAGACAGACAGACAGAGCTAAAAGGAAGGAGACAGCAGAAGGGCAGGCAGACGCGTTTCGTCGCTGTTGTTTTTAACAAATGTGTCCCATTAGACTCGAAAGTCGGGAACCGACTTGTAGATTGAATTAGGCACAGTACATAGTTATAAATATCTGATGAGAACTCCTCAATTCTGAATAACCCTTTGACTGGGTCTTAAGAGAAACGACGTCAACAGCATAACAGCCATTAGTCCGGGGGACGTACAGCACCGATCTGTGTGACAGATAACACCGTAAAACACTGCTATGGGACTGTGTGACAGATAACACCGTAAAAACACTGCTATGGGACCGTGGGACCGATAAACGCCGTAAAACACTGTCATGGGACTGTGTAACCGATAACACCGTACAACACTGTCATGGGACTGTGTGACAGATAACATCGTAAAACACTGCTATGGGACTGTGTGACAGATAACACCGTAAAACACTGCTATGGGACTGTGTGACCAATAAACGTCGTAAAACACTGTACCGATAACACCGTAAAACACTGTCATGGGAATGTGTGACAGATAACACCGTAAAACACTGCTATGGGACTATGTGACCGATAAACGCCGTAAAACACTGTCGTGGGACTGTGTAACCGATAACACCGTAAAACACTGTCATGGGACTGTGTGACAGATAACACCTAAAACACTGCTATGGGACTGTGTGACAGATAACACCGTAAAACACTGCTATGGGACTGTGTGACCGATAAACGCCGTAAAACACTGTCATGGGACTGTGTAACCGATAACACCGTAAAACACTGTCATGGGACTGTGTGACAAATAACACCGTAAGACACTGCCATGGGACTGTGTGACCGATAAACACCGTAAAACACTGTCATGGGACTGTGTGACCAGTAAACACTGTAAAACACTGCCATGCGACTGTGTTATCCATAAACACTGTAAAACACTGCCATGGGACTGTGTGACCGATAAACACTGTAAAACACTGCCATGGGACTGTGTGACCGATAAACACTGTAAAACACTGCCATGGGACTGTGTGACCGATAAACACTGTAAAACACTGCCATGGGACTGTGTGACCGATAAACACTGTAAAACACTGCCATGGGACTGTGTGACCAATAAACACTGTAAAACACTGCCATGGAACTGTGTGACCGATAAGCACCGTAAAACATTGCCATGGGACTGTGTTCTCGATAACACTATAAAACACTGCCATGGGACTGTGCTATTGATAATACTGTAAAACACTCCCATTGGACTGTGTGATCGATAAACACTGTAAAACACAGCCATGGAACTGCGTGATCGATAAAACTGTAAAGTACTGATATGGGGCTGTGAGACCGATAACACTACAGCTATTTTAAAATAATTGGTAATGAAGGAAGTACAACAGCACTTAGACTGATGAAAACTGGAACCGTTTTAATTCATTCTGCCAAAGGACTGATTCAGAAGTAACAGTTACGAGTGTTTAAAGATAGTGACTGTACGTTTGTCGCCAAAATCAACAAAGCAGTTGGCGCCCGGAGCTGCTGCATTCCAGAACCGCTGGTGCTGAAAGGGTTAAAGCCTGCTAGGTCTAGAACTTAGGCAGTGAACCTGCAAAATCGACCGTAGAAAGTACCAGAGCAACACAGTAAAAATGCTGCTTGTCCAACGGCGGTCTCGCATGATTGTAACCCAGAAAAAACGTAGACAGCTAGGCTAAAGCTGCTGCAGCAGACGGCTGTCTGCTTGACACAAGAGCCAAGAACAGACGCAGCCTGAACTCGTGCAGCAAACCTACACAGAGGCATAAAGCACTAGAGCCTTACACACACAAAGATAACAGCTTCTCAAACATTAACGCCTACGTTGCACTGTTAAGTGAACGTGAGTTTAAACACCAAGTGACCACGGCTGGGTGGTGGTGGGGGGGGGGGGGGGGGGGGGGTGAGGGAGGGAGGCGGGGGAGGGGGGTGCATGAGAGCACTGAGGTGCATAAAGCATAAAGCACTAGAGCCTTCTACACAGAAAGACAACAGCTTGTCAAACATGAACTTAGAGAGTAAACGCGCAAAAACGACCACAGCAAAAAGCTTACTTGGTCGCGAAACGACATTTGGCCTGATCTAGAGCCTATACTGAGTAACACAAGGAAGCACAAGTTCACTGGAACCTGGCCCTTTGCTGAAAAGACAGAAAAAAGCTGACATGTTCTCGAGGTCGACATCATAATTATAAAAAGCTGACATGTTCTCGAATTCGACATCATAATTTTTTTTTTTTAAACAACAACAAAAACAAAACAACCAAAAAACTGACATCTCGAATTCGACATAATTACAAAAAGCTGACATGTTCTCGAGTTCGACATCATAATTATAAAAAGCTGACATGTTCTATAGTTCGACATCATAATTATAATATCAAACATGGTAGCAGTAACCAGTTCGGTCACATGACACTCTGCGCCATACCACTGCAGGAAAATGACCTCTCGCCACACTCTGACTGACTTACACAAATACAATCCAATACAAACACAAGTACAAAAGAACTTTATTATTCATAATAAATGCATAAAATGAAATTTGCCTTTTGGGTCACTCGAATTCCACCAAAGAAGGACAATCAGACGATTCAGCATAACAAAGGTAAGAGCTAGTATACTACTGAAACAAAACGGAGTAAAACGGAGTAAAATTGAAGATGAGTCAGAGCTTGCGTACAGGCACCAACACCTCCTTAGGCAGGTCAATAATGCAGGCATCCCTGTTTTTTGTTTGTTTGTCTGTTTCTGCGGGGAACGTAAGCCACGAGATGTCATGAGACGCAAACACCCTAAACGTCTGAAGATGCTCGAGCCACCGAGAACTACACTGACACCGAAGCTGTTCAGTGTTAATTAAGTCCGTTTTCGCCACACTTGCCGACGCTTTCGAACCTTGTGGCCGCAGACGTACGTGAGCTGTATTCACTGTCGGCGGTGTCGCTGGCAAGCCTCACGTCCCCCCCCCCCTCCTCCCCTCCCCTCTTTGACCAAGTGCTTACAGTCGGGCCAGGACACCGCCACACTCTCACGGACCGCTAGCAGACAGTCAGCTTCCCACGGACTCACTACACTCAGCACACTCTCACAGACAAAGGAATTAAGGCATCATTTCCTTTCAGCGGGCCAGTCAGCCCCGTTGGAGCAGTCAGTGAGACGGCAACACGGTCACCCCAAAGACCAACAGGCTTTTACTGAGTCTCTGGGACCGACACACACTCCAAAGACGTGTTCAGAAACCGACACACTCCAAAGATGCGCTCAGAGACCGACACACATTCCAAAGACGTGTTCAGAGACCGACACACACTCAAAAGACGTGTTCAGAGACCGACCCACACTCAAAAGACGTGTTCAGAGATCGACACACACTCAAAAGACGTGTTCAGAGATCAACACACACTCAAAAGACGTGTTTAGAGATCGACACACACAAAAAAGACGTGTTCAGAGACCGACCCACCTTCAAATGACGTGTTCAGAGACCAACACACACTCAAAAAACGTGTTCAAAGACCAACACACGCTCAAAAGACGTGTTCAGAGATCGACACACTAAAAAGAAGTGTTCAGAGACCAACACACACTCAAAAGACGTGTTCAGAGACCAACATACACTTAAAAGACGTGTTCAGAGACCGACCCACACTCAAAAGACGTGTTCAGAAACCAACACACACTCAAAAGACGTGTTCAGAGACCAATACACTCAAAAGACGTGTTCAGAGACCAACACACTCAAAAGACGTGTTTACAGATCGACACACTCAAAAGATGTGTTCAGAGACCAACACACACTCAAAAGACGTGTTCAGAGACAGACCCACACTCAAAAGACGTGTTCAGAGACAGACCCACACTCAAAAGACGTGTTCAGAGACAGACCCACACTCAAAAGACGTGTCCAGAGACAGACCTTTCAAGAGATCGACGCTGTTTCACACAGACCCGGCCTCAGACAGAAAGTGAACCAGTCCCAGTCAGTCACAGAGAATGTATCTCTGGCGGAGTTTATGTACCTTGTATTTACACGCATGCCAGGTGAGAGTTACTGTAGGCGACTCAGGCCTTTGTTGCTGTACTTGCGTTACGTATTTCGAGCGCTAATTAACTCCCTTGTGTGTTGATTAGTCACTAAAGAGGCTAGTTAATCAGTCAGTTTTGAGATTTCTTCTTTCCCGTCTCGAAACTGTCTTTGGCATCCGCTCTACCGCTCTCCAGTGGTTTCGATCGTACCTTCTGGACAGAAATCAATGCGTTGTTGTCAACAATTCTGCTTCCTCTTCTTCTCCAGTCATGTTTGGTGTTCCACAGGGTTCAGTGTTGGGACCTGTGCTGTTTGTTTTGTACACTACTCCACTTTCAGACATCATAGCCAATCACTCAGTCAACCATCAGCTTTTTGCAGACGACACCCAACTTCAAAAATCAACTCCACCAAACGACCTGCAATCATGTACAGATGACATAAAAGCATGGATGTGCAACAACCAACTCAAACTTAATGAAGATAAAACTGAAACAATTCTCTTCTCTACACCCTCTAAAAAAATAGTTTTTGTTTGTTTGTTTTAAGTCGTTTTTTCTCTAGCGTATTTAATTGAATTTTTGTTTGATGTATTGAGTGTTGCTGTGTTTGTCATCAGGGACAGATTTGCAAAAAAAGCCGACACGTGCTTAAATCTTTAACCTGTGTAATAAAGTATTATCTTATCTTCTCTGTCCTCGTGTCACTGCTTAC
>OY757546.1:17600230-17605620 GCA_963584105.1 Alviniconcha strummeri | reverse complement strand
AAAAAAAAGCGAACGAAAATGACAATGCTCAAAGCAAAACCCTTTCAGCCTTCGACACGTTTTGTCCATTCCGGTAATGAGGCGTCAACGCTGCGTGACGCCAAGCCTCTTACACTGGCCTCGCACGTCCGTTCTGGTAATGAGGCGGCAAAGCGGCATCACGCCAAGCCTGTTACACTGGCCTTCTCTTATTGAAAGAGCCAGTTTGCGCCCCATTCGACCGCGGTTGCGACTGACAAAATTAAAGGGTAACCGACCCAACGACTGCTCTCTGTGAGTCGGTTTGGCCAAGCGGTAAGGCGTTAGGCTGGTGAGCAGAGGGCCCTCGGTTCGAATCCGCTTCAACTCTACTTTCTCTTCAAAAATTGTGGTCTGTGGACATTGTCTTGTGACTTTGTGAGGGCACAGTTAATGAAACATTAACAAGGCTCTCATCACTGCCCACCTTAATGCAGGAGTCATTATGGTGGTGACAGAGTAGCGACAGGTATATAATCTCCCTCTACCCCACCTCCGTACCCCCTTCCCCACCTTCTCCCCGTCCCTAATAAGCCTTACGGTTTCTGTGGACGTTAAGCACCATGTTTACTTTTACGACTGCTCTGATTAAAGGGGACTCGGCCCGGAGATGCACGCAGGCCTGAAAACATAGAAACTGTGCAAATAATGTCATATGCGTGCTTAGTTTGGTTGTTCTATCAACAGTAGGCGGGTTCAGGCGGGGTTGTTAACTCCCCCTGACTTTCACCCAGTTTCGCGTAAGTTCCTTGGCCGCTTTTACTTTCGGTGCATACTTTCTTCAAAATGGAAGTCGGCGGACAGTGAATTCGCGAAGTTTACAGTGCCCACTTTAAAGGCATTTTTGAAGGCCCGTAGTCATAATGTGTCTGGCAACAATGTCTGCCAACAAGCAGTAACTTATTGCTCGTGCTATAGGATGCTAAAAAAACGTTTTGTTGTTGTTTTTTAACGAATTCGCAATCTTCTAGTCATCCGAAAAACGATGCAAAGACGCTTTTTTCCGTCCTCCATCCGTCCTGCTATTTTTTTGCGAACGCCTACTTAGAAGCTGATCCGGAAGCGGCAGCTGCAATATTTCGAGACTTCTTGCGCAGAAGATTACGAGGGCATTCTCTCGTGCAAACCAGCTTCGCTGAACTACCCAATACAATATAGAGGGTGGCGGGTGGTGGTGGGGGGGGTGGGGGGTGGAGCTGCAATGATGTGTGTATATGCGAGTATGTAGGAGCTGAGAGGTGTATGGGTGTGGGGTGTGAGGGACAGGTATGAGAATACTGATAATTATGCTTGTGCTTGTTTTAATAATAATAATAGGGAACTTATAGAGCGCTTTCGGAATCTCAAAGCGCTTTACAACTGTGCACGTCTACGATACTGGCAAAACCTAGAGAAATCGATGGGTAGGTCCCTTCAAGTGCAAAATAGTAAAGTATCTGTCCATCTTGTCACTAGAAAGCAGTATGGATGCACAAAACAACTGATTTATGCACACCATCAAAGTATTTGTTTTGCAAAAATTCACTGTGGTTGTATTTTAATATTTTTTAAACCTGTAAATGTAAGTGAAAAATGGCGCCCGAACGTGGGACATTATTCAGTCATGTTCATCATCACAAAAATAAACAGTTTCAAAATGCCTTACAATAACAGCAGGCATCTAAAATGGCACACACACACACACACACACACACACACACACACACACACACACACACACACACACACACACTCTCTCACACACACACACACACCACCACACCACCAACACCACCAACAACGACAACAACAACAAACACACAAAAACACGGCATTATCTCAATACCCTAAGGCAAAAAAGAAAAAAAGAAACAATGCACACAGTTATTATTTTCCTCGCAGATCCATGATGCATTTGTTATTCCCGGTAGAAACCCTCAGATCCTCCCAAACTATTTATGTCTATTTTTTTTACAAAAAAGGGTTGAGGGCGTGGGGGGTAGTGGGGTGCGATCGGTGGTGGTGGGTAGGCTCTCACTGGTTTAATCCACAGGGGCCAGTGCAGGAGACTAGGATCGCGCCGTGAGTCAACATTAGCAGTGGATCAACGGGAGCGAGGTGTGCAAGTCCAGTAGCCTGATTTCCCCAAGGACTCGTGCTAAAAAAAAAACTCCACACAGGCATAGATCCTCAGCTTATCATATCCCCAAAACATATGAGCCCTGGGCCTAGGTATTCATTTGGAAATTGGGCCAGTCGGAGTGGATTCGGTTCGGTTGTGTTGCTTAATGTCCTCGGATGTCAGCTGACGTATTATAGACAAGCTGAGACCAATGCATGGTTCAATATAGCTTTACGCCCACGGAAACCAGAAGGTTCGTTAGGACGGACAGCCCAGGACGGCCACCTCGACTCTCACACAGCTCCTGAACTATGGGAGTGGACCAGGCGTCGCGCGACACACAGTGGAACTGACAGGCAAGAGGAAGTAATAAACAAAAGGCTTCAACGAATCACAGCCTGTGTGTGTGTGGTTGTAGCCTGTTGACCTGGCCTCCACGGAGAGGAGTATGTGATGTAATTCACGCTCCCAAGCTGAATCTACGGATGTCATTTGTTGAATCGTCGCCGATGTCGTCGTTGGTCCAGGCACAGCAACCTTCAACTTCCTTCAAACGCGATCTGCTTAGCCTCGAAGTAAAGGAGAATTCGAATAATGATCCCAGAGTATTACGTCAAAAATATCTCTCTCCCTCTCTCTTCCCCCCCCCCCCCTCTCTCTCTCTCTCTCTCTCCCTCTGCCTGTCTCTGTCTGACTGTCTGTGTCTGACAATCTGTCTGTCTGTCTGTCTGTCTGTCTCTCATCTAAACAAACTGAGGAACCATGCAACCAGCTACCAAATGCCTGAAGCCGAAACAGCCAGACTGTTCGCCAAAGTGTGGGAATTAAAACGCGGCATCGCCGCCGAATTCTCGGTGCTGGCAGTAGGGTCAACGAACTAAACAGTAGTTATTTAGTTACTTAGTTCTTAGATTTCAACGTCCTGTCAACCGCACAGGGTCACCTCAGGACGAATAACACATTCAAAACTCCTTTGCAACAGTTCAAAGCACACTAAGTCACTAAATCACATGTTTGTCCAGTTCACTGTTACAACGTTAAAAACCGGCGACCATCTGTATATCCATCAATACGCAATAACAAGCTCTGGTACATATTTATATTCTGTAGGCGCTCACCCGCAGGAACCTGCTTTTCAAAATCGCTTGTAACTATGAACAGGGTGACCTGGTTTATTCCGCGGCCTCAGACGGGAAATTGCGTTAGCTGAAACTAACGCTGTTAAAAAGTCGGGAGATGCTCTGGGAAAAATAAAGGTGAATGGACCGAGAAGTTTGATATTAGGACAAGGAAGAAACTGCTCTCAACGATTTGAATTAATAACAACAACAAAAAAACGCAATTACGTCAATGGGCCCCAGCAGTTAGATATTAGGACAAAGGAAGAAACGGCTCTCAACGATCTGAATTAAAAAAGAAAAGAAAAAAAAATGAAACAACAACATACAACACACACACACACACACACACACACACACACACACACACACACACACACACACACACACACACACACACACACACACACAAACAAACAAACAAAAAACAAACAAAAAACAAAACAAAAAACACGCAATTACGTCAATGTCCAAATTGTTGATTTCATTTGACTGATGGAGTGATTTGTTTATTCAGGGCACACGTGCATAGGGACATTTCCATTATGCATCCATCCCGATTTCTGAACTATATTTGCGCTGTGCAAAGTTAGTGAATACGCAACGCTGAAAACTCTCCAGACTGAAGAGGGTTGGGGAGAAATGAAGTGAGGGCTTTCCATGGATCACAGCCATAACGCCTATACAAATCGGACTGTCAAATTCAGGACTATACGTCCCTAGAGACTGAAAGCTGTAGGCGTTGATATGTTAACGGTACAGTGTCACTGGCAGAGAGAGGAAATGCCCATGTCATGAGTGTCAACATGTACGTGGAACTTCTGTCTGCCTCCATTGTAGGTCGCTTTTAAAAAGCGCTTTTCCTCCCGCTCTCCCAGCAGTCTCACCGCGCTCTTCTCGTATGTGATTCTAAACGAATGACTAGTTCTGTCTGTCTGTCTCTGTCTATCTGTCTGTGTCTCTGTGTCTCTGTCTCTCTCTGTCTCTCTTTCTCTCTCTGTCTCTCTCTCTCTCCCTCCGAATATTACCGAAGTGGCGTACTTACAGCGCTGTTTGGTTGTTACATGGCTGGTGTCACATAAAACTGCTGCCGTCTCGGCGCGTTCTGAGTACACCATACATTCACCCATGCACCAAGACACATAATTATGTGACAAAGGCACATACGTAGGGTGCATGCGTGCTTAGCTGGAACCTGCCATTTCACTTTTGGCAGAATGACCGGGATCTTTTACGTGATTACTGCAGTACTGAACACGGGAGTGGAGCGGATATCGAAATAATAGTCAGCTCAGAAAGGTGACCCCGGAGAAGAAAAAAAGACTCTCTCGCCGCTACCGAGGATGTTTTACCCAGACTTTCTTTTTACCGTTGTCGACAGTGGTTTGCATGTAGCGATTCCAGTGCAGTTCCTTTCCCTACTCGGTTACAACTGCTATTAGCTTGGGGGGAAAATGTGTTTGGATCCTGCTTTTAGCTAGATTGCTACACCCACTTCGATGAGCAGAGTAAACAACTAGTATTTAAACTCACGTATCGAACTGAACATACCCAAGGTAAAGTAAACATGGTTCTTAACGTCCACAGAAACCACATGGCTTATTGGGGACGGGGAGAAGGGGGGAAGGGGATGTGGAGGTGGGGGAAGAGGGTGATTATATACCTATCGCTACACTGTCACCACCAGAATGATTCCTGCATTAAGATGGGCAGCGATGAGAGCCAGTTTAATGTTTCAGTAGGAAGTGATGGACAAAATCACAAGACAGTGTCCACAAACCACAACCTTTTCGAAGAGAAAGGAGAGCCGAAGCGGTATCGAACCGAGGTCCTTCCGCTTACCAGCCTATCGCCTTACCGCTAGGCCAAACCGGCTGACATACCCACGGCGCTGGATCATTGTTTTCGGAAACAGTATGGACACGTCCTTTGTTTATATTACAATACTACTTGGACAGCCCGCAGGTTTGTCTAATGAAGCGAGGCTGTATGCAGGCGCTGTTTGGCCAAAACCTCATGTGTCAGGCGAGGGTGAATTCAACGTATCAAAGGGGAATCACTCTAAAAGGCCCGTGACACTAAATGTAAACGGAGAAATTCCTCTGTCTGTCTGTCTGTCTCTCTTTCTGTCTCCCTTCCTTCTCTTCATTCTC
>OY757546.1:17578166-17590030 GCA_963584105.1 Alviniconcha strummeri | reverse complement strand
GTGGTTAGAGGAGTTCAGTTTAAACGTGCACACGCAATCGCACATACGCACACATGTACGCACACACACACGCACGCATGTACGCACACACACACGCACGCATGTACGCACAAGTGCACGCGCGCGCACACACGCACAAACACACACACATGCACGCACGCACGCACGAACGCAAGCACGCACGCAAGCAAGCAAGCACGCACGCACGCACAAACACACACACACACACACACACACACACACTGTAACACATTCATACACACTCGACACGCACAGCACACACGCACACACACACACACACACACACACACACACACACACACACACACACACACACACACACGAGCACTGTAACAGTCCAAACCTAATGGCCTGTCTACAGCTGTGACATGCATCAGCCCCACCCATTACACTGCACACAGATGCGACAGCCCGTCACGACTTAGGGCGGCAATAATTAGTTTCATTTTGGCGTAAATTCTACACCCCGCTGGTGTGAATGATCCCTTAGTTACCATTGTTCGTGCAATTGCACATTGTACGCTGCAGACACCATCAGGCACGCTAATGCAGGATGTGCAAAACTATCCAGTAGCTGAAGTTGGGTTTTGTTGACGCATTCTGCAGTCACGAATATGCGTATTGTTGAATAGTGGGCCTTGTGGTTGTAGCCTGTCGCATGCGTTTGTCATGTGAATTCTTTGAAAACTCCGAGCGTTCTCTTGTGACACTTGCAAGAGAAAGCAGCAAACTAATGAACGTACTGATGGATTTGAATAATAAATAATACCTCTTCTTCTTCTTTTTTCTCTCTTTTTTTTTAATTATATTTTTTTTATAGCGCTGCCCGTGAAAAAAGAAATAACGAGTTCGTGCGGCGTCGTACATTATAATAAGTACAAAGAAACAATCAAATAAAATGCAGTGCAACGGAAATGTGCTATGAATATACACACAACGCGCACACAAAGCAAAACACAAAATAATCTTAATTAGAAAGAGAACATCACATTAATTTAGCTATCCTTCATTCTGTGTCTAAAATAGACAGTCAGTGCATATAGTTTACAGACGGTTAGGCAGATAATATTATGGAAAAGTGGGGAGGAAGAGGGGTATTTTGAATTATGCATTTACAGATGACGAGGACGAGGAGAGGATATTCAATGGCAGTGAATTCCGAGCAACTGGATCCTGGTGCTAAAGGAGCTGCATCAGCACTTTTTCACGTTGACACAAGGGCCAATCAGCAGTTGTTGCGTGCGGTGCGTGCGTGCGTGCGTGCGTGCGTGCGTGCGTGCGTGCGTGTGTGTGTGTGTGTGTGTGTGGGTGTTTTTGGGTTGTTGTTGTTGTTTCTAGAGCAACGACGACTCTCTGTGTTCTGACAGACCAACTGCAGTGTAAAGGACGGCGTATGGCAAAGGGTGATCACCGGAGCCAAGGTCTATTCTGACAGGCCAACTGCAGTGTGAAGGACACTGTGACCCGTCCGTGTCAGGAAAGAGGTCTGGACACCATGATTGATTTCATCAGACCGGAAAATTCCCCTTCCCCCCTTGTGCTCTTCCCTCCTTCCCTTCCCCTCCACCATCATACACCAACCTCAGGTCCCTGTTGCCTCCGGTATCCCCCCTCTCCACCCCCCCCCCCCTCCGGTCTACTCCCTCCACCACCACACACCAACCTCCTGTCCATCCCCTCCACACACACACACACACACACACACCTCCGGTCTACCCCCTCCACACACACACCACCCACCCACCTCCGGTCAACCCCCTCCACCACCACCCACCCACCTCCGGTCTACCCCCTAAGACGAGGTACGCTGACACAAAAATCCATCCTTAGCGTCTCCCATCGCCCAGACGTAGACGTATTAATCGATGTAATTGGCCGGGTGTGATTATTGACTTCCTTTTACAAGTACCTGCCGTAACCGTCTCCCTCAACCCCCCCCCCCCCTCCCTACTCATCTCCCACCCCACGTACCCCCATCTCTCCAGACCTTCGTCTTCTTCTTCTTCGCATCCATTCCCACCCGGCTGTGTCACTTCATCGACCAGGTCTGGTTCGTGAAACCTACTGACTTTTCAATACCCTGCGGATTGGCCGATTTGACAAATGGGTAAAGTGTTACTTCAGAACGCCATTCTATCACACACGAGTTGATTTAAGCATTGTCTTAATTCCTCCCTCTCTCTCTCTTCCCCCCCCCTCCCCCTTTCTCTCTCTCTCTCTCTCTCTCTCTCTCTCTCTCTCTCTCTCTCTCTCTCTCTCTCTCTCTCTCTCTCTCTCTCTCCCCCTTCTTCTTTTATAGTATACACAGTGTTTGCCAACAGAATGCGATGAATATGCGCAGAGAATGAAACGAATAATTATACGCCAAGGACTGGAAATGACTGAGGAATGCGTATCATTTCCCCTAAGCGTTAGCGTAGTGTCGTTTTTCCCCCAAGTGTCAACGTAGCGTCATTTTCCCCTAAGCGTCAGCGTAACGTCATTTGCCCCCAAGTGTCAGCGTAGCGTCATTTGCCCCAAGGTGTCAGCGTAGCGTCAATTGCCCCTAAGTGTAGGCGTAGTGTAATTTGCCCCTAACTGTCAGCGTAGTGTCATTTGCCCCTAAGTGTCAGCGTACCGTCATATGCCCCTAAATGCCAGCGTAACGTCATTTGCCCCTACGTTTTAGCGTACTGTGATTTGCCCGTAAGTGTTAGCGTACCGTCATTTGCCCCTAAGCGAAAGCGTAGCGTCATTCGCCCCTAAGGAACACGGTTCTTTATCACAAAAACGGGGATGCTGGTTCTCACAGTGCTAGCCATGAAGGTCACCATAAAATTAAGTCATCAAATCCCAAACAAAAGTCCGACTCACTGACCACGTCACACGTATATCACTCTATGTTTGAAAGCGACCGCAAAAAATGAAGTTGAATGAGTTGCAAAGGCAGCAACAAGGAATGCAAAATAGCCGGCAGCAGGCGAAGCAAGCAAGGCAGCACCCAAAGCCTCTTCAGGATTAAAAAAGAAGAAGAAATCCTCCTCCATCGCCCCACCCTCTCCACACAGCGACGACTCAGGGTTTTCTGCAGAAGGGATCACAATGGGGGAAAGTCAGGTTACTCACACACACACACACACACACACACACACACACACACACACACACACACACACACACACACACACACACACACACTGAACACACACACACACTGAACACTGAACACACACACACTGAACACACACACACACACACACACACACACACACACTGAACACTGAGAACACACACATACACACACACACACACACACACACACACACACACACACACACACACACACACACACACACACACACACACTGAATTTCAGCCAATCACAGTGCCCTCTAGACGACAGCCATAAACCTATGTGTTGTTCTGTCAAAAAGGGTCTGTGAAGAGAACCCTATGTAGGTATCACGAAAGTGGTGTATACACAATTCTAGGCTTTGGTGGCAGTCTAGCTGAATCACTATGAAAGCTAAGGTACCTTTAACCAGACTTGTGTAGATTTACCACACATTCCCTCGTTTCTGTGCAGATCGACTGCTGGACCACAGAGACAGATACCCACAGTGCTGGGTCCAATGGTGAAGGCTCCCTGAACTTTGCAATGATTGGTCCAGATCCCAAGTCTTTGTGGTGACAGGGCGAATCGAGTCCCGATCCTCTGTAAAACTGAGTGGTAGCGACCCTGTCAGCTTTGTGGGGATTTCCCCGGAATCGGCTAGTCCTTTTGTTCCTTTCCTTCTCTTCTTTTTTCCTCTTTGCTCTTCGACCAGCTGCTGCCGCTCTTGTCGTTGTTGTTTTTGTTGAGTTTTGTGTTTGTTATTGTGGTTGCGGCTTTGATTTAGCACCGATATAAACCGACTTGGTTGACTGGGCGTTAGCTGTATCAGTACCCACTCCTTCCACCCCAACCCCCACCACCCCACCCCCACCCACACACACCTGTCCCTCAGAACCAAACAGAGAAGTGTATTCACATAACCTTATCCTGGAGTGGACCATCAGAACGAATGGCACAGGACATAGTTTCGCCAAGTGTGTAAGTATGGGGTAGGTAGTGCGCCTATAACTAGTCATAACTTTGGCTCATTTTACAGACTGCGTTGCACTCAGACACTGCATTACCCTAACCAAAGTCCTGGACTCTACCTTTATATTGGGGTATGATTAGACAGTGCATTACACCATCCAAAGTCGTGGAATCTACCGTTACATATGGGGTATGATCAGACACTGCGTTACCCTATCCAAAGTCATGGAATCAAACGTTACATCAAGGGTATGATCAAACAATGCATTACCCTATCCAAAGTCGGGGAATCTACCGTTATGTCTGGGGTATGCCTGTCCAAAGTCCTGGAATCAACCGTTACATCAAGGGTATGATCAAACAATGCATTACCCTATCCAAAGTCCTGGAATCAATCGTTACATCAAGGGTATGATCAGACACTGCATTACCCTATCCAAAGTCCTGGAATCTACCGTTATATCTGGGGTAATCAGACACTGCATGAGCAAACATTGTGCAATGCCGGAATCAACTGTTGCGTCCACGTTATAACGTGCAACTGCGTATAGTACCGAAATTATCTGCCACACGTCGAGGCAGCGTGACTATAGCCTGGCACCAGTTATTCCCAGGGTGGAATTACAGACTGCGTGGCGCTGAAATTATCTGCCACATGTGGGGTATAAATACAGACAGTACAACCAGCAGTTTTGAGGGGCGGGGATAGCTCAGTGGTTAGAGCGCCGGACTCGTGATTGAAAGGTCGCGGGTTCGAATCCCTGCTGGAACGGCGGGAGAATTTTCTTATCCAGGGTCGACTTTCTGTGCTGACTCTTATTTCGGTATCCGTTCCACCCCCGTGTTACCACAGTAGCACGTAAAAAATCCCGGTCATTCTGCCAAAAGTGCAGGTGGCAGGTTACAGCTAAACACGCATACACCTTACGTATGTGGCTATTATTGAACCGTACTTCGGCATTGGTCACAACTTGTCCCTAATATGTCAAATGACATCTGAGGACATTAAGCATCAACTCATCATCATCATCAGCAGTTTTGTCCAGGGTAAAATGCGGACCGCGCGCTAAGCGCCGCAATCAACTATTACATATAACGAATGCGGACTGCGTAGAGTCAGTGGCCCCTAAGGAACATGGTGGGGCTGTTTTGTGTCTTGTTGTTTTTGTTTGTTTTGTTGCTGTTATTGTTTTGGGGGCGGGATGCTGCAGGGGAAGGAGATATGTGTGTATATTGTCCCAATTGAAATTTTCCCCTCGGGAAATTCGGGAGGTTTTCCTGACGAAAGGCAGCTGTGCCAGAGACGCTGAGCCCACCTTAATTATTTTCCAGCAGGGGCTCCTTCTGCAGCTGGCGAAAGCGTGCAGCAGAAAGCACCTCGGCCATTTTGGTCGTACCCGAAGGACTGGACACTAAATCCATCATCTTCACACTAAGGACAGGAGCTCCCTCAGCCTTGGGGGAGCTTGAGACATTACCAGCGGGGGGCCGAAACCAGAATTCGAACTCACATCATTGCGATCATGAGAACAGTGTCATCTACATACGACCACGACAACTTCCGTTGTCGTCAACAGCAAGTTCACACTCCTGTCACAGGTTACACAGGTCACAGCTAGGTCACAGGGTGTCACAGGGTGTCGTCATACTGGGACCGCGCGCTAATTGTCAGCTTTAGTGTTCTACACACATTTTTCTTGACAGCGCTTACTCTTTTTACCTCTAATGAGCACATTTATGACTGGTGATTACGTCTCTCTCTCTCTCTCTCTCTCTCTCTCTCTCTCTCTCTCTCTCTCTCTCTCACACACACACACACACACACACACACACACACACACACACACACACACACACACGTTTATCTTACTGTCTGAGCGTGATCCCAAATCTCACCTCTTTGAACCTAGCCTGCATGTGGCACAGTGAAACTCGGACTTTGGGGTCCTACGTCATCCCACACTCCGAGCATCGCTTTCCGGCACTTTCCTCCAAACTCTGCCAGATTTAGTTACGCCACTGAAGGGGCACTCTTTTGTCTCCGCGCAGCTGTCCAGCGACGCGGTCTGCGCCCTCCGAAAGGTTCGGGTACTGACTGTAGAAGCAACCTAGCGCCGAAGTACGCACGTAAACATGAGACGCATGCACTCTGGGTAAAAAAAGAAGAGGAAAAAGAAGAGTTCCGTCGATTCAAACGATTGTGGTTTTATTTGTGCTGGTGTAAACTTTGTTGGCGGCTATAAATGACACGCCTTGTTTTATTTGAGTTGTTTGTAACAAACTAACTACTGTTTGAGCACCAACAAAAAAACTGCTCGTTAGCCAATAATTTTCTGGACCCTATGGCGTAGCTATAAGTACGGCAGTGGTTGAAGGAAGGATGTCGTAAAACAGTGCTTGGAATTTGACGTCAGCCATGCTGTTGCGACCGTCACGACAGTAGCTGTAGGAAGATGCTGGTCATTCTGCATCATTTCCACGTGGTTTGGCTCTGTTTATAACATAGACACACGTGACGTGGAGAGGAATATGGCCACGCGCATGTAGTTTTCACGCTTCGATCGCTCAGATGATTAAATTAATGTCAAAGGAGTTTCTGGGTTCAAGACACTAAACTTGAAAATTACCTCAACACCTGTTGGCCAGATGCAAAGACACCAAGGGAAGACATCAAAATGTCTGTTGCTAAAATAAATCTGGAGAAGAAAAAAAAGGAAGACTGCTAGCGTTCTAAAACAAAATACGGACGTATTCGATGCATAAAAACTGCCATACCTTTTCTTTGACAAGAAGAAGAAAAGTCTACCGCACTGTCTGGTCCAGATAATCATTCCAGTCATTTTTCTTTTTTTCTTTTTAAAGTGCCCTTTCGTGGAAACTGTGGTGTTGCACTGCCTTACAGATCCGTATAAATCTTCGACTCATCAGGAACAAGCGCTTAGTTCATGATGCTGGTGTTGGTGCAAGTGTGCGTGTCATCTATACTTTCGCTTCAATACACGGGGTGAAAGTGTGCGTGTCATCTATACCTTCGTTTCGCTACACATTTGTCCATTAGCCTTGCGTGAGGTTTAAAGGTCTCTCCCGCTGGCAAAAAGCAGAGAAATCCGTATTTTAACCCTTTCACTGCCATGCTTTCCGCGCCGTCACTCGGAAAACGACCAGTAAAATGCCAAATCTAAAATCGTTCGGGCTTTTTCGCCCCCTTCGGCATGAGCAGGTGAATGAATTTCAATCAAAATGCACAGTACTGAAAGTAGATTTGTTATCAGACCGTCAAATATACTGTTTGGAGGCGTGTATGTGTGCATGTTTACCCCGGGAATTTTACAGGCTGGGGAAGTGAAGGGGTTAATTGTTTTAAAACAAGTCCCAGTCCTGGGAGGTGATCCACTATACAGTTACAGTTTTCAGCCCAAAACCTTGCTGTCTTGCAAAGTGAGGCCCGCAGTCAGCAGGTAAAAAAGAGAACAGAGCACGAGCCACGTGATCAGTCACAGCTCAGGAGCTGCGTAAAAGTCGAAGTGGCCCTTCTGGGCTCCCCGTCCCTAGTAAGCCGCGCGGTGTCTGTGGACGTAAAGCTACACTGAATCAACGTATATCAAACCAGTCTTGGCTTGACAGTCACGGGGAGAATTAACATCTCTCGGCAGCCCCAGTACAAGAACCTGCGTACAGTTGCCTGACAACGTTACAACTCATTTTACTTACTTTTCAGCTACTCTTCAGTAGTCGAGTGTGCACAGAACCAACGATACATGTCGGCATAGTCTTCGAGCCTTTCATGCCCATCGAAAAAGACCCTCAATGTTACAGCCTCTGTTCAATGCAACGAACAATGGGGGGGGGGGGGGGGGGGAGAAATGAAAAAAAGCGTTTTGACCTATCACGTCGGGCACGTGACAATTCAGCTGCACGGAGTTCTCGTCCGTGAAGATTGCACGTGTGAGAGGCCTATTAGCCGCTGTCGTCTGGGACACCCGCTGGCCTCACGCGTGGCCGAGCGTGCTGCACGTGCTCTGGGAGAACCCGGTTACTGTTGCTTTGTGTCGGTTTAGGGTCGCTGTGCTCCCAACCCTCGATCCGCTCAAACTCAATGGACTTGGGGTTGCTGGTTGTTGTTTTTTTTCGTTGTTGTTGTTTTGGGGGGTTGCGTTGTGTCTGTGTGTGTGTTGGTGGTGAGTTTTTGGTTGTTTTTGTTTTTGTTGTTGTTGTTGTTTGTTGTTTGTTTTTGTTTGCTTTTTCTCTTCTTTTTTTCTTTTTCTTTCGCTCTCAGAATCAAACTTTTTTGTTTTGTTTTAAAGAAATGGCCAAGGTTACTTCTATTTCTCTCTCCGATCTCATCTCCAATTCGTTAGCTTTTTCAAATCTGTGTGTGTGTGTGTGTGTGTGTGTGTGTGTGTGTGTGTGTGTGCGCGCGCGCGCGCGCGCGTGCGTGTGTGCGTGCCAGCATGCGTGTGTGTGCGTGTGTGCGCGCGCGCGTGAGTATGAGTGTGTGTGTGTGAGTGCGCGCGCGTGTATGTGTGGTTTCAAGATTCACATAAGCATAATTATATATACTCGCGCTCGGTGCAAAGACTTGCGTCGGCCATCAAGAAGAGCAAGATGAAGGAGCCACAGGCAAACTAATGTATCAACGTTTTCAGCGCACGGCAGCTCGAACAGAAACGATGCACTGTGCGTGACGACTGCAATGAGCTGCCGTCAAGTCAAACCGAGCCAACATCCCTAAGGCACCTTCTTCTTGAGGCAGCCGAACGGAAATGAAACACTTTCTTTTGAATACCCGGCTGTTTACAGACTTGTTTCTACAACCTCTCTCTCTCTCTCTCTCCCCTCTTTCTCTCTCTCTCTTGTTTACAGACTTGTTCCTACACCTCTCTCTCTCTCTCTCTCTCTCTCTCTCTCTCTCTCTCTCTCTCTCTCTCAACATGATCTGATTGGCAAAGCCTGGACAATAACCTTTGTCAAGTGTTCGTGTTCTCCTCCTTCTTTTTGTTGTTGACAATAATGGTCAGAGAAAACAGTCTCAACATGAACCTATTGGCAAAGCCTGGAGAGTACCATTTGTCATGTGTTTTTGAGTTCCCCTCCCCCCTCTTGTTGACAATAATGGCCAGAGAAAACACAGTCTCAGCGTGTCCCGACTGGCAAAACAGAGACAATAACCTTTGTCGGGTGTTCAGATTCTCCTTTGCAATTTTTGTTTTCCTTGTTGTTGTTATTGATGTTGTGTTTCGTTATTTTTGTTTTGACAATAATGGCCAGAGAAAACACCCAGTCTCAACATGATCCAACTGGCAAAGCTTCGGCATTAACATTTGTCAAGGGTTCAATCCCGCCTCCTTTTGACAATAAGGTTAAATACATTTGACATTCCAGAACCCAGTCAACCGTGAACTACAGTTCAAGTCACAAGTCAAAAGTCCGATTCTGTTTCACTGTTTGTGACACATGTCACGTCATGCTTGAAGAGGCTTGGGAAGAAATAAAGTTGATGACCCGAGAGAAAAGATATCGGAAAGGCAGAAATCCTGGCAGCCGGATTCAGATTATGTCAATTTCAATCAATCAAAGAATTTAATCAGTCTGCAAGTGAACAAGCGGAAAGCTAATTAAGTAGGGTTGTTGCTGTTCTTTTCTGGGTTTTTTTTTTTTTCCTTTTCTTGGGGGGGGGGGGGGGGGGTGAGGGCGAGGGGGTTGGGGGTTGTTTTCTCGATTAATCGTTCGCAGAATAACTGTTTGTTGCTTGAAAAACAACAGGGGCGTACCCTAAAAACATCAGCATGTTTTGTATTTTCCTGCTAAAATAAGTGTTCCGTTTAACGACTTCGTGTGCTCTCTCTCTCTCTCTCTCTCTCTCTCTCTCTCTCTCTCTCTCTCTCTCTCTCTCTCTCTCTCTCTCTCTCCGTTCTTCCGCTAGCAGTCAACTATGTTTTAAACCCCTACCCCCCATCACTGGTTACGCCACACGACCTCGAAAAGGGACAAGGATCTGTCCGTTTTCCATTGATGTTCGAAAGGACGAGACGCCGGGACTGGCTCAGACGAGACCTGAAGAACGGCAGACCGGTAGTCGCTGCTGGGACTGCCTACTGGCTTCACACAGATTAACCGCGCATTAAATCGGGCGTATGTACATGAATATGTATCACCAAATCAGCGTAAGCCGTGTAGGCTACTTTGCAGAAACGGAGGAGACTGCGGAGGTAGAAAGGTTTTCTACGCAAGCGATGAGCCGAGATTAATTTCTGTGGAAGTTTCTAAAGGCCGCGCTGTCATTATTATGTTAGAGATGCCGCCAGGAACTTGAAAAACGCGAGCTGCTCTGTGAATATGAGTCTTATCGGAAGCTTCTATCGACGCCACGTTATCCCCGATTTTCCTTTTTGAGGTTCTATGAACTTCGAGAGCGCGCGATCGATGAAGGCTTGATCTTTGCTACAGCCATTAATAACCTGTTGAACTGGCCGATGAAGAGGCAGGCCTGTTTCACACACTCTCTTCACGGATACGATTGGTCGAAGGTCGATTAAGCTATCTGCGGCAGACATATCACGTTCCAGCCAATGATAATAATGAGAATTTCCATGTGCCTAACCTTGCAATAATACCCACATATTTTAGCCATGTCAAACAGTCCAACAAGACACACAACAGGGACCACTACACAGCAGTCACAAACCCAAAATCTGTATTCATTCCTCATTTACAGTTGTTGTTTTGTTGTTGTTGTTGTTTTGTTTGTTGTTGCTGTTTGTTTTGTTTTGTTGTTTTGTTCAGTTTTGTTGTTTTGTTTTTGTTGTTGTTGTGGTGTGTGTGTGTGTGTGTGTGTGTGTGTGTGTGTGTGTGTGTGTGTGTGTGTGTGTGTGTGTGTGTGTGTGTGTGTGTGCGTGTTTTAAAGAAGTATTCTGGGGAAGTGAGTGACAGGAAGGGTGTACTCATTGGTCAACGTCTGCTGGGCTGGTTCGACAGGCTTTCAGCCTCGCGGTCTCTCTTTCTCTTTTGAACTACGAGTGAAATCCTTTCGCAAGTACTTGAGCACAGGCGATGCTTTGAATAATTATTCGTGGGCTTCAGTCAAATCGATGGCCGTAAAAGCCAAAGTCCGCCCAGGTTCCTGCCCAAGACCGTTCATCGAGGATTATAACTATGCCTACACTGGCGGAACAAATGAAGCCTGGCCCGGTGCTGCGGCTTCAGGCTGTCGCTGTGGACGTCTGCACGACCTTTCAGTCGTCCGACGCCTCTTCCGTGCTTGAGTCAACAACCCCAGAGACCGGATCTCAGGACAGCGCTGGTTCCAGTCACCTGACTCGTATTTGTACATGGCACACCGCCATTGGGTTTGGCTGTTCGGTTCAGTTCAGTTTAGTTCAATGTGGTTCCTATGCGCTCGGAAAAGCCCATATTATGCGCTCCACTCCGTCTCACAGAAGTTTTCCCCAACGTTGCCTCTGGAACAGTTCCAATGTTCGTCTGATTGACGATGGGGCCCTCTCTCGTCCTTTCAAGGAAAATCGTCTAACTGACGATGGCCCTCTCTCGTCCTTTCAAGGAAGATCGTCTAGCGCTTCCTCTTTCCACGCCTCTCTCCGCCTGGCGATCGACAGTGTGATGTCCTTGGCTTTGAGCCCGCAGGTAGTGTCTCAAGCTCCTCAACACATCACATCTTCCGAGAAGCAAGCCACTTGTGAGGGTTGCTTTGCCTACCAATGTATCTGCTCGGTCATTTCCTTTCACTCCGGCATGTCCAGGGCAGTACACCCAAAGGAGTTTT
>OY757546.1:17558166-17573166 GCA_963584105.1 Alviniconcha strummeri | reverse complement strand
GGTATTTCTGCTGCCAAGAAGCAAGCTGACAATGTTCTTTGAGATAAAGAACAGCTTGGTGGACATAAATACTTACTGTGGTAAGCCAGGCAAAGATCAGAGCCAATCGCTTACATAGATTGCGACAACTGCCTCTCAGAACAGTCCCACGGGAGGGTGCCGCAGACGCCTGTTGCATCGCACCAGCAGTCATTCTCTCCTTCTTCAGTATTGCTTTACGTCCACAGAGACTGTACGGACTATTAGGGACTACTATAGGGCTCAGGACGTCCACCTCGTCCTACATTCACTTTTTTCCTCGACCTGTTGGGGGTACCGAGCTGTCAGTTACCCGAGCACTTGGGCCAATCAGAAAATCGCAATTGCTTTTCACGCGCGAAAAACAAAAACAAACAAGAATACAAGCAAACAAAACAAACAAACAAACAAAACCAAAAAAAAGTGGCTGCCATGTTTTCTCCACAAGCCAAGAAGATATAGGAACGGCGCGAAAGATGGTTTATTCCGATTAATCTGAAACACACAGAGCGAAGCCCAGAGCGCTCGAGCAAAATCAACACTCAAGGGAGTTAATTAGTGCTGGAAAAACGTCACACAAACACAACAACAAAGACCTGAGTCGCCTACGGTAACTCACCTGGCATGCGACTAAATACTAGGTACATGAATTCCAACAGAGGTACATCCTCTACAGACATACAGGTACAGAGGATGTACCTCTGGTGGAGTTTATGTACCTTGTATTTACTTGCATGCCACGTGAGTTACCGTAGGTACTCAGGTCTTTGTTGTTGAGTTTGTGCGACGTCTTTTCAGCACTAATTAACTCCCTTGTGTGTTGATTTATTCCGATTAAACCCCAAAATAGATCAGGGTGCGCGTTCGCTGATGGTAATTAAGACTGTTTGGCTGCAGTCAAATGAGGTAAATTACAACCATTGAAATGACGAAGCAGACCCCAGTCATTGTTCATTTCTCCGGTCAGCACAGTACCGTCACATGGCTATCAGATTAAAAGGCTGGTGGTCGAGCAAAGAGGCGGGAGGGGCTCCCTTCAAACTGCTTAGCGCGGAACCCGCTATTAGTGCAGCTTAGAATCCTCTGCCGCATCTTGTGTTGTCGAGACTCCCGTCTTGGTAGCTTTCTAGCCCAAGCTTAGGGAACTGCCATTAAAGGCTGCAGTCATTAAGCTAATGTGAGTAAGATGATGGGTGGCGCTGCGCCGATCGGGGTTAATCTGCCGGGGGCTGTGCTTGGGAAACTAGATTGCCCTGATGGAATGCCTCCATGCTAGTTAACGACGACCTTCTTCCTCCTCCTCCTCCTCCTCCTCCTCTTCTTCTTCCTCCTCCTCTTCCTCTTTCTCCTCTTCTTCTTCTTCCTCCTCCTCTTTCTCCTTCTCTTCTTCTTCTTCTTCCTCCTCCTCCTCCTCCTCTTCTTCTTCTTCTTCTTCTTCTTCTTCTTCTTCTTCTTCTTCTTCTTCTTCCTCCTCCTCCTTCTCTTCTTCTTCTTCTTCTTCTTCTTCTTCTTCCTCCTCCTCCTTCTCTTCTTCTTCTTCTTCCTCCTCCTCCTCCTCTTCTTCTTCTTCTTCTTCTTCTTCTTCTTCTTCTTCTTCTTCTTCTTCTTCTTCTTCCTCCTTCTCCTCTTCTTCTTCTTCCTCCTCTTCTTCCTCCTTCTCTTCTTCTTCTTCTTCCTCATCCTCCTCTTTTTCTTCTTCTTCTTTCGGACGTTCCTTTGTTTGCCTAGCTGGTTTTTGCATTGTTTTGTTTGGTTGATTGGGGTTTTGTTGTTGTTTGTATTTTTGTATTTTTTAAAAATAGTTTTCCTCTTGTCTTATCACAACTCTTTTTCGCGTGGGGCATAGGGCTCGAAAGCCGTCACATAAACACAACAACAAAGACCATAATCGCCTACGTAGTAACTCTCACCTGGCATGCAAGTAAGTAGAAGGTACCTAACCTTCACCAAAGGTACATCCTCTAATTGTGTTTGGCCTTGGCTGATTGAGTTTATAGCGGCGTTTGCGCGCGCGCGCGCGCACACACACACACACACACACACACACACACACACACACACACACACACACACACACACACTCACTCGCTCACTCACTCACTCACTCACTCGCTCACTCACTCATACAGTCAACAGGATAGCCTGAGGATGTGAAATTCTATAGATGAAATCACAGGTGTAATCGCAGTAAAAGAAAATTAAACGCAGCATAATGGGTCACTGACGATAACGTCCACACTGTCGTTCTCCGAAAAGGAATGGTGCTAGCGTTCCTTCATTTATTGCTTGTTATCTGCACAGCAAGCGTTCACGAAGGTTGGCCCGAAAGGAGAACCCAGTAGGGTCGCTGGTGATTGTCAACACTATGTGCAAGCGTTCACGAAGGTTGGCCCGAAAGGAGAACCCAGTAGGGTCGTTGGTGATATGTCAACACTATGTGCAAGCGCTCACGAAGATTGGCCCAAAAGGAGAACCCAGTAGGGTCGTTGGTGATATGTCAGGACTATCAATCTCCAAAACGCCGTGGCGCTAGTGTTAGCCTGCTTCATTGATTTATTCTTATCTTCACGGAGAGGTTACACAAAGGTTGGTTCCTCCCGTAAACACAGTATGGAGAGCGATCATGATAAAATGTAACGCGGAAATGACCAGTAATGGTCCTTGCAATGTACGAATCCAGATCCGGAAACAGTAACTCAATCTATTAAAAACAAAACAAAAGAGTGACGTTAGTGTTGTTTTATTGATTTATTGTTATCTGCATGGCGAGATTTCACACAAAATGTATTTGCTCCTGCGGTAAAGATAATAAGTATTAAAATGTTAATATTAATGAGATATGTCACACTAACTGTCGGCCCGCAAAAAGACACATGACGTCAGTGTTATTTCAGTGATTTGCTGTTGCACTCATAGCGAGGTTTCACAAAGGTTGGCTGATTCTGAAAACGCACTAAGTATTAGCATTTATGAAATGTCACACCAACTGTCAATCTATAAAAAGGCGTGATGCTATTGCTCTCTCCTTGATTTGTTTTGTTTTTATCTTTAGGGCGAGATTTCACACAGACGTTAGCTAGCCCCTCCCGTAAGCACAACAAATAATAACGTGGGTAGGATGTGTCGGAAATAACGTGGGTAGGATATGTCACATCCGACACTGCAGTTCTCTCTCACAGTTCAAAACTTCCCTTAAAACCTTTCTCTTTACTTCTGCCTACTCTGAGCTATTCTAGCCCTTTCACAGGCACTGGAAGCTGTACTTGATTTGATTTTGATTTTGCTGCTGACGTCTTCACTGGCTGACTGATTATTCTGAGGGGATGGGAGGTGAAGAGACTGGGAGAGAGAGCGGGATGCGAGGGGTTGCGAGATTGTGTGTATGTGTGTGGGAGGGAGGATATGTGTGTAGGGGTGCGTGTGCGTGCGTGCGTGGATGCAGGGGAGGGGGAGGGATAGAGTGAGATATGTAATGCATTATTAAATTAGGTTGTGTATTGTTGTAATGTTTCCTGTGTAATAGCGCTTTGAGCCTCACACACGTATAGTCATAGAGGGTTTCGGTGCATCAGAAATGCATTTATTATTATTATTATATGTCACAGTAACTGTCCATGGAGAAAATGGTGTGATGCTAGTGCTATTTCCTTGATTTGTCGTTATCTCTCTAGCGTTAGCTCCTTGATTTGTCGTTAACCCTCTAGTGCCATTTCCTTTAGTTGTCGCTATCTCTCTAGTGCTATGGCCTTCATTTGTCGTTATCTCTCTAGTGCTGTTTCCTTGATTTGTCGTTATCTCTCTAGTGCGGTGTCCTTGATTTGTCGTTATCTCTCTAGTGCTGTTTCCTTGATTTGTCGTTATCTCTCTAGTGCGGTGTCCTTGATTTGTCGTTATCTCTCTAGTGCTGTTTCCTTGATTTGTCGTTATCTCTCTAGTGCGGTGTCCTTGATTTGTCGTCAGCTCTCTAGTGCTGTTTCCTTGATTTGTTGTTATCTCTCTAGCGTTGTTTCCTTCATTTGTTGTTATCTCTTCACGGCGAGGTTTTACACAAAAGTAGCTCTTCCCGAAAAAAGAAAAGAAAAAAGTATGGTCAATGATGGGGTGTCGACACGAACTACCAGCCTAAAAAAAGGACAAGGTGCTGCAGTGTTATTTCATCGATTTGTTGTCATATTTTCACGGCGAGATTTCACACAATTCAAAGCATCCCAGCTCCTGAAAACACAGTAAAGAATTTACACGAGTTGATGAGTTGTTGGCCCTTTTTTCCCCTTTGGCCACCGAGCCTCTCTCGCTTCACAAGGTTTGAATGAAGGCACCGTCATCTGAACCACACTCCTCGACTGCAATTGTTCCAGTCGATTTCTTCGCCCTGGCGTGACATGCACGGCTGGCCGGGTGTTGAAAACCAATTACTTACTTCCTGTCGATTTCTGTTGCCCGGTCACACGCTGAAGACGTGAAGCATATGAGCGAGCGGTGCGTGAGAGGTCTCAGTGAAGATTGATGCTGCTCAGCGGCTGCGCGCTAGCAACGAGGGTGCGAGGTTGGGAGGATGGGTGTAGGGGTGTGGGTTAGGGGTTTGGGAGGGGGGGCGGTGGGTTAATTGTGAGCCGGTGTGGTCCAGCGGTAATATAAAGGCGTTAGGCTGGTAAGCCAGTTCAATATTGTGACAGTTAACTAATGTCTGTGAAACACCCATCGCTTTCTTCTGGTTTCCTTGGATTTCATCTGCGGAAATAAGGGGGGGGGGGGGGGAGGGGCAAGGGGGAGGATGGGGGAGGATGAGTTACTTGCACTCATAAACAATCTTCTTCTTTTTCTTCTTCTTCTTCTTCTTCTTCTTCTTCTTCTTCTTCTTCTTCTTCTCTCTCTCTCTCTCTCTCTCTCTCTCTCTCTCTCTCTCTCTCTCTCTCTCTCTCTCTCTCTCTCTCTCTCTCTCTGTGTCTCTGTCTCTTCCCCCCCACCTCTACCCCTCGAACTCTCACATCTCTCTTCACCCACCCCCAGCCCTCGCACCATTACCTCTCTTTCTCTCTTGTTTTCTTCCTTTTTTTCCCCCCCGCTTTTATTTCTTCTTTTTTTCTCTTTTCTAAACACGCATATGTTTTTTCGTGCCTTAAAAGAACCGTCCTTCTCAAGTGAATTTCTCCCCAAAGAGTCGAAGAGATCAAAGCAAAAACATGAAATCGAGGATTTTGTTTTAACGTGCCAAGTTCGTCTTACATCGATTTTATAATGAGTTCTGCCAGTCACGATTTTGCTTAGCTGGGTTGACACAAACCGTGATGTCTTTGAAATTGAAAGCCCGGGGTGGTGTGTATGCACATCACACAAATAGGGTCAGTGAGGACATTGAGACAACGTATTATTTTGGTCTTTTTTTTTATCTGTCAGCCAACACGTCTTTTGAGACGTCATCCTGACCTTCTTAGTTACAAAAGCAAAGAAAACGAAGACGAAATGGGGAAGGGATGAATTTTACGTCCCCCTCCCCCCACCACCCCCCAAACAAAATTGAGATCTGATGAGATCAAAATAAAAACTTGCGATTGAAGATTTTCTTTCAAAATGCTGTCCAATCTGTTTCCAATTAGTAATCCTATTCGCACGTGTTTTCAGACGGCTCCCTTGAAGGAAATGGTCTTCTTAGTTCCAGCAACAATAAATACAAAAACAAAAAAGAAGAAAAACAGGGGGAGGGGTGGGGGTATAAATTTTACCCTCACCCCGCAATAAAAATTGAGATCTGAAGAGATCAAAATAAAAACTTGCGATCGAAGATTTTCTTTAAAAAATGATCTTCTTCTTCTTCTTCTTCTTCTTCTTCTTCTTTATAGTGTCTTCAGCACACTTCAGGGTCTGACACTTTGTTGCATACTGGGTTATTTTGGTGTTTCCATAACCCACCGAACTCTGAAATGGACCACGGGATCTTTTTCGTGCGTGTGTAATCTTTTTGCGTGCGTATACACTTTGCTTTTATGTTGCTTTACGTCCACGGAGGCGGGATGACCTATTAGGGACGGGGACAGAGTGGGAAAGGGACCAGGGTGATTGGCTCGACCGCGGAAACCGCCCGAAAAAGACCGGAGAGACCGTAGATCGCCGCCAGAACAATGGAAGTGTTAAGGCGGTGTCCCCTCGCCATTGCCCAGCGACTTGTGCACTGCGCAATTGCTGTTTCAACTGCTGTGCTGGACAGAGTCACTAAGACAATGTCCGTTGCACCGCTGTTGACGAACAACTTGGACAACTCGAAGCAAAAGACGTCCAACTTGCTCAGCCCAGCTCCACCTCCCTGCTCATGATCTCTTCTGGGCTAAAGTGAGGGTCCAGCTCCACCTCCCTCCTCTAAGATCTCTTGATCTTTTGATCTCGCCTGGAACCCAGTGCGTATACACACGGGGGGCCTCGGTTTATAGTCTCACCCGAAGGACTTGCTCTGTCCAATCTTCCAAGCATTGGACGCGAAAACAACACAGCTCTACCAAAAGGAGTCTTAGTTCTACATCTTATTTTTCATTGCTTTTCACCGTTTAGCTGTTGTTTAAGTGTCTGCTTGATAACGTGGATTACCTCGAAAATTCTCATGTTGTATTTTCTCCTAATAAATAGCGTTCTTTTGAACCTTTTATGTGTTCGGATTTTATCTAGTCTGTATCCAGTTTAGAATCCTATTCTCATCGGTGACGTTTGGCGGAAGTGGCTGTAGAAAACGCGTCAAGTGCTTGTCACAACTGGCATGACGGCTGCTCGCGGCCTCTTTGGTCTTGTTACCCGGGCAACGGGGGCCGGCAGTTTTCGTGCCGGATATGTATCCAGGGGTGGTGCGTGCAGCATGGGCTAGCTGGGACACTTGTCGTTGCGTGCAGTCTGTGCCCATAGCTGTCACTAAGGAAACCAAGTTCAGACACTGAAATAAAATCGAGGGAACGTTTCAAATCATAATTCTTGATTTCAAGTTCATATTTTTATCTCTTTCTTGCTGCTGTACGAAACACGTTTTGAGAAGGTATTTAAAATATATTTTTAAAAAAAAAGGGGGGGGGGCATTCATTTTCAATCGGACAAACCAAAACATGTGCAAATTTCCTGGGCAAATCCCTTTTTCATTTTGTTTTCTTTTCTAGTAGGCCATATTTAAAAAAATCATAAAAAAAAATCGTGTATAAATAATAATAAATAAAAGTTTTTTAGCGCTATTCTTTTTACACAACACTGTCCACTGTATCCATCTAGTCATGCGTTTGTTTGTTTGTTTGTTTGTTTGTTTGTTTGTTTACTCGCCTATATGTATTCGTTTTGTGTCTTTGTCCGTTCATTCGACGGTTAGATCTAACACTTTGTGAGGTGGAGCAAAATTTTCAAAGTAACGCTCCTAATTACCGCTTCATCTAAAAAATAAAAAAACTTTTTTAAAGGATGGCAAAGTTCCAGGGTGCATATTGCACCCGCAAGACATCTTTTCTGACCATGGATGGGTTAACAGCTTAGTTCAGTTCAGTTTAAGATGGTATCTATGCGCTCGGAAAAGTCCATATGCGCTCTATCCCGTTTCTCAGACGTTTCCCCAACGTAGCGTTCCAATGTTCGTCTGACTGACGATGTCCCTCTCTCGTCCTCTGAAGGAAAGATCGTCTAGCGCTTCCTCTTTCCACGCCTCTCTCCTCCGGACAAGTTTATGAGCCGCAAGCTCGTCAATGGAGTAAAGGCAGTGGATCTAAAAAGCAGGGACGTTAATGTTCCTTTCAAAAGAGTTTGATTTCATAGTTCATATTCCCTCAGCACGCTTTATAGCCTTATAGCCTTATGAGTGGAATTAGCAATTACTGTTTACTTGGTTCAAAGAACGTGTTGCGGTGTGTGCGTGCGCGCGTGCTTTCGTAGCCAGTTACCCATCACAAAGCGTGCCTGTTTGTTTGTTTGCTTGCTTGCTTGCTTGCTTGCTTGTTTGCTTGCATGTTTATTTGTTGTTTGTTTGTACAATTTTATGGTTTTTACATCTATAGTTATTTATTCTGTTGTGTTTGTGTGGGTTTTGTTGTTGTTGCTGTTGTTTTGTGGTGGTGGTTGGGACGTGTGTATGTGTGTGTGAGTGTGTGTGTGTGTGTGTGTGTGTGTGTGTGTGTGTGTGTGTGTGTGTGTGTGTGTGTGTGTGTGTGTGTGTGTGTGTGTGTGTGTGTGAGTGAGTGAGTGAGTGTGTGTGTGTGTGTGAGTGTGTGTGTGTGTGTGTGTGTGTGTGTGTGTGTGTGTGTGTGTGTGTGTGTGTGTGTGTGTGTGTGTGTGTGTGTGTGGTTGTTATTGTTGTTGTTTGGGGGGTGAGGGGGCGGGGTGGGGGGGGGTAGATCAATCATAATACCCCTGTAGTGAGTTCCCGTAACCCTAGTGATTGTGTCACAACAGCTGGCAGCTCGCAACAGTCCTGCTATCTTTTAGCGATGAGAACGTGCTACAGCTGGGCTCCGGTTTTTAAATCAACACGCAAGGGAGTTAATGTGCGTTCGGAATACGTCACACAAGTACAACAGCGAAGACCTGAGTCGCCTACGGTAACTCTTACCTGCCATGCTTCTACATGCAAGGTACGTAACTCTACCAGAGGTACAGGTAACTCTCACCTGGCATGCATGTAAATACAAGGTACATAAACTCCAACAGAGACACGTCCAGTTTTTAAAGAAAACTAAACTCAGTTGCTCTCTAAAAGTATAAAAAATACGTTCCACGGGAAGATATAGATACACCAACACACAAACAAAACAACAACAACAAAACATACACAAAATACAAAAAAGCACACACGCAAAAAGACATCCACCCACCCCACACTCCACCACCCAAATAAAAACAATAAAAACCCAAAAGCACTATAATTTACAGAAATTGATTTGACATCAGGTGCTCGAGACCCTGTTGGAAACCTGATAGGATCTTGTTCTCGGAACTAATTCAGTTACCGATCTCTCTCTCTCTCTCTCTCTCTCTCTCTCTCTCTCTCTCTCTCTCTCTCTCTCTCTCTCTCTCTCTCTCCTCTCTCTGCTCTCTCTCTCTCTCCTCTCTCTCTCTCTCCTCTCTCTCTCTCTCTCTCTCACACACACACACACACACACACACACACACACACACACACACACACACACACACACACACACACACACACACACACACAACACACACACACATCCAATGATAATAAAGAGATTAAGCACAGTGTTTTTGTTTTCAGTTGCTCAGGCGATTCTCTACAGAATTCTGTTCACCAGAGACCAACACGGAGGTTGGCTCTGATATTGTCTAACTTATAACAGCTCATGTGACGCTGGTGGCACGAATAGGCATGCGAAAGGAATGTAGCGGGGAGGCCCTCAGTCAAACCCGTCTGGCAACTAATCCTTGTTAAGCCACTGACGAGTAAAACAACTACAAAGCTTACTTTATAAAATTATGAAAAAATGAATGAATGAATGAATGAATAAAAATGAATACAAGAATAAAAACTTCCACACAAAAACTTGCATGTTCACAGCGCCAGTTGCATACAGTGCCTGTATTACTTAATTATACATGCGCAAGCACACAACTAGCGGATAAGCCAATGGAGCACCTCACCAGAGACACACAAAGAGAGAACTCGAACTCGGAAACTTTATTTTACAAGGATTATAGTTTAGATTAAGTCAAAAACTTGTCTAACTAGTCCTTGCTAAGCTACTGAGAAAGAGAGAGAGAAAGAGAGAGAGAAAGAGAGAGAGAGAGAGAGAGAGAGACAGACAGACAGACAGACAGACAGACAGACAGACAGACAGACAGACAGACAGACAGACAGACAGAGAGTCAGAGAGACAGACAGACAGACAGAGACAGTAAGTAAGTAAGTTGGTGCTTTACGCCCAGTCAACCGGTACGGTTATATCAGGGCGGGAGACAGAGACACACAAAGAGAGTAAGAATAGTCACGGTTTTATCGTCATCAAAAATACATATTATCACCTTTTTGTAACAGTAAGCTACTAGGTAGGTCATCGTCATAATCATGACATAACCGCTCAACCCAGCAGTGGTGCGGTGAACACAAGCTGTTATGCATTAGAAGTTGATGGAGATTTGTTCTCAATCGATACAACAGGAAGTGAGGATTCAGCAACCCAACCAACAGCAGCAGCAACAGCAGCAGCGGCGTAGGGGACCTGAGACCAGGCAAAATCAATTACAGCCTTAAGAGAGACAGAGGTAATGACATTATTGTCCCTGAGGTACTCTGGTAGTGTTTTGGTGTGTGTTGTCTGATCAAAATTGGCCTTCTTTTTTTACCTTCTATGTGTTTTGATGTGTGTTGTCTGATCAAAATTGGCCTTCTTTTTTACCTTTTGTGTGTTTTAATATGTGTTGTCTGATCAGAATTGGCCTTTTTCACCTTCTGTGTGTTTTGATGTGTGTTGTCTGATGAAAATCAGCCTTCTTTTTCACTTCTGTGTGTTTTGATGTGTGTTGTCTGATCAAAATTGGCCTTCTTTTTTACGTTTTGTGCGTTTTGGTCTGTGTTGTCTGATCAGTCAGAATTGGCCTCTTTCTTTCTTTTTTTAAACCTTTTGTGGGTTTTGTTGTTTAATCAAAATTAGCCTTCTTTTAACCTTTTATGTGTTGCCTAATCAAAATCAACCTTCATTTTCACTTTTTCTGTGTTTCAATCTTATTTCAGACCGCAGGCAGTAAACCTTTTGCCAGATTGATTTTAGCAATGTGACTGTACTTAAACAGCTGGTTGCGTTTGCTTCCTAACCAGAATATTTGCTGTGACTCAAGAATGTCTACAGACAATTAAAGGCCAATGTTCAAGCAGCTAGTAGCCAGGAATTTCTAAACTGTTTTTCGAATCGCGGCGATTTTCTGAACATCGACTTTGTGTTGATTATAGTCTTTAGCGTGCTTCGTCTGGGTCTTCTACTCTGTGTAGAGAGACATCAGGGTCCACCCAGTTGTGCGTAGTTGCGATTGGCTTAAGGTTCTGTCTAAATAATAATAATAATAATGTACAATTATTATGCGCTCTTCAACGCCCTCAGTGCTCACATGATACATATTAACCTAAATATGATATTCTATACACATGTACAGCATAGTCCTACCAAAACAATTTACATAAAGTACTATATAAAAATAAAAATAATAAAAACGCACTACAAACATGCACAAACACACACACACACACACACACACACACACACACACACACACACACACACACACATCAACGTTTCGGCTGGTCCTTCTCTCTCTCTCTCTCTCTCTCTTCTCTCTCTCTCTCTCTCTCTCTCTCTCCTCTCTCTCTCTCTCTCTCTCTCTCTCGCTCTCTCTCTCTCTCTCTCTCTCTCTCTCCTTTTTATCCATGCCTTCTGCAAACGTTGCTAGAATGAAGGAGTCGATGAAAGTAAAAAATTAAGCGTTGTGTTAATTAAATCACGCAGTCTTGTCTGCTGAGTCTTTTTCAACTGAAGCGATGTTGTCTGATAGAGGAAGCTTAATGTGCTGGTGTACTTATTGTGCATCGATCGCGACCATTCAGCACACCCATCACCCTGATGTGTTTCTAACAGCGTGGCGCGATCAAAGTGTAGCATGCTAGCTCTTCCTATGTAATTACGTGACGTTTAAACACCCAGTCATCCTTTGTTAATTTTGTAAGTACCTTCGTGTACATTTGGCGGAGTTTGTGTACCTTGTTTTTACTCGCATGCAAAGTAAGTGTTACCGCCGTCGATTCGGGTCTTTGTTGTGTTGGTTTAAACAAAGTTTACTCATTCATCGTAATCATAGGTTCAACAAATAACTACAGGAAGCACAAAAGCAGTATGCTTATTTGAGTGTTACATACAGACAAAATGATAATTACACAGACATTTACGATGGCAAGATGGCAAATTGTTGTCAAAAGGTCAGAGGCAACAAAACAGACCAAAGACCAAAACAACAACACGTGTTCACGTGACGTCTTTCGAGTGCTGGTTAACTCCCTTGTGTGTTGATGCTACTGCAGGGAAGTTTGGAGGTACGAGGGAGGGGAGAGGGAGGGGGCGAGGGGTGCATGTTGGAAGTATGGATAAAGAATTACAAGTCAGAGGTTGCTGTAACATAACTTTATTTCGGCGGGGATAACTCAGTGGTTAGAGCACCGACTCGTGACTGAAAGGTCGCGGGTTCGAATCCCTGCAGGAGCGGCGGGAGAATCTTCTTCTCCAGGGTCAACTTTCTGTGCTGACTCTTATTTCTGTATCCGTTCCACCCCCGTGTTACCGCAGTAGCACGTAAAAGATCCCGGTCATTCTGCCCAAAGTGCAGGTGGCAGGTTACAGCTAAACACGCATACACCTTACGTATGTGGCTTTGCATGAAGTGACATGGAGCATGGTTGTATGGTGTACACAGAACTTGCGCGAGACGGCTGCAGTTTCATCTGGCACCAGCCATGCCGGCACTGTAAGTACACCACTTCGGTGGATATTCAAAAAACGCGCTATAAAAAGCCAGTCAGTCATGTAGTACAACATGAAATTATTGTAACGTGTTTATGTTTTTATAACAGCTATTTTCTGCGCTGTTTTACAAGTACTTGTTTTATATTAGTGTAATTTATTAAGTATGTATTATGCGATTGCTTGTATATGATATGTTAGTAAATGTAGATGATACATATATATATATTATGTACATGTATGTGAACAAGCGCGTTGAGCTCGCTCAGCGGGGAATAGCGCTATAGAAAATGTATGTATGTATTGTTATTGTTCCTCAACAGCTGTGCTACTGACATTGTCCTTGCGACTCTGCCCCGCACAGCAGTTGAAACAGCGGAGTACACATGTTGCTTCGCACCGGCGAGGTCCCCACCTCCTTAACATAGTTGTTCTGGCGGTGGTCCACGGCCTCCCTCGGTCTTTTGAGGGTCGGAGCGCGCGGACGAGTCACTCACCTCTCTTCCCCCCTGACCCCCCCCCCCCCCCCCCCCCCTCTTGTCCCCGCTCTTATATGGACGTAAAGCAACACGTCTACTTTCTTCAGAGAGAGGACGCGTGCTGGCCAAGCCCGCAGGTTTTCACAACTTTGCGTGTTAGGGCCATACAACTTTCGCCCAATCAAAAAAAGAGAAAGAAAGAAAGAAAGAAAGAATGAATGAATGAATGAATGGTTAAAAGGTCAAGGGCCCGGAAAACAGACAATGCACTCGGCTGCATCCATAAGCACACTAGGCCTCGTTCGGTTTCGGATTGTACCCAGTCAGCAAAATAATTAATCAAAGGCAAGTTGAAAAATAACGTCAGCACGAAAAGAATTATGAAAAGTCAACAGGCAATGTTCTGGTCTAAAGAGTTCAGAGTCCATCAAAACAGTAACAGTTCATGAAAAACACGAACATGTCCTCGACTTTCTCAAAGCTGTCAGGATGAAACGCAATAAAGCATCACGAATGCAAGTTTCAATCACTGCTCCCAATCTGACACTTTACGGCCGAATTAGCCCTGACATAACCCTATGTGGCTGACTTGGTCTCAAAGCATCAACCAACTAAACTAACCCTTATATAACCCTATGGGGCTGACTTGTCTCAAAGCACCAACCATCTAACGCTGATATAACCCTATGTGGCTGACTGGTCTCAAAGCATCAACTAACTATTACGGCCGAATGGAACTGTAACGAAAATGAAATTAAATGCAGTGAACCAGAATGACAGCACTGAGAAATGCGGAACTCCTGGCAGCAGGCGAAACACGTGAAGCTATATTCTGACCTAATCCGGGCGTAAAGACGGGGGATATTTCACAACTCTGGACTCTCAGAAGAAGATTTATTTTATTTTTAATTCCCAGGTTTCTGCAGCACTCCAACACGGAACAGTTTCTGAGAATGTCAGCGTCAGACCTGACTTTGACAACAGACACAGACAGAAGCGACAGATATAGGATTCCCCGTAGTAAGACTACAAGCTGCCTACAGTCATTCATTCCAACAGCCATTCGGACACACAATCAACAAGCAGGCAGATAAACACAACACGCAACGGCTAGAGATGGGGACGCGGGGACAATAGCGCTGAGATAAAATGGAGGAATGCTTAGGAAGTCAATGGGAGGCAGCTGTTCGTGCGAGTGGATTGTAATTTGAAGGGCGAGAACAGGTGTTGTTGGTGCAATGTTTTGTTATATAATACGTTTTATGGCAGATCATGTAATTTCCGCAATGGAATATTAAAGTTGTCTTGTATCTTGTCTTTGTGGAGGAAACTAAACTGAAAGTTTCTCTGCGTTTTAAGTCCAAGGAAAAAGACACATTTAAAGTGGTTGATTGTTTCACACAGATCCAAAATCCATTCTTCACTCCGTATGTCTGGTACTGAAAATGCTGACAACACACTGGCCAAATCTCTGTCAGGTTAGTGTGCCACAGGCTGCGTTATTCTTCAGTTTCAGATCAGCAAAAATGTTAAAGAGGAGCTGAAGCATAGTATCGATAGGAATCGAATACCGACTCACAACAATTTTTCAGTCGATTTAAGGCCTATTTTGCTAAAACACACACACACGCGCGCGCGCACGCACGCACACACACACACACACACACACACACACACACACACACACACACACACACACACACACACAGAGGCACTCTCTCTCTCTCTCTCTCTCTCTCTCTCCTCTCTCTCTCTCTCTCTCTCTCCTCTCTCTCTCTCTCTCTACACACACACACACACACACACACACACACACACATTCACGCACGCACGCACGCACGCACGCACGCACGCACGCACGCACGCACGCACGCACCGCACGCACGCACACACACACACACACACACACACACACACACACACACACGACGAAAACAACAACAAATGGCGCTTTCAAAGTCGCGAAAACATGGATGTGAACGCTGTTATTTGTGTGTTTGGTACTAATATTGTAGTCATTGTCTTCGTCT
>OY757546.1:17542271-17557966 GCA_963584105.1 Alviniconcha strummeri | reverse complement strand
ATTGCTTGTATATGATATGTTAGTAAATGTAGATGATACATATATATATTATGTACATGTATGTGAACAAGCGCGTTGAGCTCGCTCAGCGGGGAATAGCGCTATAGAAAATGTATGTATGTATTGTTATTGTTCCTCAACAGCTGTGCTACTGACATTGTCCTTGCGACTCTGCCCCGCACAGCAGTTGAAACAGCGGAGTACACATGTTGCTTCGCACCGGCGAGGTCCCCACCTCCTTAACATAGTTGTTCTGGCGGTGGTCCACGGCCTCCTCGGTCTTTTGAGGGTCGGAGCGCGCGGACGAGTCACTCACTCTCTTCCCCCCTGACCCCCCCCCCCTCCCCCCCCCCTCTTGTCCCCGCTCTTATGGACGTAAAGCAACACGTTTACTTTCTTCAGAGAGAGGACGCGTGCTGGCCAAGCCCGCAGGTTTTCACAACTTTGCGTGTTAGGGCCATACAACTTTCGCCCAATCAAAAAAGAGAAAGAAAGAAAGAAAGAATGAATGAATGAATGAATGGTTAAAAGGTCAAGGGCCCGGAAAACAGACAATGCACTCGGCTGCATCCATAAGCACACTAGGCCTCGTTCGGTTTCGGATTGTACCCAGTCAGCAAAATAATTAATCAAAGGCAAGTTGAAAAATAACGTCAGCACGAAAAGAATTATGAAAAGTCAACAGGCAATGTTCTGGTCTAAAGAGTTCAGAGTCCATCAAAACAGTAACAGTTCATGAAAAACACGAACATGTCCTCGACTTTCTCAAAGCTGTCAGGATGAAACGCAATAAAGCATCACGAATGCAAGTTTCAATCACTGCTCCCAATCTGACACTTTACGGCCGAATTAGCCCTGACATAACCCTATGTGGCTGACTGGTCTCAAAGCATCAACCAACTAACTAACCCTTATATAACCCTATGGGGCTGACTTGTCTCAAAGCACCAACCATCTAACGCTGATATAACCCTATGTGGCTGACTGGTCTCAAAGCATCAACTAACTATTACGGCCGAATGGAACTGTAACGAAAATGAAATTAAATGCAGTGAACCAGAATGACAGCACTGAGAAATGCGGAACTCCTGGCAGCAGGCGAAACACGTGAAGCTATATTCTGACCTAATCCGGGCGTAAAGACGGGGGATATTTCACAACTCTGGACTCTCAGAAGAAGATTTATTTTATTTTTAATTCCCAGGTTTCTGCAGCACTCCAACACGGAACAGTTTCTGAGAATGTCAGCGTCAGACCTGACTTTGACAACAGACACAGACAGAAGCGACAGATATAGGATTCCCCGTAGTAAGACTACAAGCTGCCTACAGTCATTCATTCCAACAGCCATTCGGACACACAATCAACAAGCAGGCAGATAAACACAACACGCAACGGCTAGAGATGGGGACGCGGGGACAATAGCGCTGAGATAAAATGGAGGAATGCTTAGGAAGTCAATGGGAGGCAGCTGTTCGTGCGAGTGGATTGTAATTTGAAGGGCGAGAACAGGTGTTGTTGGTGCAATGTTTTGTTATATAATACGTTTTATGGCAGATCATGTAATTTCCGCAATGGAATATTAAAGTTGTCTTGTATCTTGTCTTTGTGGAGGAAACTAAACTGAAAGTTTCTCTGCGTTTTAAGTCCAAGGAAAAAGAACACATTTTAAAGTGGTTGATTGTTTCACACAGATCCAAAATCCATTCTTCACTCCGTAGGTCTGGTACTGAAAATGCTGACAACACACTGGCCAAATCTCTGTCAGGTTAGTGTGCCACAGGCTGCGTTATTCTTCAGTTTCAGATCAGCGAAAATGTTAAAGAGGAGCTGAAGCATAGTATCGATAGGAATCGAATACGACTCACAACAATTTTTCAGTCGATTTAGGGCCTATTTTGCTAAACACACACACACGCGCGCGCGCACGCACGCACACACACACACACACACACACACACACACACACACACACACACACACACACACACACACACACACACACACACACACACACACACACACACACACAGAGGCACTCTCTCTCTCTCTCTCTCTCTCTCTCTCACACACACACACACACACACACACATTCACGCACGCACGCACGCACGCACGCACGCACGTACGCACGCACGCACGCACGCACGCACGCACGCATGCACGAACGCACGCACGCACGCACGCACGCACGCACGCACACACACACACACACACACACACACACACACACACACACACGAAAACAACAACAAATGGCGCTTTCAAAGTCGCGAAAACATGGATGTGAACGCTGTTATTTTGTGTTTGGTACTAATATTGTAGTCATTGTCTTCGTCTGTGACGTCATGAACAAGGCCGGTATGTGTTTTACATATTACGTCACGAGTCAGCTTTTTCTGCTCTTCATCGGTAAAAAGTGAACCAGTATGGCTTGCACCATGGGAAGCTCAAATTTTCTTTTCGTTTCTTTTCTTTCTTGTTTTATTTTTCTTTACTTTCTTCTCCTTTTTTTTTTTTTTTTTTTTTCTCTCCCCTTGTTTGTTTGTTTTCGTTTGTTTTTTGTTGTTTGTTTGTTTGTTTTTGTTTTTTCAAGCAAAACAGAACGTTTGTTGGATTATTAATATAAGAACAACCACTCCAAAGCCTGCAAATGGAAATGTTTGCATATGCTCTACGTTTGAGGCCAACCTCCGTCTTTGCTTGGAATCCCCTTCTAAATTGCATGAGATAAATCAGCTTCTTTTTGCACCTTTATTATCGTGCAGTCAGCAGAAGACGCCAAGTCGTTAATACCCATTTAAAGCGTATTACACGATCAGGAAGGGGAACAAAAAAACAAAAAACAAAAACATGCTGTACGAATGAGGTTAAACGTATGTTAAACGTAAAGCAAAGACAGCAGAGAAAAGCAATCGTATGGTGGCCTAATTCATAGCGTCAAAAGCACATTACTGAGTACATGCAACTCGAATTCGCTCGCTTTGTCACCCTGATGTAAGTGTACTTGATGACTGGGCGTAAAACACCAAGCTACTTACTTACTCTCGCTATGGCACGTTATTGTAAGTATGTACTTTTGGCGGAAGTAAGCCGCTGAAAGCTGCACAAAAGGCGCATAATTACAATCATGTTGATATAATTACGAATATGTGCTTCTGACACAAGCAAGCCGTCCGAACGGAACGTCAAAGGATATATTTACTAATTATGTAGTGATAGTACTAATAACGTGCAGATAATTAGCAATGACGTTCAAATAATTACAATTATATGCTTTTGACTGTGTGAGTTAAAAGGACATATTTACAATTATATGAACATACATACAAGTATGTGCTTTTGACGCAGGTAAGCCACTATAACTGGGCTTGTTAGTCAGTAAGCCACCATAATCGGGCTTCTTAGCCAGTAAGCCACCATAATAGGGCTTATTAGCCAGTAAGCCACCATAATAGGGCATGTTAGCAAGTAAGCCACCATAACTGAGGTTGTTAGCCAGTAAGCCACCATAATCGGGCTTCTTAGCCAGTAAGCCACCATAATAGGGCTTATTAGCCAGTAAGCCACCATAATAGGGCATGTTAGCAAGTAAGCCACAATAATAGGGCTTATTAGCCAGTAAGCCACCATAATAGGGCATGTTAGCAAGTAAGCCACCATAACTGAGGTTGTTAGGCAGTAAGCCACCATAATATGGCTTGTTAGCCAGTAAGCCACCATAATAGGGCTTGTTAGCAAGTAAGCCACCATAACTGAGGTTGTTAGCCAGTAAGCCACCATAATAGGGCTTGTTAGCAAGTAAGCCACCATAATCGGACTTGTTAGCAAGTAAGCCACAATAATCGGACTTTGTTCAGTGTCGACAGACACGGCGACAGCGCAGTAATTCACTCTCCCTCTCCGGGTCCTCGCGCCAGGGGACCGCGAACGAAGAAACCCATCATGGCTTCTGCCGAGGATCGAGAACCACCAGGGCGGGTGGGTAGAACCTGGCTCAGATGGCAGAGAGTCGGCCCGAGAAGCCAGGCGCAATGAATGCTGACGCGGGTTCAATTCCCCGGTACGGCAGAGGAATTTCTCTCTTTTCTTCCAGAGTCAGATTTCAGTGCAGACTCTCTTTAGTCTGTTGCGGTGTTTAGTGATGATAATTGTTTTTATACGCGCTATTCTCCGCTCTCGAGCAGACTCACTGCGTTCGCATGTGATTCTACATGAGTGACTATAGCTTTTCATAGCGCGTTTTTAATATCCGCGCAGAGTGGTGTGCTTACAGCGCTGGCATGGCTGGTGCCACATGAAACTGCTGCCGTCTCGGCGCAAGTTCTGTGTACACCATACAGCCATACACCATGTCACTTCATGCAAAGCCACAAGCTAAACCTGTGAGCAGCCTCCGTGTGAAACCGTACGCATCAACTCCTTGCGCATAATGCTTTTGTGTTTCCTGTACTTAGTTGCTGAGCTTGTTTGTTGAGCTTATTATTACTATGAATGAATAAAATTTTGTTTAAACCAACTCCTGCGCGCACTTTAAACACCCCAAGGGCTGTCATTCATACCATTGTTCGCACTCACGAAAATACAGCACATACTGCTAGGCACTGCTCTTGCCGCTAAGGATTAAAAAAAAAAAAAAAAAAATCTATTTGATTTTTATTTAAACAAGGGGGGGGGGGGGGGGAGGGGGGGGATGTTCGTCCGATAAACCTGCAGTAGGTCAAAATATTGCTTTCAGTGCCTTCACTTCTTCCAGGAATTCTTATCACTCAGCTGCATTCCCAGTTCATTTAACTTCATTTTTGTGCTACCCTCTTCCTAATTACCTGTGAATTGATGGCTCCTTCTGGTCTTGCCCCGATATGATCATCCCCATCGACCGGGCGTCAAATGCTAAGTATCAATCGGGCGCGCGCGCGCACACACACACACACACACACACACACACACACACACACACTCGCACGCACGCATGCGCAACTTACACACACGCAGCACACACAGTTAGCACGCACATACACCAACACGCACGCACACACCCACACGCACGCACGCACACGCACACACACACACACACACACACACACACACACACACACACACACACACACACACACACACACTCACACACACACACACACTCTCTCTCTCTCTCTCTCTCTCTCTCTCTCTCTCTCTCTCTCTCTCTCTCTCTCTCTCTCTCTCTCTCTCTCTCTCTCTCTCTTTCACGCACGCTCGCTTTGCGATCTCTCGAAACGGGAAAACGGCTGGCAGGGACATGTTTGTCACGCAGCACACAGAGAGACGTCGGGACAAGGCAGAGGACAAGTTTGTCACGCACCACACAGAGACGTCAGGACAAGGCAGAGGACAAGTTAGTCACGCAGCAGAGAAACGTCAGGACAAGGCAGAGGACAAGTTAGTCACGCAGCACATAGAGAGACGTCAGGACAAGGCAGAGGACATGTTTGTCATGCAGCACCTAGAGAGACGTCTGGACGAGGCAGAGGACAAGTTAGTCACGCAGCACATAGAGAGACGTCAGGACAAGGCAGAGGACAAGTTAGTCACGCAGAGAGACGTCGGGACAAGGCAGAGGCCAAGCGCAGCGAGTGCAGGCGGTGTGGGCGGTACTCAGCCGACGCGCTCTTGTCGATCAGCGCTGGAGAAACAGTTGACAGGATCAGAGCGCAGCTTTTGGGAGCACAGGTAAGCGACGTCTGGGCTGCTGCGTGATGTTGACGCCATATGGCTCGCTCTCTCTGTCTCTGTCTCTGTCTCTGTCTCTGTCTCTGTCTCTCTCTCTCTCTCTCTCTCTCTCTCTCTCTCTCTCTCCTCCTCTCTCTCTCTCTCTCTCTCTCTCTCTGGTTGGGTGTGGGTGTGTGGGTGTGGGGAGGGGGTTGTGGGGGGGGGGGGAGGTGAAGTGATTCTCTTTCTAGGAAGTGGTACTCTCTCTCTCTCTCTCTCTCTCTCTCTCTCTCTCTCTCTCTCTCTCTCTCTCTCTCTCTCGGCTCGCGCACATGTGTATCTGTGTGTGCGTGTTTGAGTGCGCGTGCGTGTGTGAGTGCGCGTGCTTATGTGTTTGTGTGCGCGTGTTTATGTTGGGGGTGGGGGTGGAAGGGTGCGCGCGCGCGCGCGTGTGTGTGTGTGTGTGTGTAGCTTACATATGTAGGTGTGTGTGTGTGTGCGCGCGCGCGCGTGCGTGTGTGTGTGTAGCCTACATGTGTAAGTGTGTGTGCGTTCTGGTGCAGAAAGGTACAAGTGTAAAAAAAAAAAAAAAAGAGAGAGAGAGGGAAAAAAAAGTTGAAACCCACCATGTTCCGCCTCCCTTGAAACAAAGCTGAGGCGGTAATGACAACAACAACAACAACAACAACAAAGATACAAAATTAAGACATTTAGCAAAATCAAGCTAACTACCAACATACGGACGAAACAACACCCGGACAGACAAACGGACGAACGGACAGACAAACGGACGAATGGACAGACTGACGGACGAACGGACAGACAAACGGACGAACAGACAGGCAGACAGACGTCTAGTTAACAACCACTTACCATCAGTATCGTAATGGTTCCAGACGTTGATGAACTGTCCAGCAGTGATCCGCTTAAACTCACGCGTGTTCAAATCCCGGAACTGCCGCAAGAAGTTCTCTTGGCCCTTGGCCGTTTCGCCGGCACCGCTGGTCTGAGCCATGCTGCTGCTAGGCAGGGTCTGAGGTTCGAATCCCGCGACGGACGGACAACTAATGGCACACCTAGGTGGGTGAGGTGAGAAGTGTTCACAAAAGACGTTCTTTCCTGCACAGCACGTAACGCTCGGCGCGCGCGTGTGTGTACAATCGGTGGAGGAAATCGAACCGTATAAGCTGTCCCCGGTGTTCGTTTGTTGTGTTTTTTGTTTTTGTTTTTTTTTGTTTTTTTTTTGTTGTTGTTGTTTTTCTCTCTCTCTCTCTCTCTTTAAGCGAGGATCTGAGCGAAGTGATTTATCGGCGTTTTTGTCTGTACCTGCGATCACACTGCTGATTTAAAGAGGTAGAAGAAGAAGAGGAAAACCCATACACACGTACACACCAACTTCCGGCGCTGACGGACCTGAGAAACCGAAGCGACACACGAGGTTGTGTTGACGTTTGCAGCTCTACACTGTCAACCCCTGTCCAAGTGCTATTGATGACACAGTCAATAACCCGCCTCGCCTGCTGCTTGCGCCTTGCAACTCTTACTGCCGTGCGACTGTCGCCGCCGTATGCCCGCCGCCGCAGCTGCTACCGCTGGTGGTGGTTGCGGGGTTGGTTGGCTGTCGCTGCCGCCGTGGGCGCTGTTACAGCTGATGCGTCGTGCGGCAGCGTACGTACGTAGCGCATGGAGACAGCGTGGTTCTGGTGACGCTGGATGGAGAGAGAGGCCTGAGTGTAGTGTAGTACGTGTACCATCCCGCCCCTCAGTCACAACTGACGGCGTTGCACGAGCAGTGTCGTTGTGGTGTCTTCAGTCCCTGGCTTCCTTCCTTCCTTCATGTGTTGCTAAGTGTCCTCGGATGTCGGTTGACGTATTAGGGACAAGCTGAGACCAATGCGTGAGCAGGGTTCAATACTGCTTTACGTCCACGGAAACCTTGAGGCTCGTTAGGACGGACAGCCCAGGACGGCCACATCGACTTTCACACAGCTCCTGAACTATGAGTCCCTGGCTTCCTCCACAGACACTTATGTCCCATAATTATGTCTTTCCCCGCCGGTTTTACGCAACAAAACACAGGCGTGAGTATTCACAAGAGGAGTAAGGGAGAAAACTTTTATATGCCACGTGGTGCGTAGATTGAGCAAGGGAGAGCACTTGCTGTCGGCTGCATGGGGAGAGGGGAAGGGAGAGAACTGTCAGAGCTCCAGAGCTGCGTGAAAGACGCGGTGGACTCTGGGCCCTCGTCCTGGCCCTGTCTACACGGTCTCTGTGGACGTAACGCAGCACTGAATAAGAAAAAAAGTGTCTGCAGGCTACATGGGTAGAGAGGAAGGGAGAGAACTGTCTCTAGACTACATGGGATGGAGGGTAAGGGAGAGAACTGTCTCTAGACTACATGGGAAGCGGGGGAAGGGAGAGAACTGTCTCTAGACTACATGGGTAGAGGGGGAAGGGAGAGAACTGTCTCTAGACTACATGGGTAGAGGGGGAAGGGAGAGAACTGCACGCTGCTTAGGTGGAGGGATAGGAGAAGAGAGAATTGGCTGCATGTTGCTTGGGCAGATGAGGGGAGAAAACTGCCGTATTTACATCAGCTGCTTGGTACGTAGCTGTTGATCGCTCTTATATAGCGCTATTTCCGCTCTCGAGCAGACTCACTGCACTCTTGTCGCAGGTGATTCTAAGTAAGTTAGTTACTTAGTAAGTAAACATGGTGCTTAACGTCCACAGAAAACATGAGGCTTATTAGGGACGGGGAGAAGGGGGGAAGGGTGTATGGAGGTGGGGAAGAGAGAGATTATATATGTATCTATAACAGAAAAAAAAATATATGATAGCAGGCGCTATCACATCAAAACTTTCTAAGGGAGGGTTGGGGATGTGTGAACCTAATGATTTTTATTGAATTTCAGAGTTTTTACGTTTTGGTTTGACAGAGAAAGCATTATTCCTGGTAATTTTGGGTTTGCTATTAGTGTATGCAGATTGAGAGAAAGGGGGCGTATGTCTAAGAGTGTGTATGTACGTGTGTTTCATGACTTAGAATTATTGAGATAATTATGTTCTTCGTTGTGCGATCGGACGACAGCTTTAATTTCCCGCTGGGATGAATAAAGTATATTGTTATTGTTGTTATTATCTCTACACTGTCACCACCAGCATGACTCCTGTATTAAGATGGGCAGCAATGGTCGTATTTTCGTGAGCCGGTTTGGCCTAGCGGTAAGGCGTTAGGCTGGTAAGCAGAGGGACCTTGGTCAGAATCTGCTTCGGCTCTCCTTTCGCTTCAAAAGTTGTGGTCTGTGGACACTGTCTTGTGACTTTGTCCCTCACAATTATCAGACATTAAAATTGCTCTCAATGCAGTAGTCATTCTGGTGGCGACAGTGTAGCGATAGCTATATAATCTCCATCTCCCCCGATCTCTATACCCCTCCCCCCCCCCCCCCCCCCCGTTTCTGCCCGTCTCTAATAAGCCTCATGGTTTATGTGGACGTTAAGCACCATGTTTACTTACTAGAGGGTGGAAGGGAGAGGACCGTATGCTGCTGGGATATAGGGGAAGGGGAGAAAACTGGTTTATACTACAAAGGTAAAGAAGGGTTTGGTTGGTATAGCTCCTGGCGGGGACCGACTCCTACCCATGAGGTGGGGCGGGGTGAGGCGGGGTGGGGCGGGGGTGGGGCGGGGAGGGTGGAGAAGACTATACCTAACGCTACACTTTTCACAACCAAAATGACTCCTGTATTAAGATGGGCAGCAATGGTCGCATTTTCACCGGATCCACAGTGTAAGTCCAAGCTAGCAAGTCAAGTAGTTTATTTCAGAAACCCCAGTGGGGGTACATGAAAGAACATCAGTGAAAGAACATTTATCTGGTAAGATACGTCTGCAAACATAAAATACATGTGCATACAACAACAACCAACAACATCAACAACAAAAAGCAACAAAAGCAAGAAACAAAATCCTACGCAGTTCCAAAACAAAAACAAGGAGAAACCAGAGAAAAGAAGATCATTAACCAAAACAAAAGCTAGATGGAAAAAAATCTAAATAGATGGGTACAGCAAACACACGCACTCACTCACATACACAGGCACGCACTTGCACCCCCCCCCCCCACACACACGCACGCACGCACGCACGCACGCACGCACGCACGCACGCACGCACGCACGCACGCACGCACGCACGCACGCACGCACGCACGCACGCACGCACACACACACACACACACACACACACACACACACACACACACAAGATATGGGGGAAAGGAGGGGGAAAGGGGGTTTCGACAGGCATACATTCTATAAAACTAGAGATTACAACATTAATAAAAAATAAAAAGATGGAGAAAAAAATCTGTTATCGCTCTACGTATACTTGACATCAGAATTCACTCATTATAAATTTCAAAAAGTGTGCTAAATTTACCAATAATCGTTTCCTTTTACTGCAAAAAAAGACTATGAAATTTGTTAATATTTGCATTTTTACAGTAAAATCGTGAAATCGTGCCCACTGAGCACAGCTTGCCCAATGAGCGTGGAAAAGTGCTTGCTCCCTAACCGCTCTACTTGCTCAAATAAAACAGCTGTTGAGAGTGTTTTTCATAAACAAAGTCGTTAGCCAGTTAATGACGGTAAAAGTGACAAGCGTGGTCCGTGACAGTCATTGCCCGTGCAGCTGGCGCTAAACCCATCACCATAAACACGACAACCAGGGGCCTTAACTATGAATCGGGCCTAAAGAGGTAGGCCGGCCTAAATCTCAAGGCTATTGACAATGGCCCCAAAATGGTAATCATGGACCGGGACTACACCAAAGTCCGGGCCGAACCTCGGGCCTAAACAGCCGATATTTAGCCTAGCGATTTCGCTGGACTAAAGGTCGTAGGCCCGGGACTCAGACTCCAAGCACTGGTTTACGACATCCTTCCTTCAACCACTGCCATATTTAGTTACGTCATAGGGTCCAGAAAACTGTCAGCTAACGAGCAGTTTTCGTTGGTGCTAAGACAGTAGTAAGTTTTTTTGTAAACAATTGAAATAAAACAAGGCATGTCATTTATTGCCGCCAACAAAGTTTACACCAGCACAAATAAAACCTCAATCGTTTGAATCGAGACGGAACTCTTTTCCTTTACCCGGGGTGGATGCGTCTCATGTTTACGTGCGTGCTTTGGCGCCAGGTTGCTTCCACAGTCATATTAGTACCCAAACCTTTCGGAGGGCGCTGACCGCGTCGGTGGACAGCTGCGCGGAGATAAAGAGTATACCTCTTAAATGGCGTAACCAAATCTGGCAGAGTCTGGAGGAAGGTGCCGGAAAGCGATGCTCGGAGTGTGCCCGGGACTATGACTGCTTTTGGCCTTGTTATGCTTGGAAAGTTGGTTCTTGTTGTTATTTTTGTTCATTTTTTGCTGTTGTTGCGTCTTTATGTCTGAATCCAGCGGTTTCTCTCTCTTTTTAATTTTTCTTTTCTTTTTTTCTTTCGTTTCGTCAAATGAGTACTAGATGTTCGTCGGCCACAGCTCTTTCATTTTGGAGGGAAGAAAGGTCGCACTAGCCGAGCGACGCAGGCATAATGACTGATTAATGTGATCGTACGATTTAATGTTTGCAAAATTATTATGAGAGCAAGTTTGCTTGGCGTCTTACGTTCTCACTTGATTTATTTTCTTGTTGTTTAAATTCATCTGCGCAGCGCAGGCTACCTGATTTCACAGAGTCCACTCGCCTTTCTGACAAGTTCAAAATGGCCGACTCATAGCAGACGATGCTACGGTTATTCGATTCAGTAAATGAGAAGAAGAATACTCCATCGAAGATGTCGATAGATTAGCGTTTTTACGAATAATGACCTCGTCGAGATCACTTGGGTGTTGCAGAAGTAAAACATGGCGAATCACATCCAGAATCAGGGCCTGCTAGGTATGCCTTCACCTAATGTTTACGTTTACCGATGTTTGCGCGTACGAAATACGTCGCAGGGAAGTGGACGAAGCGTGTCGGTGCGCATGCCCAGATGGGATTGCCCCGTCTAAAGTTAGCACAAGCGATGACGCGTGTGATGACCACTTTCTTATCAGCGCGAACTCAGAGACTCTGTTGTTTCGACCATTGTCCGCGTCCATGTATACGAACTTTGCCTAACTTACTTACTTACTTCTTTATTCTTAATGTCCTCGGATGTCAGATGACATATTAGGGACAAGATATACGATGCTCTTAATCATCTAAACTTAATATAATCCGGTTGGCTGTAGAACGAATTACTATTACATAAAATTTCTTACTTTGAGTCTAGAAGGTATTTACTCGGGTCTAGCAGTACTTTCGGGGATGAGGTTAAAAACATATTTTACATATTTACATTATTTACAAGTCTGCTCGCTTTACGAACAGGTTAAAAATGTATATATTTACAGTTTGATCGGTTAAAACATTATCTGAAATAGAAACATGCAAACTGCAGACCTGGAGCCTGCAGTCCTGTCCTACATTCATGGATACATAATTCATTGAAAAGGTTAAGTCATTGTTAAGTTAGTGTTTAAAGCCCCAACTCCGAGCCGGTAACGGTCGGGAGTGGGGTGGGGATGGGGGGGGGGAGGGGTTTGTTGACGGGCGATCCGAGCGCCCCCTTCACGTCCGGGAAAGGCCCGTACGGTTTGGGGGGGGGGGGGGCGTGGTTCAGCGCCGACACACTTGGGCAGAGACAGGTTAAAAACATAGTATGATTGTGCATTGTGTAGGTGGGGGCTCCCTCCCTCCCCGGGCTTGCCTAACTCAAAGTCTCGGACTCTAAAGTCAGGAACTTTGGTTTAGGCCTGGCCTACCGTAGTCCCGATTCATAGTTAAGGCCCCAGGCCGCTGCTGAAGTTCGAGTCTGGGGCCATGTTTTACTTCTGCAACACCCAAGCGATCTCGACGAGGTCATTATTCGACATCATGGAATATTCTTCTTGGCATTTACTGAATCGAGTAACCGTAGCATCGTCTGCTGCGTCGGCCATTTTGAACTTGTCAGAAAGGCGAGTGGACGCTGTGAAATCAAGTAGCCTGCGCTGTGCAGATGAATTTAAACAACAAGAAAATAAATCAAGTGAGAATGTAAGACGTCAAGCAAACTTGCTCTCATAATAATTTGCAAACATTAAATCGTTACGATCACATTAATCAGTCACTATGGCTGCGTCACTCGGCTAGTGCGACCTTTCTTCCCTCCAAAATGAAAGAGTTTGACCGACGAACATCTAGTACTCATTTGACAAAGTAAACGAAAGAAGAAGAAAAGAGAGAGAGAGAGAGAGAGAGAGAGAGGACGGATGAGAGAAGAGAGAGAGAGAGAGAAACCGCTGGATTCAGACATGAAGACGCATCAACAGCAAAAAATAATCAAAAACAACAAAAAAGAACCGACTTTCCAAGCATAACAAGGCCAAAAGCAGTCATAGTCCCGGGCCTCGCTAGCCTAAATATCGGCTGTTTAGGTCCGAGGTTCGGCCCGGACTTTGGTGTAGTCCCGGTCCATGGTTACTATTTTGGGGCCATTGTCAATAGCCTTGAGATTTAGGCCGGCCTACCGCTTTAGGCCCGATTCATAGTTAAGGCTGAGCACAGAAAGGGTTAATCGCGAAGTAAGTCAGAATGTAGCTTTTCTCTGAAGACGGTGTGTGTCTACCCATGTGGCAGGATAATGAATATAATATAAAATTAAAAAAATAAACGGAAAACAAAACAAAATACCCAAAACAACAACAACAAACCGTTATACACTCCCCAACCCTCTCACCCTGTGGAATGCAGTTGTCAATGTACAACTGTCTATTCAAGATTCAGGAGTGTGTGTGTGTCGTGTGTGTGTGTGTGTGTGTGTGTGTTCGCTACAGTCACACATGAAAGATATGTTGGCCTACTTTGTGTGTGTACAGGTTTTCTAGTCACACATGAATGATTGTTGGATTGCATTGTGTGTCCAGGCTTGCTACAGTCACACACGAATGATTATTGGCCTGTTTTGTGTATGTACAGGTTCGCTAGTCACACATGAACCATTGTTGGCCTACTTTGTGTATGTAAAGGTTCGCCACAGGCGTACCTGAACGATATGCAGGGCTACTTTGTGTATGTACAGGTTCGCTAGTTGGGCTACTTTGTGTACGTACAGGTTCGCTACAGGCGTACCTGCACGATATGCTGGGCTACTTTGTGTACGTACAGGTTCGCTACAGGCGTACCTGAACGATATGCTGGGCTACTTTGTGTATGTACAGGGGAGGGTGGAGAAGGAGACTATACCTAACGCTACACTTTTCACCACCAAAATGACTCCTGTATTAAGATGGGCAGCAATGGTCGCATTTTCACCAGATCCACAGTGTACGTCCAAGCTAGCAAGTCAAGTAGTTTATTTCAGAAACCCCAGTGGGGGTACATGAAAGAACATCAGTGAAAGAACATTTATCCGGTAAGATACGTCAGCAAACATAAAATACATGTGCATACAACAACAACCAACAACATCAACAACAAAAAGCAAGAAACAAAATCGTACGCAGTTCCAAAACAAAAACAAGGAGAAACCAGAGAAAAGAAGATCATTAACCAACAAAAGCTAGAGGAAAAAATGAAAATAGATGGGTACAGCAAACACACACACTCACTCACTCACATTCACAGGCACGCACTTTGCACACCCATCCACCCACCCACATACACACACGCACGAACGCACACACACCCACACGCACGCACGCGCGCGCGCGCACACACGCACGCGCGCGCGCACACACACGCACACACACACAAGATTTGGGGGAAAGGAGGGGGAAAGGGGGTTTCCACAGGCATACATTCTATAAAACTAGAGATTATTACAGTAATAGAAAATAAAAAGATGGAGGATAAAAAATCTGTTATTTCTCTACGTATACTTGACATCAGAATTCTCACTCATAATATATTTCAAAAAGTGTGCTAAATTTACCAATAATCGCTTCCTTTTGTAGGGGAGTGGGGATGGGGAATTGAGGGGAAGCAGGTTGGAAGCATGGATGAAGAGTCACAAGTCAGAGGTTGCTATAACATAACTTTTATTTGTACACCAACCAACCAGGAAACAAGTGTCTGTATTGGAAAAGACACAAGCAAACAAAACATTTAGAACATGAAAGCAAATGTAAAGTCTAAACAACAGCAATTACTAATCTAATAAATACAGTAACCATGTAGTTTACCTGTGGGTTACTATAATACATGATGGTAACTGTGACAAATGATTAATTATCAAGCACATAAATCGTGTGCTTGACTTACACTTAAAACCCGTATCTCACAGAGTCACGGTGAGTATACAAGAGACAGCCAGTAAATTAACTGATGAACTCCCAGTATAATAGTATGCAATAAAGTAACAGTGAAGAATGCGGATTACCAAGCTCATTCTTAACTAAACAGGAAGAGTGAGATAATCGTTACAGCAGATTCATTAAAAAGCACACAACGAGATGGATCGTGACACGGGTGGCACCTGGGTCCATGCCGTAAGCGGGAGGAAGTCAATCATAAACTTACCGGCTCCAGCCTCGTCAAGTTACTCAAAGCGTTACAGCATGTTACTGTTACTGACTAGCAGAGCATATCCGGCTGTAAACAACGTCATCAAGAATCTAAACTGAGGGTAGCGCATCAAGAATCTAAACTGCTGATCTGGCTGCGCCTGTCTGCTCGGTTAGTGAACAGAGACAAAGACCTAATTGCCCCCACTGACGCGCATCACCGGCCAGTTCGGGTACACGCACATAGACCCGGAAAGGGTTTACAAGCTAAGTAGAGTGAAAGTCTGCGCGCCCAAGACTCGGCCATACAAAAGCCGGATCAAGCAGAAATAACATGTCTCACAGTTTATACAATCACCCCTATGCACTAAACCATATTCAACTAGTAAAATGAACATTCTACAACTATGAAGTCAACATCTTCCAAGTGTTAGCT
>OY757546.1:17525093-17542071 GCA_963584105.1 Alviniconcha strummeri | reverse complement strand
GAAAGAAGAAGAAAGAGAGAGAGAGAGAGAGAGAGAGAGAGAGAGAGAGAGAGAGAGAGAGAGAAACCGCTGGATTCAGACATGAAGACGCATCAACAGCAAAAAATAATCAAAAACAACAAAAAAGAACCGACTTTCCAAGCATAACAAGGCCAAAAGCAGTCATAGTCCCGGGCCTCGCTAGCCTAAATATCGGCTGTTTAGGTCCGAGGTTCGGCCCGGACTTTGGTGTAGTCCGGTCCATGTTACTATTTTGGGGCCATTGTCAATAGCCTTGAGATTTAGGCCGGCCTACCGCTTTAGGCCCGATTCATAGTTAAGGCTGAGCACAGAAAGGGTTAATCGCGAAGTAAGTCAGAATGTAGCTTTTCTCTGAAGACGGTGTGTGTCTACCCATGTGGCAGGATAATGAATATAATAATAAAATTAAAAAAATAAACGGAAAAACAAAACAAAATACCCAAAACAACAACAACAAACCGTTATACACTCCCAACCCTCTCACCCTGTGGAATGCAGTTGTCAATGTACAACTGTCTATTCAAGATTCAGGAGTGTGTGTGTGTGTGTGTGTGTGTGTGTGTGTGGGTGTGTGTGTGTGTGTGTGTGTGTGTGTGTGTGTGTGTGTGTGTGTGTGTGTGTATAAACGTGTTGTGGTCGGTGTCGTAACCTTTCCCTACTGAAACACTCGGGGGCTGGGGGTAAACACATATATAATGCCCCCACCCCCCGAGTGTTCAGTTGGGAAACGTTACGACACCAGCCAAAACACGTACACACATGACAGGCTACACACTCCCACCATCGCTTTCCGGCACCTTCCTCCAAGGAGGAGGATATCGTAAACCAGTGGTTGGAGTCTGGATAGGCTATAGGCTTTCAAGTTTCGACCTTCCAGGTTCATCCCAACTTCTCCCCAGTTTCTACGGCAGAAAGTGGCACGTGCCCCGAACAGTGATCAGACTTCACTCGTCATTTGATGAACAATTTTGCTAGTGCAGATGTGATTTTCGAGGCTAACTGAGTGTTAGATATCAACAACTAACCACGAAACACCAGAAGGTCGCGGATGTCTGACCTTTTTACCTGCCCATAGACACGGTCTACACGATTAAAAGCGTCTCTCAACAACATCATATACGGGATGGTGCCGATAGCGTCAGGGGAACGAATTTGACAGACTATAGCTTCTAGCGTCGATCTTCCTCGGCCCAGTGGGTTAATGTTTCCCCGCTGTTAAAGATGACACTGATTAAGGCCAGCAGTTCTATAAAACTGCAGGACGGGACACAGGTCTTCAGTGTCTTCCTCTCAAACTGATTTCGAGCACGTGCAGTCTCCAACGCTGAGCCAGAGAGCCGCTGAATTTTTTGCTGGTTGATTCGAGCCGATTCTGTGGCCATGATGCGTGCCACTCTGATTACCGTGTTCTGCTGTCTGGTGTTCGCAACAGCAACTCTCGCCAACGCAGCTCTCTCTCTCTCTCTCTCTCTCTCTCTCTCTCTCTCTCTCTCTCTCTCTCTCTCTCTCTCTCTCTCTCTCTCTCTCTCTCTCTCTTCGTTCTTCCGCTAGCAGTCAATTATGTTTTAGACCCCTACCCCCCATCACTGGTCTCTCTCTCTCTCTCAGAAGCTTAGCAAGGACTAATCGTTAGATTTTTGACTGAACGTAATCTACAATCCTTGTAAAATAAAGGTTTCGAGTTCGAGTTCGAGTTCTCTCTCTCTCTCTCTCTCTCTCTCTCTCTCTCTCTCTCTCTCTCTCTCTCTCTCTCTCTCTCTCTCTCTCTCTCTCTCTCTCTCTTGTGGAAATTCTGATAAATTCTCATGTATAAAATTTCACTCACTCATTCATGTCTATATGTATATAATTGATGCCCAGTAATTTTATATTTGCTCATCCGTATCTTAGCAAGGACTAGTTGTTAGACAGGTTTTTGACTGAACCTAAACTACAATCCTTGTAAAATCTCTCTCTCTCTCTCTCTCTCTCTCTCTCTCTCTCTCTCTCTCTCTCTCTCTCTCTCTCTCTCTTTCTCTCTCTCTCTCTCTCTCTCTCTCTCTCTCTCTCTCTCTCTCTCTCTCTCTCTCAAATATATCAACATTTGGGTGTCTGTTTGGCTGTTGTCTATTCAAGTTACAAGCAAGTGTTATTTTTGTGCTTTATGCTGTCGATGTTCAAGTTACCGGTCAACAAATTTATGTCTTCTATCATGTCATGGTGTACAGTTTGAAAGCATCTCGTAATTATTATTTTTAAAGTATACTGAAACAGTGTGAGGGAAACCAGTTCAGTTCAGTTCAAGATGGTATCACCTCCGGCGAACTCCATTGCACACTCCAACCTTCGTTTTCCTGCACCCTTAAAAGGAAGGATTCGCAAACCGATGCTTATTGGGGGCGGGGATAGCTCAGTGGTTAGAGCACCGGACTCGTGATTGAAAGGTCGCGGGTTCGAATCCCTGCTGGAACGGCGGGAGAATTTTCTTCTCCAGGGTCGACTTTCTGTGCTGACTCTTATTTCGGTATCCGTTCCACCCCCGTGTTACCACAGTAGCACGTAAAAAATCCCGGTCATTCTGCCAAAAGTGCAGGTGGCAGGTTACAGCTAAACACGCATACACCTTACGTATGTGGATTTTATTGAACCGTGCTTCGGCATTGGTCACAACTTGTCCCTAATATGTCAAATGACATCTGAGCACATTAAGCATCAACTCATCATCATCATCACCGATGCTTATGAGTTCAGGAGCTGTGTGAAAGTCGAGGTGGCCGTCCTGGGCTTTCCGTCCCTAATAGTCCTTATGGTCTCTGTGGACATAAAGCAACACTGAACTCGAACGTGACTATCTCCCTAAGAGCTCAGGAGCTGCGTGAAAGTCGAGGTGGCCGTCCTGGGCTCCCCGTCCCTAATAGGCCTTGTGGTCTCTGTGGACGTAAAGCAACACTGAACTTGAACAGATGCTTGGAGTTCGGGTCCTTTGGTCTCTGCTTTCAGGAGATCGGGAAAAACGAGGCGAAAGCGATTATATTGCTTCCTCGCCACTGCCGGGTTCGGAGACGACGGTCGGGTACTATGACTGGTGGGCGTGGTGGTGGATCTGGTGGGATACGTCTGGCTATGACAGCTCGTATGACATCTGTCCGGAAGTGGACGAGGACTTGTGCTACTGCCAAGACTACTGCTACATCACTTGCGGTTGGGACGGGTCAGTTTACAGAGTGAATCTGAAGTCATGAGAGCTTGGCAGAATCATCTGACTGTGTGTGTGTGTGTGTGTGTGTGTGTGTGTGTGTGTGTGTGTGTGTGTGTGTGTGTGTGTGTGTGTGTGTGTGTGTGTGTGTGTTGGGGGATGGGAGGAGAGAGAGAGAGAGAGACTGGGACTTGGGGGTCTGTTAGAGAGTCCTTATGATGAGGTAGCCAACACGGACGCAGAAATCTCGGTCCGTTCTGCTGAAATCCCAGAGCTATCGGCAGTTCCCTCATTTTAAATCTGGTGTAAATTAGATTACAGCCTTACGTGCCTTGCCTGCTGCTAGGATTTTCCAAATAGATTCTTTAATGACCACGTTTTACAAGGAAAGTGTCTCAAAAGGCAGTAAACATAGAAACATAAGCAAAGGACAACATCAACTAGCTTAGTTAAAAGTATACACACATCAGCACCAACAAAACAACACACACACGCACATACACACCTGCGCACGCGCGCCACACACACACACACACACACTCACGTACGCACGCACACACACACTTCTACTTCCTTGTTTTCAAATCCTCCAAAACGATGACGCCGACGTCACATGAACAGTGAACAACACTTGTATTTTTGTGATTAGACTAGCTGTGATTTGCCTGGTGTGACCTTCGAGGTTGACTTGGTGTTGATTTATAGCATAGAACTGACTAGCCTCTGAAAGCCTCTCTCTCTCTCTGTCCCTCTCTCGTGTCGTTGTATTCTTGGTATCTGCTGGTCACTTGTTTCAGGATTTTAATGCAGTATTTGCTCATGGGCGAGGGCTGGATGTGAAAAGTCTCTGAATCAAGCCCTGTATGTAGTCCTTTGCAATAAAATGTATTGGTCAAGTCATTTTCACCAACTGTCTCCCAGATCCGAGTACCTGTAGATTTATTAATCTGTTCATATTTGTAATTATTCTTATGTTTTCCCCGTCACAGATGTGCGCAATGCGTGTGCGACAGTCCCACTGATGGTGAGTCTCTCTTCTTTTTCTCCTTCGTTCCCTCTTCATGCTGGTAGAACACCGTTTTTCCTGGATTAAGAATGGCGACGGAAGCACCAAAGCGATTAGCGGTGTGTGTGTGTGTGTGTGTGTGTGTGTGTGTGTGTGTGTGTGTGTGTGTGTGTGTGTGTTCGCTACAGTCACACATGAAAGATATGTTGGCCTACTTTGTGTGTGTACAGGTTTTCTAGTCACACATGAATGATTGTTGGATTGCATTGTGTGTCCAGGCTTGCTACAGTCACACACGAATGATTATTGGCCTGTTTTGTGTATGTACAGGTTCGCTAGTCACACATGAACCATTGTTGGCCTACTTTGTGTATGTAAAGGTTCGCCACAGGCGTACCTGAACGATATGCAGGGCTACTTTGTGTATGTACAGGTTCGCTAGTTGGGCTACTTTGTGTACGTACAGGTTCGCTACAGGCGTACCTGCACGATATGCTGGGCTACTTTGTGTACGTACAGGTTCGCTACAGGCGTACCTGAACGATATGCTGGGCTACTTTGTGTATGTACAGGGGAGGGTGGAGAAGGAGACTATACCTAACGCTACACTTTTCACCACCAAAATGACTCCTGTATTAAGATGGGCAGCAATGGTCGCATTTTCACCAGATCCACAGTGTACGTCCAAGCTAGCAAGTCAAGTAGTTTATTTCAGAAACCCCAGTGGGGGTACATGAAAGAACATCAGTGAAAGAACATTTATCCGGTAAGATACGTCAGCAAACATAAAATACATGTGCATACAACAACAACCAACAACATCAACAACAAAAAGCAAGAAACAAAATCGTACGCAGTTCCAAAACAAAAACAAGGAGAAACCAGAGAAAAGAAGATCATTAACCAACAAAAGCTAGAGGAAAAAATGAAAATAGATGGGTACAGCAAACACACACACTCACTCACTCACATTCACAGGCACGCACTTGCACACCCATCCACCCACCCACATACACACACGCACGAACGCACACACACCCACACGCACGCACGCGCGCGCGCGCACACACGCACGCGCGCGCGCACACACACGCACACACACACAAGATTTGGGGGAAAGGAGGGGGAAAGGGGGTTTCCACAGGCATACATTCTATAAAACTAGAGATTATTACAGTAATAGAAAATAAAAAGATGGAGGATAAAAAATCTGTTATTTCTCTACGTATACTTGACATCAGAATTCTCACTCATAATATATTTCAAAAAGTGTGCTAAATTTACCAATAATCGCTTCCTTTTGTAGGGGAGTGGGGATGGGGAATTGAGGGGAAGCAGGTTGGAAGCATGGATGAAGAGTCACAAGTCAGAGGTTGCTATAACATAACTTTTATTTGTACACCAACCAACCAGGAAACAAGTGTCTGTATTGGAAAAGACACAAGCAAACAAAACATTTAGAACATGAAAGCAAATGTAAAGTCTAAACAACAGCAATTACTAATCTAATAAATACAGTAACCATGTAGTTTACCTGTGGGTTACTATAATACATGATGGTAACTGTGACAAAATGATTAATTATCAAGCACATAAATCGTGTGCTTGACTTACACTTAAAACCCGTATCTCACAGAGTCACGGTGAGTATACAAGAGACAGCCAGTAAATTAACTGATGAACTCCCAGTATAATAGTATGCAATAAAGTAACAGTGAAGAATGCGGATTACCAAGCTCATTCTTAACTAAACAGGAAGAGTGAGATAATCGTTACAGCAGATTCATTAAAAAGCACACAACGAGATGGATCGTGACACGGGTGGCACCTGGGTCCATGCCGTAAGCGGGAGGAAGTCAATCATAAACTTACCGGCTCCAGCCTCGTCAAGTTACTCAAAGCGTTACAGCATGTTACTGTTACTGACTAGCAGAGCATATCCGGCTGTAAACAACGTCATCAAGAATCTAAACTGAGGGTAGCGCATCAAGAATCTAAACTGCTGATCTGGCTGCGCCTGTCTGCTCGGTTAGTGAACAGAGACAAAGACCTAATTGCCCCCACTGACGCGCATCACCGGCCAGTTCGGGTACACGCACATAGACCCGGAAAGGGTTTACAAGCTAAGTAGAGTGAAAGTCTGCGCGCCCAAGACTCGGCCATACAAAAGCCGGATCAAGCAGAAATAACATGTCTCACAGTTTATACAATCACCCCTATGCACTAAACCATATTCAACTAGTAAAATGAACATTCTACAACTATGAAGTCAACATCTTCCAAGTGTTAGCTATAATATACCACCGATTTCATGTAGAAACATAGATCGGTAGGAAACCAAACATATAAGTTATCCCGCACAGAGATCTGCACGGCCACGCTGACAAAGTATCCATACTTTAGAGGGATAACTTTGCATCGGCAAAGCATCACTCAAACTGAACATCCAGCAATGGCAACATAACATACTAGCTACATATCAGCATACATTTTGGAAATAGCGGTCATCCTGTGGCATAAAGGCGTAACGTATGAACATACAAACAAGGTACTCTGACTCGGCCATAGCGGCTGCAACCAGGCGGCAATCTGACGCCGAAATTACCCACGTATTCAAGAACCAAAATCAAGGCACGTTGTGAACATGATAACATTATAAACATACATTATTTACATCAATAAGAAACAACAGAACAACAAGCCATAGAAAAATAACTACTTACAGGCTCTCCCCTGATGAAAACATGAACACCGGCCGCAACAGTTAAACAACCTGCCTCTGCAGGGACACTGGGGGAAAAGGGACGCTGCCGTGGTGGTGAAGTGTTGCTTAATGTCCTCGGATGTCAGCTGACATATTAGGGACAAGTTGTGACCAATGCCGAAGCACGGTTCAATAAATCTTTACGTCCACGGAAACCAGAAGGCTCGTTAGGACGGACAGCCCAGGACGTCCACCTCGACTCTCACACAGCTCCTGAACTATGACGCTGCCGGCCCAGCACACAACTTTTAACACCTTAGATAATTGGGCCATAAAAGCCCCACCCAATCAAAAAGGAAAAGGACCGGAAAGAAAGGTTATAGGGTCATGGCCCGGAACATGTATACAATACACTCGATTACACTTTTACTGCAAAAAAGAAAAAAAAAAAAAAAGAGAAAAAAAGACTATTTATTAAAATTTGCATTTTTACACTAAAATCGTGAAATAATTTTTTTCTGGATTCAGCAAAATAAGGACAACTGAAAACATATTGGAATTTGTGACCAATGTCAGCAGATGAACACTTAGTACATAATCTGTCTTAGTGAGGCAAGTTCATTACTCGTCCCCTTTGAATTGAATTGAGAGTCTATGGTTCAGTGCTCTAAAATCCACAAATGGGGGAGGAGGTTAAAGGGCCCATAAAGGCAGTTTTCATTTGCAACGGAAACGTTGAAAATCGACCCAATTATGAAAGTCTAGTGCATAACATGACCTTTAAATCTAATAAAATGTCAATGCCATGAAAGTAAGTATGTTTACGAAGGACTTGAACTTCGCTCACCGAAGGGAGCGGACGCACAGGAAAGTCGCTCCGACAAGGAAGAGAGAGAAGAAAAAAGATTTCTCCCAAAAGGAATCGTGTAAATAGTCCTCTTCTCTCTCTCTCTCTCTCTCTCTCTCTCTCTCTCTCTCTCTCTCTCTCTCTCTCTCTCTTTTTTTTTTTTTTTTTTGTCGTTGTTTTTGTTCATGTTTCCACCATTTTATATATTTACGCAAGCAGCTGTACTGGACAATACTTTTGCAGCTTTCATGTCGCGCAGTTCAAGACAAGGATATGTCCGGAAGACGGAAAGTCTGTATGATGCGTGAGAGAGTAGATCGGATGGTATGCATGTGTATTAGTCATTGTACTTCACGGGTACTTTTACTACTGTATGCATACAGGGGGAAATGGCTAGGGACGTAACTATTCTGTCAATGAACTGCAGGGGACAAGCGGATGTTGAAAAACGAAATGACGTATTACACTATTTGAAGAAGAAAAAATACATCATTTATTGTTTACAAGAAACTCACTTTTCAGAAGAAATACACGGCCTAATAACTTCAAAATGGGGATATAAAGCATATTTTAATTCTTGTACTTCAAGCAAAAAAGGATTAGCAATACTAATAAACAACAACTTTGAATTCACCTTTGTAAAATTAGTTACGGATGCCAAAGAGGATTTCATGCTTCTGCAACTGAAAATAAATGACCAAACATTTACCGTAGTTAATCTCCATAGCCCAAATAAGGCTGACCCAGATTTTTACGATCGCGTCATGGGAGAATTAAAAAACACACGTAGCCAAGAATTGATATTAACTGGCGATTGGAACCTGGTGTTGAATCCTGAGTTAGATTCACAGAATTATAAACATATTAATAACCCAAAATGCAGAGAAAAAGTGATTGACATGACGAATGAACTCTCGCTAGTGGACATTTGGAGAGAGCTAAACGCCCGGTGTAAACGATTCACTTGGAGACGCTCACAACCTGTTCTACAGCAGAGCCGTCTGGATTTTTTTTCTTTCTGATTCATGAAAACCTTGCTGCAGATGTCATCGCCTCTGACGTAGAACCTGGATATAGGACAGATCACTCGGCAGTCACAATTACGTTTAGATTTACTGAAAGAGCTCGAGGTAAAACATTTTGGAAATTTAATTAAAGCCTACTAAAGGACAAAGAATACGTTCGGAAAATAAAGGAATCAATAAAGGAAACTAAACTAAAATACGCTAAAAATGTAGATAGCTTGGGCATAATTCACGATGGTAACACTGAATTTCAAATTGATGACCAGCTATTGTTTGAAGTTATGTTAATGGATATTAGAAGTGTAACAATTTCATATTCAACATTCAAGAAGAAAAAAAAGAAGAAAAAAAAAAAGAGAAAAAAACGAACACAACAGGGAAGAATCTTTAATTAAGGACATCGAATTGTTGGAGAAAAATTATACGCGAGAAAATGAAGATGGACTAAAAACCAAACAAAAGGAATTGCAGGAGTTAAGAAAAAATAAAATGGAGGGAATGCTGATACGATCAAGAGCTAGATGGATAGGAGAAGGGGAAAAGGTATCAAAATATTTTTGCAATTTAGAAAAGAGACACTACACAAGTAAAATAATAAGGAAAATAGAAAAACAAGATAGAACGATTGTAACAGAGCAAGATGACATAGTAAAAGAAACAAAATGTTTTTATGAACCTTTATATAAACAAGAAGAGCCAATTAATGATGTTAATTTAGAAGAAATTATCCAGGAACAGGAGAGCATTCCAAAATTAACAGAAGAACAATGTAAAAGTTTAGAAGGCAAAATATCTAAAGACGAAGTTCTGTCCACATTAAAGCGGATGAAAAATGGTACAAGCCCAGGTTCAGACGGGTTTACGGTTGAATTTTTTAAGTTCTTCTGGAACGATATGGGCACTCTACTCCTGCGTGCAATAAACGAAAGTTTCAGAAAAGAAAGCCTATCCTCCCTGCAAAAGGAAGGACTAATTACAGTGCTACCTAAGGGTGACAAACCGCGACAGTGTCTAAATATACTGGAGACCAGTCACGTTATTAAATGTGTCATATAAAATAGCATCTGGTTGCATTGCAAACAGAATAAAACGGGTTTTGCCAAATATCATTCATAGTGACCAGACAGGGTTTATCAATGGTCGGTGCATATATGAAAATACCAGACTCTTATATGACATAATCCATTATACAGAGAAAAGAAATATTCCTGGATTGTTGTTATTAATAGACTTTGAAAAAGCATTTGACTCAGTATCATGGTCTTTTATCAACAAAACACTCAGCTTCTTCAGATTTGGGCCAGATATAAAAAAGTGGATTGAAATATTTTACAAAAATATCAAATCTTGTGTTGTTGTCAACGGACAAGTCCCCACTTGGTTCCAAATAGAAAGGGGCTGTAGACAAGGCGATCCCCTCTCCCCTTATAGAATGGATCACAAACAGTACACCTCATGTACGTTCTCTCAATATCACGGAGCAGTTGGTTATTTTTGGCGTAAAAGTCGACTTAACAACGGACAAGGTACTTGACCTAATAATGCTGATGGCAAAGTACTACATCTTCAGATGCAGATGTTTAAAAACCATACCAAACTTTATTTGTTTTTCGAAAGAAGCTGGGCAAAGAGCAGCTATAGAGAAACACGCCTGGGCGTTGAAGGGAGATCGAACTGCGTATTTTTCACTATGGTCCCCATACTTCCCTCTGATCAATAACAACAATGTATAAGTGAAAGGTACACAGAGAGCTGTTCACATGCATACGTGCGCGCGCGCGCGCGGGCGTGTGTGTGTGTGTGTGTGTGTGTGTGTGTGTGTGTGTGTGTGTGTGTGTGTGAGAGAGAGAGAGAGAGAGAGAGAGAGGGGGGGAGAGAGAGAGACAGATTAACACAAACATTTATATATACGGAGTTTAATACATGACTGATAATTGCAATGTGTGTGTGCATATTGTGCAGTTTTGGAGTGTAAATAAAAAAAATAAAAAAAATGTATATATGATTACGAAGGAAGAAATGCATGCCGATCAGGCCGAATTTCGTCTGCTTGTTTTAATCTCGAAATACGCGCGAGATCCGTGACGTGGGTCTCTGATGTCACAAACAGACCACTGAGGCGAATGGCGAATGAGGCGCGTTTTCACCATCAATAGGTCCACAGCGAAAATACCGCGCGAATGTGCGGCCGTGGGATGCGCAGAGCTGCAGACCAAAGAGTCGTTGTTTTCCTTTCACACCTTTCCGAAAGATAGCAGTCGAAGGAAGCTTCATCCTTGGAGATTCGAACTGGAAATTGTTCCAAGTCGGTTACCCTGTAGACACCCACACAGACATGAATTTTTTACTAAAGGGTATCGGTCACGCATCGCCCGGCTTTCGTTAGGTTGATCCTTGGTAGATAGAAGGAACGGTCTCTTCGGATAAAACCTCCGTCCTTGCCAATTCTACAAGGAATATATCCAGACCGACCAAAGGACTCAGAAATACATTCTGACACCTTGGCACCCAGTGCAAAGATTAAAAAGGGGAAAAAACTTTTTCACAAGGAACCCTCCAGAAAAAGAAAGCGAAATCAACAAAAGAGGCAAATGTACACACAAATCCTCAGCAAGAATGAACTCGTAATAAATGCAGAAGAAGAAGAAGGGAGGGAAAGAAAACAAAAAACGAATGGACATGGTAAACACGGAGAAAAGAAAGGAAAAACAGGAGGTACAACTACTGAACTACCAACAAATACCCCTGCCTTGTCTAAGAAACAAAACAAAAGCGAGGCAAAAAATCAATGAACACAACCGAGAAAAAAAGTAAAAGCCGAAAGGTAAACAGAAACTCGGCTGGCCTGTGCACCAACGAATAGTACATAGTCCATGGGCCAGGTATCGAACCCCCCCCTCCCCCGCCCCCCACCCCCCCACCTTGGGATTTTTGGAGACAATGATTTTTGGATAGCTCAGTATGTGTCTTTTCAATGTCTGCTTGTCTGCAAGATGAACTACTCTGCTTTTAGGGATTATCTGAGATGGTACATAGCAGCTTAATGGCATCTATTAAAATGGGTGTGTCCCCTACAAATCCCAAACAACAGGCAGCTATACCATTCTTTGGACACACAGAAATACTGCACATGCTGGTATCAATGGGTAGCACTGCACTTGCGGCTGCTACTGTCTTACCCAGGTATGGTGGCCTGAATTATGCGTGTGGGATTAATGAAGATTGAAAAAGAAAAAATGTCACGTTGCATAATTTTGTACAATGCTCGTGTAAAAATATTCAACAAAAGTGCTTCATTTACTACCAAATATATCATGGCGACTGAGAGAGTCACAGAGAATGTTTGATTAACACCTCCATTAATGGATGACGTCACGGAATAGAATATACTCAAGTTCAAAAGTTAAGCAACCTTTCACAAAAATGCACATATGTTCAAATCTCAGTAAACTACTTCCACAAAACCGCTACAGGTGCTGTCTTATTCACTGGTCTACCTCCTTTTAACCTGAAATCAGTTTCACAGTACTCTATACCCCATGGAAAATAGGCGAGAAACATGCCCGATGTATGTACGGGGGCGGGGATAGCTCAGTGGTTAGAGCGCCGGACTCGTGATCGAAAGGTCGCGGGTTCGAATCCCTGCAGGAGAGGCGGGAGATTTTTTTCCATGTTTTATTCCAGTTTTTGTGCAACTTACAGCAATATTGTGATAGTGCTTATAATAAACTAAATAGTCTTCAGCAAAAAAGAGTTTATAGACATAACAAAAATGAACTATATTTGGAGAGAAAAAAAAAAAGAAGAGAGAGAAGGAGACAAACACACATGCACTCACGCACACACGCATGCACGCGCGCACGAACACACGCACGCACGCACGCGCGCGCACACACACACACACACACACACACACACACACACACACACACACACACACACACACACACACACACACACACACACAATTCCAAACTAAAATTCAAGCAATTAAACGGCCCAACAAACAGATCAACAACGATCCTAACAAAATAGTACTTACATAGCATGTGCATGCGAACAATGTATGAGTGTCTGAATGTGTGTATGTATGTTGTACATCGTGTCACTTAACATTTACTATCTATGACATAGTCTATACGTCAATCAGCTGCTGGTAAGGACACCATTCAATTACAATCTTATCATATGACATATTCAGTTTTGCATATTTTTGTACACCTCAAAGTTAGTTTTTAAATAACGTTTGAATGAATGCAATTGTGGTATAGTCTTGTTAATTTTGCATTTATAAATAAAGAACTTTGCTTGCAAAATAATCAAATCAAAAGTGCTATCTGATTTAAAATGGATGTCGTGACCAAACAGTACAATATTTTCATTAAGTGTAACTGATGTCGCATTTGAACAGCTAGCATTAAGTACAATCTGGAATTGTTCCCAAAATGACCTCACGTATGTACATGACCAAAATATATGTTTATTGAGTCTTGGTCTTGTCGACAAAAAGAGCAAGTAATGTCATTTTCAATTCCCATGTGCATTAAAACAATATTAGTAGCAATTATTCTATGTACTAGTCTTATTTGAAACCATTTCAGTTTTATTTCTTGAATCTGTTGCATTTTCTGAAAGGTGATACACCAGTTAATATCTTTATTTAGCTTAGCTTCCCACTTGTCACAACAATTAGGTCTAGTTATATTCTGCGTAAGTACCTCATAATAAAGGCGTGAGCCTTTTCGTTGATTATAAATCGTCTTAAGTGTCTTAATTAAATCTGTTGAATTTTTACCCTCCACTGTTATTTCTGTTTTACGTATTTTGATAGCTTGCACACATCCAATATATGTAATGTAATCTGTCTTAATTCCGAATTTTTCTTTAAAACTTTTAAATGACATAAATGTACCATTGTCATTCAGCATATTTTTAATGTGACACACGCCTTTGTCAATCCAGTTTTTATATATATAAAAATGATTCTGTTTCCAACTAGGATATTCTGATTGCAGAAGATTGGCTCAGCAACAAGCTCTTCTGAATTTCTACATGTATTTGTTTACTGAACTCTTTATATGCCATAAATACGTGACTCCAAAACTTATTATCCTTATGTTCCTGAAAATGAAGGCTTGATCCGAGTTGTTCAAACCACACCACTTTAGGATAAGTTGATTTAATTATACTTTTCCACTTGTGCTCACTTGTTTTTAATTTTCGAATCCAAATTAACTTCAGTGCATTAATATAAGTTTTGATGTTCGGTATCCCAAGCCCTCCTTTCGCGATGGATCTGACGGCTATTTTTCTGCTGATCCTGTCCTGTTTTCTATTCCACACAAACTGAAACACTGTCTTCTGCAATTCGTTAACAAGGTTGTCTGGTGGGTTTGGCAATAACATCCATAGGTGAATAATCTTAGACAGAATCAACGATTTTAGAACCGCTACTCTGCCTAGTGGTGTTATTTGTCTCTTTAACCATACTTTGTACAAAGCTCGTATTTCCAAAAACTTTTCACTAAAGTTGAGTACCTCACACTCTTTTAAGTCATTAGTAAACCATATACCAAGTATCTTAAATTTAGGTGGGTTCCATTCCATTTGCAAATGTGGCATATATTTAACAAGAGAATTTCGTTTATGACCGAGCCATATGGCACTGGTCTTCCCCGCATTTAAGAAGAGACCTGATGCTTTTCCGAATGTGTTGATGGTCTTAACTGTTTTTTCAAATGAATTTTTGTCACCTTCCAGCGTAATTTCGGTATCATCTGCATATTGTGAAATTTTGTATTCAGTTTCTCCTATAAAGATACCTTTTATATGCTTATTTTGTCTGATCATAATGGCAAGTATCTCTACACATAAAATAAACAAATACGGTGATATCGGATCCCCTTGTCTACATCCCCTCTGAATAGCAAACCATTGTGATAACTGTCCATTAACCGTGTCAGATGACTTTATGTCTTTATAAAACGTAGATATCCACTGACATATATCTGGCCCAAAACCAAAGGCACGTAAAACTTTAAACATAAATTTCCAGTCAACAGAATCAAAGGCTTTTTCAAAGTCTAAGCACAAGAGTAACCCAGGTTTATTTTCTCTATACAAGTAACTAATAAGATCATATATCAATCGAATGTTATCTCCAATGTATCTGTTGGCCATGAACCCAGTTTGATCCTCATTGATCAAAGAAGGAAGAACGCTTTTTAAACGCTTTGCAATACATGCAGATCCTATTTTATAAACAACATTAAGAAGTGAGATTAGCCTCCAGTTTTTGATTAAGTCTTTTGATTTATCTCCTTTTGGTATGCATATTATTACCCCCTCTTTCTGTGTTGTTGATAATTCACATTTTCTAAAACCATCGTTTAGTGATCTAACAACAAAGGAACCCAGCTGCAACCAAAAGAACTTAAAAAATTCAGCAGTAAAACCGTCGGAGCCAGGACTTTTGTAATTTTTCATATTTCTAAGCGCAAGACTTGCTTCAGCTAAAGTAATTTCCCCTTCCAGCGAAGTCTTTTCCTGCAAAGTCAGCATAGGAATATCTTGAGCCATATCTAATATTTCGCAGTCTTCTACTTGTCTTTCAGAATATAATCTTTCGTAAAACACTTTTACTTCTTTAATAATATCCTTGCTTTCATATATTTCTTCTCCATTATTCAATGTAAGTTTGGTCATTTGTTTACTTATATAATTACGTTTCTCGAGTCCACAAAAGTATTTTGTAATTTTTTCACCGTCGGCAATCCATCTCGCTCTCGAGCGAAGCAGGACTCCTTCCATTCTCTTGTCTCTAATCGGAACTAGCTCCTGCTTGTCCTTCTCTAACTTTCTTTTTCATTTTCAGTTAAAACTATCTTAGCTTCTAAACTTTGAATACTGTTTTCTAAATCTTTTTCCTTTTTTTCATCCAGACGTTTTTTCATTGCAGCATAAGAAATTGTCTTTGATCTAATTTTCATTAATAATACATCTAAAAACAGCTGGTCTGATATAACAAATTGAATATCACATTTCGGAATTTTGGAAAGCTGTTCCCGTATGTATGGTAAAGCTGCATACTCTTCAACTACAGCTTTTATAACGTCATTAATTTCTTCCGCAAAGAGTTTATCTTTCAATAAAGAATTATCAAATTTCCACAATAGTTTGTTTTTAGACTCTTTCCCTAATGTCAACGTCAGTATGATGATAGAATGATCTGTTCTGTACCCAGCCTTAATGTCGGCATTTGTGACAAAGGTGGACAGAAGGTCTGAAATCAAGAAAAAAAATCGAGTCTACTTTGCTGAAGCGGTGTATTTCGACGCCATGTGTATCTTCTCATTTCGGGATAAAGTTCCCTCCAAATATCCAAAAGGTCAGGATTTATCATTAGATTGTCTACCTGTTCTTGTGCTTTGATATTATTATGGTGCTTATAATTGTAATAGTCTAATGTATAGTCCAAGACTAAACTCCAGTCACCTCCAGTAATAATGTTTTCAAAACCAACATCGTTTATCCGTTCTTCAAGTTCAGCGTAAAACTCGGGATCATCACGGTTAGGCCCATACAGACTGACTATCAAAAAATCCCTATCCATTATTGTTACAGTAACAAATATATAGTTTCCTAAGATATCCTTGTACACTTTTTTCACTAAAAATTCTAAATTATTGTTAAATAATATGGCAACGCCTCTCGAATTTGAGTTATATGATGCAAAGTAAGACTTATATCCCCACTCAGCCCGAATACAGTTCTCTATTTTGGGGTCAAAATGAGTATCCTGCAATAGATATATAGAGTATGATTTTTGTCTTAAGTAATGAAACACACCTCTTCTCTTACGCGGGTCGGAGAGGCCCTGGCAGTTCACTGAAACAATCTTAACCGTATTACTCATTGTCTAAGTTTGGTACTATAGCAAAGAGACCACCTTCCACAGGCAGCAGTAACTAGCACAAACAAAACAAATAACACTACTATGTGAACAAAGTTCACAAGACTCCAATACAATGCCAATGGAAAAAAATCTACACTGAGAACTAGATGTAAATTCAGCACGCACCTAGCGAGATAACTAAAAATCACATCTATGTCAGTATTCTTCACTGGCCAAGCATTACAGACTGCTGGCACAGGCACACGCAAACGTCTCATAAAGTTAAAACCGTTTTTCAGTATGTAC
>OY757546.1:17520093-17522593 GCA_963584105.1 Alviniconcha strummeri | reverse complement strand
ATTAGCTGTATTCAGGGTACCATCATCAGCAAATAAATCACATTGGACTGACGCACGTGTAAGACACAGAGGCAAGTCATTAATAAAGATGCAAAACAGAAGTGGGCCTAGGATCGACCCTTGAGGCACTCCACTTGTTATAGACGTTTCTTGGGAGTATGTGCCATTTACAAGCACGCATTGTATACGATCCTGTAAATAAGATCTTAAGAAAGCTATACTTGCGATGCTTAAGTTGTACGTGGATAGTTTTTTCAGTAAAATATCGTGATGAACCAGGTCAAAAGCCTTGCGAAAATCGAGAAATACAGCGCCTGACATTTGACGGTTGTTGAAAGCTGAGAGCCAAATATCAGTTAAACGGGTAACTGCCGTTTGACAAGAATGTCCACATCGGAAGCCAGACTGAAAGGAATGGAAAAGCTGGTATGTTTCTAAAAAGTTTGTCAAATGTTTATGAATGTGTCTTTCTAGTGGCTTTGTGAGAACAGACAGGATCGAGATAGGGCGGTAATCGTTCAGATCGGTGGAGATAGTTTTTGTTTTAGGGAGTGGAATTACTTTAGCTCTCTTGAATGCGGTTGGAAAAACATTCTTTTGTATGCATAAGTTATAAATATATGTAAGTGTCTCAGCTATGTAAGGAAGGGCAATTTTTAGAAGTTTAACACTAATACCATCACAACCTGTAGATTTCTTATTATCCAGCTTTAAGATAGATATTCCTACTTCGAATACAGATATAGGAGGAATTGAAAATGTGGTATTTTGAGAGATTCGATCTCTGCAAAAGTTTAGTAACCTATTAGGACAATTATACTGAGACCCATCGGTTTGATCATCTGGTAAAAACTTCGAGACTACAGATACGAAGTGGGCGTTAAAGACATCTGGTGTGAGTTCCGATGGAAGATTATTGTTTGCAGGGCTGTGGCCTTTAGTGAGTGTGTTGATAGCTCTCCACATGGATGATATATCTGCTTTATTTCCGGCAAGGTCATTAAAATATTTTTTCTTGGCTTCCCTCACAAGGTAATTTACACGGTTCCGTTGTTGCTTATATTCTACAAATTTCTTTTGCTTCCTACACTTGTCCCTCAGTAACATGGCTTGCTTTATATCAGTGTTCAGCCATGGTGGAAGGGTTTGCTGTTTCACCCGCTTTTTTTTGAGGGGGGCATGCTTATTAATAACATCAAGAAATAAGTCAATCCAGTGTGACAGTGCCACATTGGGGTCGCTAAAATTGTACACATTTTTAAAGGGGATTACGTGCAAATCCATCAAAAAAGCTCTTTCATCAAACTGTTTGAAACATCGGTAAACAATTGAAGAGTGGACATTCAGAACAGGCTTCACAGTTTTGACAGACAAGGTACAGCACACTGGAAAATGATCGCTGATTCCTGTGGCAGGCACTAGAATATTTGACACAATGCTAGTATCACTTGTGTAAATATGATCAATTAGTGTTGAAGAATGGGGAGTGATTCTCGTAGGTGACGTAATCATTTGATTTAGGCCAAATAAGGATATTGTGGAATCCCATGCTGGGTTACTTTTTTGCATGTCAATATTAAAATCACCCAACAGGACAACATTCAAATTACAGCCCTGCACCCTGTCCATCATTGTAACAAATTGATCATACCAGTCAAACGTTGAAGCTGGGTTTCTATAAACATTAGAGAGGGTGTGTATCGAAGATCTCTGGAGGGAGTGTATATATATGTATATATGCCTATATAGATTTCACCTCGGTCTTTGCAAACAAATCGGAGAATTTGGAGAGGGTGTGTATCGAAGATTTCTGGAGGGAGTGCATATTTATATCTATACATGTATATATGCCTATATATATTTCACCTCGGTCTTTGCAAACGAATCGGAGAATTAGGATACGGCGTGTATCGAAGATCTCTGGAGGTAGTGCATATAGATACCTATATATATACATATCATACAGGTGGAGAGGTACAGAAAGGCATTGTGGTCTCGTGCCTGTGAGCGCACTACGGCAAGTCGTGGAAAAACCTTGTACAGTGCTATAGTCGCAGCCCCCTTGGCAACCAAAGTATAGATTGAAGGATCTCTCTGTCTCTGTCTCTGTCTCTGTCTGTCTGTCTCTCTCTCTCTCTCTCTCTTGTTCCCCCTCCCCCCTCTTCTTCCATACCTCTCAGTACCTCTCTCAATACATCCACCAATAACGATTGTTACTGATGATTTAAAAGCCTTCTGCATTCGAACTCTCTGTCTTTGTGCCTCTGTGTGTTTGTCTCTCTGTGTATCTCTGTCTGTCTGTCTGGCTCTCATATCATGTTTAATATCTAAACTTTATTCAGTCCATGTGTGCAACGGTGTGTCGTAGCTTTGAAATGTGAAAGGTATAATTATATATAGAATAGTTCCTGGTTTGGGCGAAAGCTGGGTCGAGAAAAAGAAAAAGAAAATGTAACCGAGTGTACATGTTCCGGGCCATGACCCTTTAATCTTTTCTTTC
>OY757546.1:17511393-17519893 GCA_963584105.1 Alviniconcha strummeri | reverse complement strand
CTGTCCTTTTCCTTTTTGATTGGGTGGGAGTTTTATGGCCCCAATTATCTAAGGTGTTAAAACTTGTGCGCTGGGCCGGCAGCGTCCCTATTCCCCCCAGTGTCCCTGCAGAGGCAGGTTGTTTGCTGTTGCGGCCGGTGTTCATGTGTTCATCTCAAGAGAGAGCCTACACTGTTTCCTGGTTGGTGTGCAAATAAAAAGTTATGTTATAGCAACCTCTGACTTGTGAATCTTCATCCATGCTTCCCACCTGCTTCCGTTACTCCCCACCCCGCTCCCCTACAACACTGGCGCTGCGAGCAGGATTGGAAGTAGAAGAGTCACAGACCGACCAGGAGACAGTGTAGAGGAGCTGTTCGGCACTGAGGCAGTTCGAAGGGACCTGACCACCGAGCTTCACCTACACTGATGGCTGATTTACAACTACAGCAACAGGAGCCAGTCCTTCGCCCGGTGCTCGCAGCCTGGCCAGCCAAGCCCTCCGACACCAAGGAACGCTCCACGCGGGCGTTGGTGCAGCAGTATACCTCGACGGTTCCTGAAGAATGGGATCCTCCGTCGTGGGCAGGCTGACCAACGTCGCGGTACCCTTGAACAGCTGATTCTGCCCAGCTCACTTCGGCCTGATGTCCCAAGAGAGGTCATGGACTACATCAGCAGCTGCGAGAGGTGCACTGTGGTGCCATGCTTCAGGAAGAAGGAAGGGAATATGATGCTTGGTATGGTCTTTTGGTAATGCTTTGTGTTTGTATGTTAATGGGTTGCCTTAAGGGTCCTTAACTTGTTGAAACTTAGTGGCATCGGTTTAGATTTAGCATGTAACTTAAATGTCTTGCTATTTCTAGTGTATACCTTGCATGGCAGTAGCCATTGTGATTTAGCTTGTTTCCATTTGCATGGATCGGTAGTGTGTTAATTGTTGATGCCGTTTTGTTGAGTTGAGGTAAATGTACGTAGGTTGCACAATTGCTTTTGATTATGTGGATTGGATGTGGCATCTATTGAGTATGGATTGTTTTGTTCTGGTAGACATGCTCAAGAGACGTTGAAGTATCAGTTATACGTTGATTAAGCTCGGGAAGGTTGCTTGATATGTACAAGCAAAAGGGCGAATCAGGATTGATTGTATCTGTGTTGCATTTTGTATATGTTGATTTGTATGCAAATGGTTATATATACCCGCCTTATACAATCGATTTGGGTTATCAGTGAGTATGACTATGACTATTACTTAAATCTGGTATTACTTAATAGCATTATATATGTTCATTTGAGTAGTAACGGGACAGGGTCCACATCAGGGTCACTGAGCGTTGTGTTTTCTGTGAGTGAGGTTTATGTTTATTACGAGTATACGTGTAACCTTTTTATAAGGCCCTGTATTTTCCTGTGTGCATTTCTCTAGCGAAACGTTTTATCGTAGCGCGGGTCCTTCACATAAGGCTTGGTATTGAAATCATGGTTTGAGATGGCAGACATCACTTGTGTGCCGTTCATGTAGTAAATGAAATGCAATATGTAGTATTCACTTGTTGCAATGTGTGCTGTGTTAATGTTATATTTTTTCGAACATGTTGTTTTGAGGTCTTGTACGGCCAATTGTGGAATGTCCTCCATTTTTATGTCCCAGATGGCAATAGGTTTTTGAAATGCAATAAGAACAGATGTTTCCTTTGGAGTTTTTATCATTACACAAGGAATCCTGTTTTCATCCTTTCGTCCTGTTTCAAGCAATGCGTTCTGGGTCAGACTGGTTTACTTGGCTTAAATGCAGTAATCATTTTGCCCTTTTACTGCAATGCAATCATTGTTTGGTCTTTGGGGATGCTTTGTGTAGTTAGCCAGGCCTTTATTAGTATGTTTGCAAACAGGGGTACAGTTTCAATGCGTGGATGTATTGGGTACCACTTTGATGGTTTGTTAAGTCAACTCTTAGTTGTCCTACACCCTTTAGTTTTGTTTATTGCTGTGTGATTAACCAGCGAGGACGCTGGTTATGATGGGGGAGGGGGAGGAGGGTGTAACCGAGAGTATTGTATACATGTTCTGGGCCATGACCCTTTACTGTTTTCTTTCCTGTCCTTTTCCTTTTTGATTGGGTGGGAGTTTTGTTGCCCCAATTATTTAAGGTGTTAAAACTTGTGCACTGGGCTTCATAGTTCAGGAGCTGTGTGAGAGTCCAGGTGGCCGTCCTGGTCTGTCCGTCCTAACGAGCCTTCTGGTTTCCGTGGACGTAAAGAATTATTGAACCGTGCTTCGGCATTGGTCAGCACTTGTCCCTAATATGTCAACTGACATCTGAGGACATTAAGCATCACTTGTCCCTAATATGTCAACTGACATCTGAGGACATTAAGCATCACTTGTCCCTAATATGTCAACTGACATCTGAGGACATTAAGCATCAGTTCATCATCTGGCTGCGCCTGTCTGATCGGTTACTGAACAGAGACAAAGACCTAATTGCCAACACTGACGCGCATCGCCGGCTTGTTCGGGTACACGCACAAAGACCCGGAAAGGATTTACAAGCTAAGCTAAGAAAATCTGCGCGCCCAAGACGATGAACTGATGCTTAATGTCCTCAGATGTCAGTTGACATATTAGGGACAAGTTGTGACCAATGCCGAAGCACGGTTCAATAATTCTTTACGTTCACAGCTCCTGAACTATGCGCACAGCCAGATAAACAGCTTAGATTCTTAATGCGCTACCCGCGTCAGTAAGACGCTTGACGTTGTTCACAGATATGCTCTGCTAGTCAGCAACAGTGACATGCTGTAACGCTTTGAGTTCAGTTCATGACTGACTTCCTCCCGCTTACAGCATGGTCCCAGATGTCACCCGTGTCACTGTCCGTCTCGTTGTGTGCTTAAGTGGAACTGCTGTAACGATTATCTCACTCTTCCTGTTTAGTTAAGAATGAGCTTGGTAATCCGCATTCTTCACTGTTACTTTATTGTGTACTATTAATAACTTTATTGTATATTATTAATACTGGGAGTTCATCAGTTAAGTGACTGGCCGTCTCTTGTATACTCACCGCGACATGTGAGTGCTTGATTATTAATAATTTTGTCACAGTTACCATCATGTATTATAGTAACCTACAGGTAAACTACATGGTTACTGTATTTATTAGATAATTGCTGTTGTTTAGACTTTACATTTGCTTTCATGTTCTAAATGTTTTGTTTGCTTGTGTCCTTTCCAACACTGTTTCCTATTTGGTGTGCAAATAAAAGTTACATTATAGCAACCTCTGACTTGTGCCTCTTCATTCATGCTTCCAACCTGCTTCCCTCACTCCGCACTCCGCCCCCCTACACACACGCACACAGACACACGGTGAAAGTTCGTGACACACAGCGACCAGTTCACAGCGTCGGTGTCACTCAGCTGGGACTTGACATGGGGTTCTGCATGGTGTCACCCGCCTCACCCGTGTCGGTAAGCCCGGCGTGTTTTCCGTTCATACTCGTGCTACCAGTGAAATCCCCGGTATCTGACCTTGTCCGTTTGAGCGTGGCGTCACGCGTGCACTGCTCAAAGTCTAATTTTGTTTTCCATGAACCCTTGCCAACACTCTGCCTCTATTGACAAGTTCCGTTTTTTTCTTGCTGTCCCGGCGTGCGTGCTTTTTGCCACAAACCTTGGTCTTCTTGGTTACCGATAGCTGTCTGGCGGTGGCTTTCTGACTCGGCTGTTTCGATGGCGTGTCGTCGATGGCCGGCAGGAGATCCTCCCACTGGTCCTCGTCACCGCTGGAAGCCTCGTTGTCGGACGTCTCGTGCTGGGACGTGGGTTCCCTGGCGTAGGCGACCTGGGGGTCGGGGGTCGGGGGTTCCCTGGTGCTGGCGACCTGGGGGTTGGGGGTCGGGGGTCGGGGGTTCCATGGCATTGGAGACCTGGGTGTCTCCTCGTTGTCCCACACTGCCTTGTGGCCCCCACACGGAGACAGCATCACAGACTGGATCACCACGCTTGTGACCCTCCTGCCGGCATTCTCCGCATCGGATGCTGTTTGGACATGCAGAGAAGCGATGTCCTCTCTCCAAGCACGTGGAGCACGTTGTCCGCTGTGGGTCGGCCCTCGGCTGTTCCTTGTGATACAGGCGCGCGGTGAATCCCCCGATCTTTACTGTCCTTTCCAAAGGCCTTTCAGGGATGTTGACGAACACAAACCGCCGGCCAGTCAGGAATCTTGTCAATGTCCTATCCTTATTTCTGACCTTTTCGTTTATCAGAGAGGATCTCAACACACACCCTAGTCTGACTAATGCTATCTCTATGTCCTTTCCGTCAGCTGAAATCGGAATGTCCGAGATCCATACTTTTGTGACCGGCACCTCCTCTCCGCTACCACCTCTCACGATGAAAGGGTTTTTGTCATACACTTGCACTGTTTCCTGCCTGAGAGTGAGGTTATCTATCAGCAACTTGTCTCTGGCGGTTCTGGTGAGAGGATACACACGCCACAGTCCTCGTATTTCCTGGGCCCCAAGTATCGTTTCCGTCCCGCTCACTTTTTCCGCTGCTTTAGCGTGTCAGATCTTTAGCGTGTCATATTTCAAACTGTCATTGGCAGGCAGGTCTCGCCGAAGTAAAAAAACGGGCTCAACTGCCATCTAGGTGAGTTCACGACGAGCAGTAGCTCATTATACTATAACAAAATGAAGCGGCAAAATGGAGTGTCAGTGAAAAGAAAGAAAAGAAAAGCGTGAAAAGAAACACCACACCGTCGTCCTCCTCCGATTCACCAGCCTGACTTCACCACCCTTCAGCCCGAACGTACTCCAACAGTCCGACACGAATCAAACACCCAAAACGTGGAGTATGAAGAGAAAAGTCACAAAACAACACCAGCCTCAAAAAACGCGTCCGCTCGACATCGAAGGGGACATAACTCTCAATTGCCTTCTGTGAATGTTTCTTTCGTGCTGCTGCTGATGTGTAGTCAATTTTGTGACCTACCGTTGGTTTTACCTCATCTTATCAGCACCATCCAGTATGCGGCAACCCCTGTCACTGTTGTTTTCTGTCTGATGAGAACGACGGCTTTAACCTTGAAGAGTAGAGCTGCAACATGAGTGGAGGTTTGTGCCAAGCCAGCCATGCAGTCACAATGAGCAGCAATGACCTCTCCAGTACTGGTCATGATGACCCATGGTAGAAGAGGCGTCTCGTTCATTCGCTGGGAAGGAAGCACCTGCACACACATGCAAACAACTGTGAGACACGTTTTGCTTTCAAACTTACAAACAATGTGCACATTTAAACACGTGCATTCACACACACACACACACACACACACACACACACACACACACACACACACACACACACACACACACACACACACACACGCACAGTTTAATGGAGAAAAAAAGACATGAGTTCAAACTTGAACACAGAAGTTCAAACATAAAAGGACGGACAGGTATGGAAGGTATGGAAGGTATGATAAACTGAAGTTTGTGTTACAGTACTGTATTTAACTTGTTGCTATTGTATATAGCTTACTGATATTCGAGTTTCACACATACACTGTGTCCTATAATAATAAAACGTTTTACAAACATCGTACGCTGTGTGTTCCTTAAATAACGATGTTTGAGACACCTCACATACTATATATGTGTGTCCCTGCACACTGTTTCAACAACAACGTATTACAAACCTCATACAATGTTTCAACATCCATGTTTTACACACCTCATACTCTGTGTCCCTCCTATAACAAAAGTTTACAAACCTCATACACTGTGTGTGTGCGTTCCTTGTAACACCCAAGTTTTACACACCTCATACATTGTGTCCCTCCTATAACAAAAGTTTACAAACCTGATACACTGTGTGTGTGTTCCTTTCAACACTCAGGTTTTACACGTCTCATACACTGTGTCCCTCCTATAACAAACGTTTACAAACCTCATACACTGTGTGTGTGTGTGTTCCTTTCAACACCCAAGTTTTACACAGCTCATACACTGCGTCCATCCTATAACAAAAATTTACAAACCTCATACACTGTGTCTGTTTCTTTCAACACCCAAGTTTTACACAGCTCATACACTGTGTCCCTCCTGTAACAAACGTTTACAAACCTCATACACTGTACGTGTGTTCCTTTTAACACCCACATTTAAACACACCTCATACACTGTGTCCCTCCTGTAACAAACGTTTACAAACCTCATACACTGTACGTGTGTTCCTTTTAACAGCCACATTTTACACAGCTCCTACACAGTCTGCTTGTGTCCACGCAATGGCCATGCGCTGGCTCCGGCACCACCAGCAGCTCCGTTGTCACTGGTGAAGATGAGGAAAAAGTCGTCCAGAACATTGAGCTCCTTGAGGGTTGCGATGATCTTGCCCACGCCTTCGTCCATTGCCTTCACCGTCCCACAGTAGGTCCTGCGGATGTCTGTTGCGTTGAATTTCTGGCACATCGGGTCCTGTTCGTACTCTGGGGGTACCTGAAGAGAAGATGTTTGAAGGGCGACAAGGGTGAGCACACCGCGCTTTAAAAGATCGACACAAATGTATTCATATGTTAAAACCTTAGGGATAATCAATTATATACTCATAATATTGTATCCCCCCCCACACACACACACACACACAGACACACACACAGGGGCGCACAGAAGGAATATAACGAAGTGTGAGGGAGGGTAAATAGAAGAAGCAAGTAAAAAGATCGAGTTTGATAGCAACACACACTTTGTAGCCTCGAGTAACCTGCTAGAATCGGTCTCCCATGTGAATTAGTTTTGGGGCTAAATAAACAGTATGCAGTGAAAACTATTTTGGTGGGTTATTTTTGTGTATGGGAAGGGAAGGTGCGCTGTGAAGGGGATTTTTGTGTCTGCCGTTCGGTGTTATTCCCCGTTGCCTGTCTTGTGGACAGCGAGACACCGCGGTGAGGATCCACAAGTGTCACGTGACAGGTGTCACGTGTTTGAGTGTCGTGTAGACAAAAGTTATTATCTCACACACAATGTAGGTAGATAGAATTAGAAATGTAGTGTATAGGTAGATGAAAAGATCGTGTATATGTAGGTGGAAATCTAAGTAAATGGAAGTATACTGTATACTTAGGTAGATAGAAATGTACTGTATATGTAGATGAAAATAATATTATAGTGTATAGGCAGATGGAAATGTAATGTATAGGTAGATGGAAATGGAACGTATAGGTAGATGGACATGTAGTGTATTATAGGCAGATAGAGATGTAGTGTATAGGCAGATAAAAATGTAGTGCATATTAGTAGACGGAAATGTAGTGTTTATAGGCAGATGGAAATTTAGTGTACATATAGGGGAGGTAGGCCAATAATGGGCCCCATTTTTTCAACTGCCACTGTTTGCTGTATAACGGTCAGAATGCGAGACAGACGCTGCCGGGCGGTTTGCACAAACAAAGTATTATGAGTACTTGTCTTTATAATTTTATTGTATTATTTTTTGGGGGGGGGGTGGAGTGGGGTAGTTATGTATGCGTGTAAGCGGGTGCGGGTAGGTTTGTGACTGCGGCTGTGTGAGCGAGTGACGGGGTTGCAGTAATCTGAAAATGATGTGATTTTTTTAAAATGGAAATCTTTAGTAGAAATGTTTATAACAGCCTTACTAGTGCATTTAAGTTATTATTTTTTGCTTGCTTCTGACATAATTTATGAAGTCTGTATTTATTTAATCACTATCCTCCCCCGCCCCCCCCCCCCCCCCCCAAAAAAAAAAAAAGAAGAGGGTCGTAACTTTAACAAACTATACCTCTGGCAACAATTTTCGAACTCAATCAAGTTAATGAGCAGTAACATGTATGTACTCATCAGTTTCATTCATCTACGTGAAATAGTTTCTGAAAAACCCGTCTCAGGCTCTGATTCTCGTGATGATTAATTTTTCCTGATTCGCTCAGTGATCCGGTTGAATTATTCCCTGTACTGGGCCGCCCTTATTCTACACTTATTCCAGTAATAAGTAAACTTGGTGCTTAACGTCCACAGAAACCACAAGGCTTATTAGGGACGGGGAGAAGGGGGGGAAGGGGGCATGGAGGTGGGGGGAGAGGGAGAATATATTCCTATCGCTACACTGTCACTACCAGAATGACTTCTGCATTAAGATGGGCAGCGATGAGAGCCATTTTAATGTTTCAGTAGGAAGTGATGGACAAAGTCACAAGACAGTGTCCACAAACCACAACCTTTTTGATGAGAAAGGAGAGCCGAAGCGGTATCGAACCGAAGTCCTTCCGCTTACTAGCCTAACGCCTTACCGCTAGGCCAAACCGGCTCACATTTTTTGATCCGGTTGAATTATTCCCTGTACTGGGCTACCATTATTCTACACTTATTCCAGTAATGGGTTAGCTATGCCCAATATAGGAATATTCAGCTGTCCTAATATAAGCAAAAATGGGTGTCTAAAGCAAACAAGCACCGTTTGCAAACAACTGTACATGGGTTCGTGAAGCTGCCTGTAAGAC
>OY757546.1:17503893-17506393 GCA_963584105.1 Alviniconcha strummeri | reverse complement strand
TGTAATGATGCTCTCAAAAAGTATTAAATTCTCTACTAAAAAGACCTGGCAAGCTAATCCCCCTAAATACGAATCTAATCACTGAAAAAACAAACAACAACGAAACTGAAGATGATAGAAATAATGAGCATAATTTACAAGCAGCTGGAGTACAACAAAGATGTTTTAACGTAAGGGGCACCAAACAACAATACACCGTGTGCTTACTATAGCTTGTACTGTAGCTCCCCGCTGTAGCTCCAGAAACAAATACCTCCACTTACCTAGGCCCAGAATAGATCTGTTCAAAACAAGCGTAGCTTTTCCTGGTGCCCTGTTTTAGAATTGTCTGCCACTGCACGTCAGATCATGTCACTCACTCAGCTCTTTGAAGGGAAACCTCCCTGATCACCTTAACACAGTCTTATGAGATAGTTGTGACGGAACTTTAATTATTTATATATTTTTAATCTCAACTTTACCATATAATTCAGCCGTATACTACTATAATACCTGTTTATTCTGTAGACCAGTGATTGCTATACAAATGCCGCGATGATTGGTTATCACATCACAGATGAACAAATGACCTCTTACCTCTCTTACCTCTTACTCTTACCTCTCTCTGTCTGAGATTTGTTACCGGAATAAGGACCTGATCGTATAAGAGGCAGCAGTTTGAGACAGTTTGAACAAAGATATTTTTGAAAGAGGAAGGTTTGGCTCAGAGCAGCAAAGACCTTGTCAGTTTTGAATTTCTCTGTCGACTGGCGTTCGTCAAGATTTGGTGACCGGCTTGTGCCACACATGGAAGAGAGCGGCACTTAAATAGACCCTGTTCTGTCTACGTGTCTCAGAACACATGTAAGCCCCGCACCCTCTCCCCCTGCCCTTCCCATCGTCTTTTCAGTCGAAAGTGACTCTGTGTAGTTGACAGGACGTCAAAATTCAATTACCAACTACCCCCCACCCCTCCTCATAGCAGCAGCTTGAACTTCAATATTCATCCAGACACACCCCAAAAACGTTTCAGTTATTCTTCCATTTGGGTATACAGCATTGTAAGACGTCCAACGATACATTCAGATGCCCCTCCACCCTATCCCCCCCCCCCCCCCCCCCCGTCAGCCTAATTACAGTCAGTAAAACCCTTCCCACGCACCAGCACCGCTCGATCAGTCAATATAGACATGTATCTTCTTTTTCTTCTTTCTGTTTTTTTGTTTGTTTTGTTTTTGTTTTTTTGGATTGGTATTATTCCCTTCACTGAGAGCCTCTACGTGCTATAATGTGAGAATGTTCTCCCGTCTCTGAAAAGAAGACCAAATATTAGTCATGGTTCTTTGAAGCTGTTGTTGTTGTTGTTGTTGTTGTTGTTGTTGTTGTTGTTCTTCTTCTTCTTCTTCTTCTTCTTCTTCTTCTTCTTCTTCTTTGTTTCTTTGATGGTTATGGACTGAAAACATCTCTGCATGTGCAGTCATGATCACCGCTGAGCCATTGATGAGCTCTCCTTAAGCGAAACCGGTCTGGTGGCAATCAAAAAACTAAATCGGACCTTTCCATGTTCAGTTCTTTTGCTAGTAATGGTGACACACCCTGTTTACGGGAACTTCGTGCAGGATTGATTGCACCTAGCATAAAGAATTGAATCGGACCCGGAAGGGGCCTTATGCTCCCAAGTAGGTTCTCTCTGAAGGGAATAGTTTTCTTCTTCTTCTGTCTGATTTAGTGTGCGAACAGCCTTTGAAGGGTATCATTTACCCACTAGCTGTAAAAGCACACAAAGTACTAGATCTAGTTCATCAAAAAAGAGTGCGTTGCTCTCTGATACAAATAGATCTAGCTTTTCCCCTTTCGTGGGCGTGCTTTCATTATCTCTCTTTGTATATAATTAATTGTTTTATTCTATGATCGTCATGGTTGACTGGGCGTTAAATATCAAGTCACAATACCCCTCCCCTAAGTTTAACACCTCCCTCCTCCCCAGGTATAACACACCACCATTACCACCACCCCCTCCCCCACCCTCATCTTTTATGCTCCTGGATTTTACCTTATGTTCGTGGACCATCCCTTATGTTCTTTGTTCCTAACAATAACAATACGTTAGCGGGAAATTAATGTCGTCCATACATTAAAGAACAACTTAAAATCTAATTTAAATATTTTGAATTAAAAAAGTATCCTAATATCCTCCCTGATGTTCTTAGACCATCTCTTATGTTCTTGGGCCACCCCTAATGCTCTTGGACCAGCCTTTATGTTCTCGGTTCCTCCTTGACGCTCTTGGACCGTCTTATCTTCTTGGTTTTTCTTTGATGTTGTTTGACCGTTCCTTATGTTTTTGGCCCCTCCCTGATGTTGTTGGACCATTCCTCTTTTTTTTCTCTTTTTTTCTCTCTTTTTCTCTCTCTCTCTTTTTTTTTTTTTTTTTTTTTTATTTTTTTGGGGGGGGGGGGGGGGAGGCACCCTATGTTCTTTATTCCTCCATTACATTCTTGGTCCACCCCTTACGTTTTTG
>OY757546.1:17459370-17503693 GCA_963584105.1 Alviniconcha strummeri | reverse complement strand
CAAAATATTCAAACTGAGCACTTACCAATCAGCGAATCTTGAGGATGCCGTTGAACAGTTGTGGGGAGAATGCGATGAGTTTGCCAATGGCGATGATCAAAGCAACCAACTCCAACAAAATATTCAAACTGCGCACTTACCCAATGCGAATCTTGAGGATGCCGTTGAACAGTTGTGGGGAGAATGCGATGAGTTTGCCAATGGCGATGATCAAAGCAACCAACTCCAACAAAATATTCAAACTGAGCACTTACCCAATGCGAATCTTGAGGATGCCGTTGAACAGTTGTGGGGAGAATGCGATGAGTTTGCCAATGGCGATGATCAAAGCAACCAACTCCAACAAAATATTCAAACTGAGCACTTACCCAATGCGAATCTTGAGGATGCCGTTGAACAGTTGTGGGGAGAATGCGATGAGTTTGCCAATGGCGATGATCAAAGCAACCAACTCCAACAAAATATTCAAACTGCGCACTTACCCAATGCGAATCTTGAGGATGCCGTTGAACAGTTGTGGGGAGAATGCGATGAGTTTGCCAATGGCGATGATCAAAGCAACCAACTCCAACAAAATATTCAAACTGCGCACTTACCCAATGCGAATCTTGAGGATGCCGTTGAACAGTTGTGGGGAGAATGCGATGAGTTTGCCAATGGCGATGATCAAAGCAACCAACTCCAACAAAATATTCAAACTGAGCACTTACCCAATGCGAATCTTGAGGATGCCGTTGAACAGTTGTGGGGAGAATGCGATGAGTTTGCCAATGGCGATGATCAAAGCAACCAACTCCAACAAAATATTCAAACTGAGCACTTACCCAATGCGAATCTTGAGGATGCCGTTGAACAGTTGTGGGGAGAATGCGATGAGTTTGCCAATGGCGATGATCAAAGCAACCAACTCCAACAAAATATTCAAACTGCGCACTTACCCAATGCGAATCTTGAGGATGCCGTTGAACAGTTGTGGGGAGAATGCGATGAGTTTGCCAATGGCGATGATCAAAGCAACCAACTCCAACAAAATATTCAAACTGAGCACTTACCCAATGCGAATCTTGAGGATGCCGTTGAACAGTTGTGGGGAGAATGCGATGAGTTTGCCAATGGCGATGATCAAAGCAACCAACTCCAACAAAATATTCAAACTGAGCACTTACCCAATGCGAATCTTGAGGATGCCGTTGAACAGTTGTGGGGAGAATGCGATGAGTTTGCCAATGGCGATGATCAAAGCAACCAACTCCAACAAAATATTCAAACTGAGCACTTACCCAATGCGAATCTTGAGGATGCCGTTGAACAGTTGTGGGGAGAATGCGATGAGTTTGCCAATGGCGATGATCAAAGCAACCAACTCCAACAAAATATTCAAACTGCGCACTTACCCAATGCGAATCTTGAGGATGCCGTTGAACAGTTGTGGGGAGAATGCGATGAGTTTGCCAATGGCGATGATCAAAGCAACCAACTCCAACAAAATATTCAAACTGAGCACTTACCCAATGCGAATCTTGAGGATGCCGTTGAACAGTTGTGGGGAGAATGCGATGAGTTTGCCAATGGCGATGATCAAAGCAACCAACTCCAACAAAATATTCAAACTGAGCACTTACCCAATGCGAATCTTGAGGATGCCGTTGAACAGTTGTGGGGAGAATGCGATGAGTTTGCCAATGGCGATGATCAAAGCAACCAACTCCAACAAAATATTCAAACTGCGCACTTACCCAATGCGAATCTTGAGGATGCCGTTGAACAGTTGTGGGGAGAATGCGATGAGTTTGCCAATGGCGATGATCAAAGCAACCAACTCCAACAAAATATTCAAACTGCGCACTTACCCAATGCGAATCTTGAGGATGCCGTTGAACAGTTGTGGGGAGAATGCGATGAGTTTGCCAATGGCGATGATCAAAGCAACCAACTCCAACAAAATATTCAAACTGCGCACTTACCCAATGCGAATCTTGAGGATGCCGTTGAACAGTTGTGGGGAGAATGCGATGAGTTTGCCAATGGCGATGATCAGCTCCTGTTGCAGAACAGCCTGTCGCAGGTCGTAAGGACTACACCGCTTGTACAGGATCGTCTTGAGTTCGCTGGGAGCGATTGGTTTGTCCAGCACCTCCTCTTCGTGCCCAAACACCCCGACTGTGACCTGTAGGCCACATCACAGATATTCTCATGCAAACAGTCAGCAGGGGTTGGTACTGCAACTCAAGGCCATAACCCATGTTTTAATCAGAGGCAGCGATTGACTCTGGGTCAGCAGCTTTTGGAAATGAAATGTTGTTGTAATTGTGCAGTGTGAATTTGTGTTTTCCTCTGTGTGTGTGTGTGTGTGTGTGTGTGTGTGTGTGTGTGTGTGTGTGTGTGTGTGTGTGTGTGTGTGTGTGTATTCCACAACTAGATTAACATGTCTGTCAGTTTGTCCCACTCCTTTTCAATTGTTTTAAAACATTGCTCTGTTGGAAACTTTGAAACCTGTTGCCAAGTTTTGCTTCTGGTGATTTTTTTTCTTTTTCTTTTGTAAATCTTGGAAGGGCAGGTGAAGGATTATACTTTGGTGGGGAGGGGGGGGGGTGACTAGCTAGAAAACACCATAACAACCTCACTAAAAATCTGGATCACTTAATTATTAGAGGTGAAAAAAAGAAATCTGTCATCCTGGACTGACGATAATTTGGGCACATCTCTGGTGCTTCTTCCTTGGTTCATCTAATCAGGACTTGACAGTTCCGGGTGTAACCAAGGGAACCACTAGCCCACCACCACCAGCTGTACTGTCACATACACACACCCAGATTGTGTATGCGTTCCTTTCGCCGGGTGGCAGGGAGGTCAGTGATTGTCTGTGGCAATACCCCCCCCCCCCCAAAAAAAAAACCCCCACAAACCACAACAATAACAAGAAACAAACAAAATTATGATGCACCCCCCACCCCGGGCAAGAACCTGTGGCACACTGAACTGATGTGTGTGCGCAGCCGCTGGCCACATCTAAAAGCTAGTCAGACAGCCTATGCGCATTGGTATAGACATGCACAGGCACTCGACACAATTAAAATTCCCTCGATGTTTTTGTTAGAGATCCGAGTTATAATTGGTTAAATACTGACCGACAGCCGATGTCTCAAGCCATCCTGGGTTACACTGCAACACTATCTAAAAGTTCACCCCAGGAGAGGGAAGAAGTGGAAGCATCAACAACTTAAGTGTTACGTGTTAAGCGCCTGTCAGTAACAAGCCACAACAGAGGTCAAGGCCAATATACCCCAGTTTCGAAGACGACAGATCTCCGTTCTGCTGGACTGACAAAGAAAAACGCTCAGTTTCAAATGCGACTTTGGGAACGAAGAGAGGTGCAGTATGCTCTTGTGCGTTTGTACTGTGGAAGAAAATGTTTTTCTTCATTCGCAGATTCGGTTTTTGGACAAAGTAGGAATCACAAGAGGCAGAATATGCGGCAAAGGTGGATCATATAGGGACCCCGCGCCTCCCTCGTGTTTTACTGCAAAATGTCCCACTCACGGTCGCAAAATGGATCTCACAACCTCCACCGTGATCTACGCTTCGCTCTGGCGGCCGATTGTAATTACGGTTTTTGAGACAACTACTTTATTTGCTTTTCACTGACGTTGTTCATCGGAACCGTTCGAGGAACAGTCTCCGCTGGGTTGGAGGCTGTTCCGACAGAAAACAAACACGTCAGTAAAGGATGGAAAACTAGTACAGTCAAGTAATCGTCGCAGAAACGGTTGTTATTATCAGTTTGGATGCCAGATCGAGACATTGACTGTAGAACTGTGGGATCCATTCTGCGACCGAACTAGAATTGTGAGATCCGAGAATGCCAACTTTACCGGCTCCTGAGTCGGGCAACGATGCAAAAGCATCCCGTAAACTCGCGCAGAGCACAACTTCCATTGGAAACCGCGACCTTTTGCTGTTTGAGGGTGTTGTGTCTTGCCGGTTGGCCTTCCGTTCACGAACCAATGAACACTTTCACACATACATCCATCTGCAGCGCTGACGATATTTATTTTTGTTTTCCGTGTAAAAAGTGCTTTTACCCAAAGTGCATGTTTACAGACACAGAGACTACCCCCACCCCCACATCACAATCCGCAACCCCCCTTTCCCTGACCTCCATGTCGCTAAGTATTCAGTCAGCAAACACTAGCGGCCTCTCTTTCTTCATCATTATTTATATGCAGTGGCTTTGAGTTTGAATGCCAGCAAAACCCAAACACATGAAAGGTTACAAATAACCTTTAAAAAATAAATTTCATGTGAGTTCTGACACAACATGCACATTTTTGGGGTAAGCCCCTTTGTCAAGCACCAGAACAATTAAAGTAAAATGGTGACAGGAAATGTAGGCTACCTGTCTGCTTGTGGATGTGAAGTCTTTTCAATGCCAGCATCTTTATGGTGCATATCTAGGCACACCAGTTTCTCAAACTGTTTGTCTTATCAGTGTCTAGGCTGTATCTGTGCAGACCCTATTCAATGCTGTTTGTCTTATCAGTGTCTAGGCTGTATCTGTGCAGACCCTATTCAATGCGTTTGCTATAAAAATGTGCTGATACTGACAGTGTTCATGAACTGTATTTTTCCTGTACTGCATAGCATTTAAAACTGCTCCTCTGAAAACATGCTAAGACTGCAAAAACTGTACCCAGTAATCACAAAGGCATTGGTGCATGTGTGTGATCTGCAAAACTTGACTCCACCTTTTAACAAAGAAGAGAAATCAGTGACTTGCTGGATTCACAGAATGTCAGTAGTTTTGTATGCCCTTTCTGATAAAAAAAAAAAATCAAAAAAAAAATCAGATGGGTATTAGTAACTATTACTATTAGCAGACTTGCTTTGCATTTAAACATGTGGATTATTTCTGTGATGCTTGAAGCGTTAGTACACCTCACTAAATAAGTTTGAGGCACTGTACATTATGAACAACAAAATCATGACATTCAACCCAAGAGAGGACAAAGGTGGAGTATTAATGCATTTCTTGTAAACTTTGGCTGTATAATTATGAGGGGGGGGGGGGGGGGGGGGGGGTTAAGTTAACATGCATCACTGTATGTATTCTCTTTGGAGTTTTCATGTATTCACTTTGGGTGAATCTGTTTTGTCTTGATGTTGCCAGCCAGGCGTGCACCTGCATTAAAAACTTCTTTAACTAGCGTATGGGTTTGCAAGTAGAGCGGAGAACACAGCAACTGTAACTAATGTATGGGTTTGCAGGTAGTTTTGTGTAGAGTGGAGAACACAGCAACAGTAGCTGGTGAATGGAATTGCTAGTAGAGTGGTGAACACAGCAAATAGCTCTCCTCTGAACTAGTACCATTTACTCTGCTGAGACTTTTTTTTTTTTTTTTTTTTTGAGGTGGGGGTGGGGGATGTTTCAATCTAAACCCACACACTGTTATTGTGTTAATACGCTTACAAGTCAAAGAAAGAGTAACTGAAAGACTTGCAATTATACAGTTATGCTTTGTATCCCACATAAAAAATAAAGAGAAAGATACTGGTGACCATAACAACTTATTGATGCGTGTGTTTAACAGACAGGTCACAGTTGGACAAAAGAACTGCAGTGAAACTGAAACTATCATCCCAGCCAGAATGCAATTGCAAAGGCATAAAGCACTGTGAAAATCCACACAGATGGCTGTGTCAAAAGCCTGCAGCAAGGTGAAACCTCTGGAGGCCCCCCAAGTAAGGAAGATGGCAGGCTCTGACCCCGAGATGGTGCTTTCTGTGGCTGGGCATGAAATGGTGCTGACTGAAGCTACTCTGTTGCCCATGGTGATGCAAGAGTTGCGCACACAGTACCCGAGGTTTGAACCCAGCTCAGAACACTTCAAGGTGAGTAAACTGCTGTCATAAAGCTCACTGGTCAAACGATCATGTTGAGACACCTCAACTGGAAAATGACAGTAACGGTTACAGCCCGCTGTTCAAATCTCAAGAAGCTAAACAGGTCAGACCTACATTACACACTCATATATGCATGCACACACACCTGAATGCTTGCACTCACACACACACACACACACACACACACACACACACACACACACACACACACACACACCAACTGAAATAATTTAAGAACAAGTTTGGTTTGCATGGGGGATGGGGAGATTACAGAATCTGCTATCACTGTAGCAGTAGGAGGTTTTAGATAGATAACATTACCCAAGTGATAGTTACGACTACGACAGCAGCGATCTCTACCAACTCCGTGGTTTCAGGTGCTGGCCTTGCAGCAGACGCACTTCATGCTGCAGGAGCTTCAAAAGGACAGCAGCGTCACATCTGGCATGATGCAAAAGCTGACCACCCAGGACTCCCCTGCTGCATCAAAGTCTGCAGCAGCCACTTCCGGCCAGCAGCAGCAGGAGCCAGTGGCACTGTACAGTGCAGGATATGCTAGTGGCATGGAGAAGGGAGGTTTCAGTGCAGATAAACCCTCAGAGCCACCTTTCGTAAACAAACTTTCCCCCCGAATGCAGCAGACATGGACAGAATCCCCCCGAATGCAGTTGACAGGGAGAGAATCCCCCCGAATGCAGCTGACAGGGAGAGAATCCCCCCGAATGCAGCTGACACAGACAGAATCCCGCAGAATGCAGTCATCACGAACAGAATCCCCCCAAATGCAGCTGACATGGACAGAATCACACGGAATGCAGTTGCCACAGACAGAACAGAGGCACTGTGGAGATCCAGTCCTGGCTCCAACATACCAAGCTTCATCGTCAAGGTTGGGTCAACAGCTCAACTCACACACGCCCCCATCATCTGCTGTTAGTACGTCACTGAATGCAGGCGCTAACCAAGGTCTAGGTACCAAGCCCGGCAGCACAGCCAGAAGAAAGCCCCTGTATGAAAAGACGCCATGCAAAGAGAAACCCCCCGGTGAGAGCCTCAAAGCAACCAATCCAAATTCAGTGCAGGGCAAGGAAAGACGAGGGTGGGAAACGACAGCAGCTGAAACTAGCCTGACTGGTGCTGACATCCACTACGCTGGGCACCTGATCATGGAAGAGAACTGGGATGATGAATGTGACCCATTTCCGAAATGTTACGTGGGGAATTTCAAACCTGCTAAGACAATTTTCTCGTCTTGTGATAGAGCAGAAGATGCTGAGCAACCCAAATGCCAGGGCGCTTCAGGCAGGTGCAAACCCGTTTTCCAGAGTCAAGCACCTGCACGCGCTAACCCATCCTCCAGGGGATGGAAATGGCAGGAAACAAAGCAAGGCTGTGACAAAGGCAAGTGCACCTGTAGGCATTTCACTAACCACCAGATAAAATGGAACAGCTGTGGGTAAGATAATTCAGGTTATCACTTACTTTTGTTCAGTAATATATATATGTTATTAACAATATCTTCTGGAAAAAAACACCTGAGTCAGTGAGTGTATATATTATTAACAATGTCTTCTGAAAACAACAACTGAGTGTACCTTAAACTCTAACACAGTAACAGGCTGAACACTTTTCTCTGCCTCACCCCTTTCTCACTGTTTGTGTCTGTGCAGCAGTTTATTCACTGGCTGAAATCACAAGTACATGTCCGATTCACTGTTATGCTACCTAGCAACACCCATTATGCTACCTAGCAACACCCGTTATGCTACCTAGCAACACCTGTGATGCTACCTAGCAACACCTGTTCAGGAGCCTGAGAGCCCTTGACACAAGAACCTGTGGTAGCTGCACCTAAAGCCCGTTCTTAACTGGGCGAATGTTTGTTCGCCGAACATAATTCGGATAGTTCGATGAACCATGATTCTTTTCTTAATTGAACTTTTAGTTTGCCGAACATGGTTCGGACAGTTCAGCGAACTTTACTTTGTTCTCAGCTGGCTTGTAATGAGATGCAAGCTTCGGCCCAAACTTGTGGCAGATGCGCAGCAGACAGCATGATCGAAAATGTAGGCTAAAGTCAAGTCAGTACACTTTAATCATCCCTCACAGGGTAATTCAACTAACTACTATCTCATTCTGGGTCCCTGAGACAAGGCTGCACCTCCCACAAGTCAATAAATAAACAAATTCCCTCTGAAGTGAGTGAAGAACCTAGCCAAACTCCAAGCACTGGTTTACGACATCCTTCCTTCAACCACTGCAGTATTTAGTTACGTCATAGGGTCCAGAAAACTCAGCTAACGAGCAGTTTTTTTGTTGGTGCTCAAACAGTAGTAAGTTTGTTACAAACAACTCAAATTATATCAGACGTTTGTTTTATAACTCACCATGTTGCTTACGCCAGCTCAAATCAAACCAAAATCATTTGAATAAAGATGGAACTCATTTTTTACCCGGGATGGATGCGTCTCATGTTTATGTGCGTGCTTGGGCGCTAGGTTCCTTCCATAGTCTTATCAGTACTCAAACCTTTTGGAGGGCGCTGACTGCGTCGGTAGACAGCTGCGCGGAGATAAAGAGGGCCCCTTCAGTGGCGTAACTAAATCTGGCAGAGTTTGGAGGAAGGTGCCGGAAAGCAATGCTCAGAGTGTGGAACCTAGCGACACCGCCATCCATTTGTATTTGTATTTCTTCCTCCTCCACAGGAGAGCTCTGCTCTCGGCCAATCAGAGGCAATGTTCGTCGAATAGGGCGAATGTTCCCAGAACATGTTGAGCAAAGCTTTTTTTACCCCGAATATAGCTTCGTCGCAGTTCGACGAATACTTCCAACTAGGTTCGTGAAGAAAAGTTCGCCAAATTAAGAACCAAGTAGGTTTGCCAAATACTCCCAACTAGGTTCGTGAACAAACATTTACCCAATTAAGAACGGGCTTAATGTCAGAGAAAAGTGGACAGAGGACTTGGAAACAATGAAGTTGAATGGACTGGGAAGGTAGAAATTTGAAGGGAGGAAATCCCTGCCAATGAGTGAAGTCTGTATAGACGTATTCTGACCTACTTCAGACTTTACTTTTAACACCTCTGGGTTTGTCTCGGAATAAGGACTGTGGCTGTCTGTTGAAAGAGAGCAGAATTAACCTGAGGAGTTTTTGTTGAAACTGTGCTGCTTTGTCTGTTGCAGTTCTAATGGAGGGAAACTGCCATCAAGACCAATCTAAACCACAAGGGAGACAACAGTGGGTTAAAGTGAGTATGCACTTTTTTTGCTTCTTCTTTTTATTACTTGAATCTCTCTCAGGAAATCCAGGCCACCTTGCCAAAAACTTCTCCACCCACTGAAAGCTAAGTAGGACAGATTTTATTCCCATCATTTGTTTGTTCATTGCTCGAAAAACTGGGGGAAAGGGGTTTACCCTGAAAATTTGTGCATATTTTGTATTTTCTGGTTAAATTAAGCGTTCTTTTCAACTTTTTCTGTTGTTTGAGAATGCTGGCAGTCAATTTTGTTTCAGATTTTTTCATTTTTTCATGACAGCGTTTGATGTTTTCACTCACTCTGTATGCTATTCTATTGATTATATTCTGGAGTACCCAGTAAATTCCTTTTTAAGGGCCAAGTACTGGCTCTAATAAAGTAAAAGAGGAAACTCCGGAACAATTCAGGGTATTATTGGTCCTGGCCACCACTGTGTGTGCTGGGACTATTAGCTAAGCCAGGCTGTCACTGTTTCCAAGCAACAAAATACAGCAAATGCACTTTTCTGTGCAGAAGCCTGTGCACACTGCTGCAAAACAAAATGCGTGAGACTAGTAATGTAGTATTACACATGTGGCAGCTAAAGCTTCAGTACTGCTCTGTGCTAGACCACTACAGACATGAGGGAAGTTGAGGGAGACTATGCCTAATCATGTAGTCATGCTACACTGACACCACCTGAATGACACCTGCATTAAGATGGGCAGCTGTGTAGGCCATCGTAATGTTTCATTATTTGTGGGGGGACAAAGTCGCAAGACAGTGTCGGTAGACCACAACTTTTGAAGAGAAGAGGAGAGCTCAAGTGGAACTGAACTGAGGTCTTTCTGCTTACCAGCCTACTGCTTTACCACTGGGCCAAACTGGCTCACTTTCACGCAACTCACCGGTTTCCTCATCTTGTGATTCAAGCTGAACTGTGTGTTTACAGGTTGGAAAACAAGGCAAAGCAAATAAGCGACCCAAGAAAGGGAAGTCCTGAATTTGAACCCACCTGCTCGAGCTTTCACTGTCACGGCATGGGTTATCAACTCCTGAACCATCTGCTGCAGTCAGTAAGCCTGGAGGTTGAACAATCTCCATTTCATTTGTGTTCAAGCTGATTGTGTAGGAGTTGGGAATAACTCTTCCTGGTCACTGCTAACCACTGTTTTTAACCTGTTCGGCAGTCAGTTCTTTGGATCTTTTCAGCTTGTGGGTGGGATTTTTTTTTTAAATCGACTGGAGTTTTTTTAGTTTTTTATCTCTCATTATGCTGTTGTAAGGTGTACATTACCAGTTGAATCTAAGTACATTCCTCTGTTGCCACAGAGTTCAAACTTTGTATGGTAGTAGCACCAAAGTGCTTTTCAAAAATGACTAAATTTAAGGGAGATAACTCATTCATTTCTGTCTGCAAATTTACTGTTGGCTTTTACAGACTACATGTTGCTGACTGCTTCTATGTTGGAGCACTACTCTCTGCTCTCGAACAGACACACTGCAGCACTCTTGTATGAGATTCTAAATGAGTGACTGTAGCTTTTTACTGTGTGTTTCTGAATATCCAGTGAATGACCTTCTGCACTGACATCAGTAATGATTTTCCTATGATGGTGAAGAAACTAAATTTGACAAAATGTCAAAAGAGAGGCTAGCCATTTTCTCAGTCAAATTCACAATTATCACTGGTGTGTGTGTTTGGTTGCAAAAACTGTTCTCAATTATTTTTTGCTTTATTAAACTGATGTAAAGCTTGTCATTGCGAGTGTTATACAAATTTATGTCTGCTTTCGACTTGTGCTGTTTTTAAATTAAAATATAAATTTTCTCAGCAACAGTGTTTTTATTAAACTCATGATGTGCCTGTTTGGCTTGTTAGAATTTTGCTGTTCAGTAAAGCTGGACCCATGAAGATGGTTGACTCAAGTGACGAAGAAACATCTTGCCCATCACCTCTGCTATTTGGTGACTTGTTTACAGGTTTTATTATCAAGAAGTGAAACCCGAAAGATAACTTCCATAAGGCCCATCACAGATATCAGATGCTCCATGTTCATCAGAACTGAGGCTTTTCCCTTAATTCTACATGAAGACAAGGCTGCCAGCCGATAAGCATTAGTTGTGTGTGACAGACATCATTATTACATGGCAGTGACATTTGGAAAATGTTGCATTCTTTACAAGTAGATACATACCTTTATTGCAGAAATAACTGTGTTGAACTACATTTACATGTATCCACAGACATGCTCCGCTCCACACAAACATACTGTGTGTCAGGCTACTTGTACATGTATTCATGGACATGCCCCATTCCACACAAACATACTGTGTGTCAAGCTACTTGTACATGTATCCACAGACATGCCCTGCTCCACACAAACATACTGTGTGTCAAGCTACATGTACATGTATTCATGGACATGCCCTGCTCCACACAAACATACTGTGTGTCAGGCTACTTGTACATGTATCCACAGACATGCTCCACTCCACACAAACATACTGTGTGTCAGGCTACATGTACATGTATTCATGGACATGCCCTGCTCCACACAAACATACTGTGTGTTGAGCTACTTGTACTTGTATCCACAGACATGCCCTGCTCCACACAAACATACTGTGTGTCAAGCTACTTGTACATGTAGTCATGGACATACCCTGCTCCACACAGACATATATGCATTCATGCACACCAACACACACACATATGTATGTACACACACAAACAGTGGCCACTGTCACTTAATTGGAGGGGGGACTAAATACAAAACAGACATGCGCCTTTAAAAAATAAATCCTCATGACCACCCACGCAGCCAGGCCATAGCAGGTAATTAAAATCCACACATGGTGGGCACAGCTTGGGCAGACTGTACTGACAAGGGTGGTGGTGATGGAGGGGGCAGACTGTACTGACAAGGGTGGTGATGGAGGGGGCAGACTGTACTGACAAGGGTGGTGGTGATGGAGGGGGCAGACTGTACTGACAAGAGTGGTGGTGATGGAGGGGGCAGACTGTACTGACAAGGGTGGTGATGGAGGGGGCAGACTGTACTGACAAGGGTGGTGGTGATGGAGGGGGCAGACTGTACTGACAAGGGTGGTGATGGAGGGGGCAGACTGTACTGACAAGGGTGGTGGTGATGGAGGGGGCAGACTGTACTGACAAGGGTGGTGGTGATGGAGGGGGCAGACTGTACTGACAAGGGTGGTGATGGAGGGGGCAGACTGTACTGACAAGGGTGGTGGTGATGGAGGGGGCAGACTGTACTGACAAGGGTGGTGGTGATGGAGGGGGCAGACTGTACTGACAAGGGTGGTGATGGAGGGGGCAGACTGTACTGACAAGGGTGGTGGTGATGGAGGGGGCAGACTGTACTGACAAGGGTGGTGGTGATGGAGGGGGCAGACTGTACTGACAAGAGTGGTGGTGATGGAGGGGGCAGACTGTACTGACAAGGGTGGTGGTGATGGAGGGGGCAGACTGTACTGACAAGAGTGGTGGTGATGGAGGGGGCAGACTGTACTGACAAGGGTGGTGATGGAGGGGGCAGACTGTACTGACAAGGGTGGTGATGGAGGGGGCAGACTGTACTGACAAGGGTGGTGGTGATGGAGGGGGCAGACTGTACTGACAAGGGTGGTGATGGAGGGGGCAGACTGTACTGACAAGGGTGGTGGTGATGGAGGGGGCAGACTGTACTGACAAGGGTGGTGATGGAGGGGGCAGACTGTACTGACAAGGGGGGTGGTGATGGAGGGGGCAGACTGTACTGACAAGGGTGGTGATGGAGGGGGCAGACTGTACTGACAAGGGTGGTGGTGATGGAGGAGGCAGACTGTACTGACAAGGGTGGTGATGGAGGGGGCAGACTGTACTGACAAGGGTGGTGGTGATGGAGGGGGCAGACTGTACTGACAAGGGTGGTGATGGAGGGGGCAGACTGTACTGACAAGGGTGGTGGTGATGGAGGAGGCAGACTGTACTGACAAGGGTGGTGATGGAGGGGGCAGACTGTACTGACAAGGGTGGTGGTGATGGAGGGGGCAGACTGTACTGACAAGGGTGGTGATGGAGGGGGCAGACTGTACTGACAAGGGTGGTGGTGATGAAGGGGCCAAGACAGCACAACTCACCTGCTTGCCCCTGACAAGGATGGTGGTGATGGAGGGGGCAAGACTGTCCACCAGCTTCCCCAGCACGGCCGCCAGGAGGCGCACCACTGCCCACTTCTTGTGCACCCCTGCCTTGGTGATGAGCTCCTCCATGCGCTGGCTGATGACCTGGCCGTCGATGCGGTAGTTGGGGCCCTCTCTCTGGTACAGGAGCTTCAGAATAGCCGCCTGGCTCGTGAAGCCGGAAATGGACTTGTAGTAGAACAGCAAGTCGTTGTTGGACTTGCCTTCCAGATCCTGCCGATTAGAGCAATTATTTTATTATTTTGCAGGCATGTTAGTGCATGGCTGTTTGCTTTATGGGCAGTAACTCACCCACAGTGTACAAACAGAGTTAAAAACAGCATTTGGCCTCTTACATGGGCTAGTAACTTGCCCACGGTGCACAGATGAATAAAAACAGCATTTGTTCTGTTATAAAGTATGGGCTAGTAACTCTCCCACGGTGTACAGACAGGGGTAAAAACAGCCTTTGGCCAGTTATAAAATACGGACTAGTAAGTCGCCCATTGTATGCAGGTGGGGATAAAAACTGTGTTTAGCCTGTTATAAAAAGTATGGGCTAGCAACTCGCCCACAGTGTACAGACAGAAATGAAAAGAGCATCTGGCCTCTTATAAAATATGGGCTAGTAACTCGCGTTTAGCCTTTTACACAGTATGGACTAGTAACTCGTCCACAGTCAATGAATAAGGGCAGTTCAACTTTGAATTTTGTTTGGTTATAAAGTCTGAAATGTGTTGGTTAGCTCCAAGCATCAAACAGACCACAATCCGTATATATATATACTTGAGGAATACCTAGAAATTAGTAGTATCTTTCAAACTGACGGAGTTATGAGCTGATGAATGATAGCATGGTCAGTTTCTCATCCAAAATCACCGGTGAGGGTAAAGGTTTTGAGGCTTCACACACCTCAAAATCTGCTTTCACACATTCACACTCTATGACCTAGGGATCCGGCTGAGGTTTTTGGCTCGAGTGTCCCATAATGTAAATCAGAATCTGATTCACTCGCACCTTTTGCTTTCAGGTTCTACAATCAGACATATTATTCTGAAATATCTGATCTGATTGAAATCCACAAATCAGTTTACAAAAACGTGCACCAGAAAGTACTAAAATACAGTGTTGTACATTAGACATCAGATTCTGAAATATCTAATTGGATTGAAATCCACAAATCAGTTTACCAAAACCTGCACCAGAAAGTACTCAAACACAGTGTTGTACACTAGACATCAGATTCTTAAATATCTGATTGGATTGAAATCCACAAATCAGTTATCAAAACCTGCACTAGACAGTACTCAAATACGGTGTTGTACATTAGACATCAGATTCTGAAATGACATCAGATTCTGAAATATGATTTGACTGAAATCCACAAATCAGTTTACCAAAACCTGTACTAGAAAGTACTCAAATACAGTGCTGTACATTACACATCTAATTCTGAAATATGATTTGACTGAAATCCACAAATCAGTTACCAAAACCTGCACTAGAGAGTACTCAAATACAGTAATGTACATTAGACATCAGATTCTGAAATATGATTTGATTGAAATCCACAAATCAGTTACCAAAACCTGCACCAGAAAGACTCAAATACAGTATTGCACATTAAACATCAAGATTCTGAAGTATGATCTAAGTGAAATCCACAAATCAGTTACCAAAACCTGCTCTAGAAAGTACTCAAATACAGTGTTATACATTAAACATCAGATTCTGAAATATGATTTGATTAAAATCCACAAATCAGTTACCAAAACCTGCACTAGAAAGTACTCAAATACAGTGTCGTACGTTTCTCTTTTCTAAAGAGTGACCCATGCTTTCTCAGTTGACGGAGGTATGCCTATTAATGGAAAAATATGATGTCACAACTGCAGGCTCCTGCCCAATTTACCTTCTCCTCCAGATGAAAGTCATCCTCCATGGCAGAGGCCATGGGGATCTCCGTCAGTGACTTGAAGCTGGAAGCCCCCATCTTCTCCTCAAACGGCTGGAAGGACTCAGTGTCGATGTCATTCATGGAGTTCAAAAAGTCCAGGTGTTCCACGCAGCCAGAGGATGTAAAGGACTGAAAGTGGAACACAACAACAGCTGTACTGGGAACATCCAGGTGTTCCATCAGGCCTGAAGGTGTGAAGGACTGAAACTGGAACACAACAACAGCTGTACTGGGAACATCCAGGTGTTCCATCAGGCCTGAAGGTGTGAAGGACTGAAAGTGGAACACAACAGCTGTATTGGGAACATCCAGGTGTTCCATCAGGCCTGAAGGTGTGAAGGACTGAAACTGGAACACAACAACAGCTGTATTGGGAACATTCAGGTGTTCCATGGGGCTGAAGATGTGAAGAATTGAAAGTGGCACACAACAGCTGCAGGTGAAAAAGTTCAGGTGTTCCACACAATCTGAGGAAATGAAGGACTGAGGGTGGAACATGAGAACAGCTATCAGTACCACGGAGGAAGTCCAGGTGTTCCACACAATCTGAAGATCTAAAGGACTGAGAGTGGAACATGAGAACAGTTATCACGGAGGAAGTCCAGGTATTCCACATGGTTTGAAGATGTGAAGGACTGAGAGTGGAACATGAGAACAGCTATCAGTATCATGGAGGAAGTCCAGGTATTCCACAGGGTGTGAAGATGTGAAGGACTGAGAGTGGAACATGAGAACAGCTATCATGGAGGAAGTCCAGGAGCTCCACACATTCTGAAGATGTGAAAGACTGAGAGTGGAACATGAGAACAGCTATCAGTATCATGGAGGAAGTCCAGGTGTTCCACACGATCTGAAGATGTGAAGGAATGACAGTGGAACACGAGAACAGCTGCTGAGAAAGTTCTAAGTGTTCTATGAACCCTTAAGTCATGAACACCAGGAAGTGGAAGAAGATCCAGCATGCTGACAAAGTTTGCATGTTTCAAATGCCTGAAAATGTGACGAATTGAAAATGGAACAGAACACAGTAGTTGATATAAAGACCAAGTGTTCTACACATCCAAAAATGTGACAAACTGAAAATGGAACAGAACACAGTTGTTGATAAAAAGACTAGATGTTCTACATGGCATAAAGATGCAAAGGACAAAATGGAACACCACACAGCTGCACTGGGTACAGTCACCTCACTGAAGAACTGTAGGACAGCTTGTGGAAGTACAGCAAGCACTTCAGTACAAAACAAAACAACTGCAATATTCATTTCAATATATCACATTTCTCGCACAACAGTTCGGACAGATACAATACTGCAATGCTTTGTGATAGCACACGGGGGCTTTTTAAAAACAATAAGAGAGTCTGCACTTAAAGTGGACTACTGGGCAAAAACATTTCCCTAGCCATACTGGGAAGTTGAGTCTGCATCGGCAGTGTGCTAGACACAACACTCAGCAACTGAGCCACGTCCCCACCCCCCAACCCAATCCAGGTTCAAATCTGGACTGAGCACTGTCAGATCAGAATGATAACCTTTCGCTGCTGGCACTTCCTCAAGTTTGGAGGTGTGGTGTCCTTGGTAGGCTGGGATGGTGGCACATACCGCCTCCTAATCCAGGAACTACTTACTTCTCTGCCTCCTACAGAGACTAGCAGCCTCCTAAACATGTCGACTCCTAGTGTGCATCATCTGTGAAAGAAACTGACATGCTGACACTGGCAGCATCCTTTCTGTGCACAGAGCATGTCGAACCAACTGTTCACCAGATGTGTACGCTCATTTGATGAAGGTTGCCATCACTGACAACGCAAAACTCTATTTCTAGGCATTTTGACAAGTCTTGCAAATGACGTACAGTAAAATTATTTGTGAGAAATGAAACCATAAATACACTGAATTCTTCCGCATTTCCTTTCCAAATGAACGGGAAATATTTGTCATCTCAGCCAGGGCTTTCTGATGGCTGATATCCAGTTACAAGCCCCACACATGCACACTTTAATAAAATCCAACTCGTGGCTGGCTGAGACTACTTGTAGGTCGCTCCTGGCAAAGAGCAGCAAATGCTTTGTGCGCCATCCCAAGATCCTGGAGGCTTCCGCCATGGGCAGTTCTTCCCCAGGTGTGGGAGAAATGTGTCAACGCTGTACAACCCAAACACATAAAAGGTTCAAAGGAACACTGTTTATTAAGCCAAAACTCAACATGCGAATGAACGCTAGCAGTCATTCCTGTTTCTGATTGTTGTACAACCCGGCCACAGCTCCACTCATTGCACCCACCTGAAGCTTTCCAAGCCTGACTGGAATCCCATCCACGCTGCCCTTCTTGACCTGAGCCAGCAGATCCAGGAAGTCTGTGAAGTTCTGCCCCCTGTGAGCATGTCTTGCATACAGTCATTTCAGTCAAAAACACCTGGACAGTCACATAAAGCTAGGTGCCTTGAATGCATGTTGCATGTACAATGTAGTAGGTCGTCCGTTGGTCCATTAGCAGCCTTTTTTTTTATACACAACTCAGTCAACCTGTCCAGCAAGCCACCAGATTACATGTTTTACACTAAGTCAACCTGTCTGGCATGTCACCAGATTTCTCTGTTTACATGTTTTACAGTAAGTCAACCTGACTGGCAAGTCACCAGAATTACATGTTTTACACTTGGTCAACCTGTCTGGCTAGTCACCAGAAATCTCTGCTTACATGTTTTACACTAAGTCAACCTGTCTGGAAAGTCACCAGAATTCTCTGTTTATATGTTTCACACAAGTCAACCTGTCTGGCAAGTCACCAGAATTATCTGTTTACATGTTTTATACTAAGTCAACCTGTCCTGGAGTTCTGCCCCCTGTATATGTGCCTTGTACACAATTAGTGGTGTCAACGTGTCATGCAGGTTGGTGACCATCTGTCCCTGTCCTTGACAGACACAGCAATCATTTGACAGACACCAGTGTCAACATGTCATGCAGGTCAATGAATGTCTGTCCCTGTCCTTGATGGACGTGTCAATCATTTGATAGACGCAACAGTGTCAACGTGTCATGCAGGTTAATGAATGTCTGTCCCTGTCCTCTGATGGACACATCAATCTCAACAGGCCATACAAGTTGATGAATGTCTGTCCCTGTTCTCTGATGGACACATCAATCTCAACAGGTCATACAAGTTGATGAATGTCTGTCCCTGTTCTCTGATGGACACATCAGTCTCAACAGGTCATACAAGTTGATGAATGTCTGTCCCTGTTCTCTGATGGACACATCAGTCTCAACAGGTCATACAAGTTGATGAATGTCTGTCCCTGTTCTCTGATGGACACATCAGTCTCAACAGGCCATACAAGTTGATGAATGTCTGTCCCTGTCCTTGATGGACACAATGATGTCAACATGCCGTGGCCGGATGATGCTTTCATGCCTCTAGATAACAGTGTTTACACACATGCTAAAATCACTGTCTATATGTCCTATCCAACTTCCAATACGAGTTTACATAGCACGCATGAGCTGGTCAGTTGATATTCCGGCACCTCCAGAGGCAGAGGACAGTATAGATGCATGCTAACATCATTGTTCTCAGCTTGAGTTTTCTCAATGTGTACATAGTTCAGATTTGAACTTTTGTACAGCACACTGAGCCCTATTTCTACGTTAGAGGTTCACACTTTTATATTTCTTTATTATTAACATTACAGAGCTTACACAGCACACATGGGCTGTTACAAATGTGAGCTGACCTGCCCTATTTCTATGTTAGAGGTTCACACTTTTATATTTCTTTATTATTAATATCACAGAGCTTACACAGCACACATGGGCCGTTACAAATGTGAGCTGACCTGCCCTATTTCTATGTTAGAGGTTCACACTTTTATATTTCTTTATTACTAACATTACAGAGCATACACAGCACACATGGGCTGTTACAAATGTGAGCTGACCTGCCCTATTTCTACGTTAGAGGTTGACACTTTTATATTTCTCTATTATTAATATTACAGAGCTTACACAGCACACATGGGCAGTTACAAATGTGAGCTGACCTGATGGCATTTTCCCGAATGACCATGCACCAGGTTGGGCGCCCATGCAACTTCCAGCACTTGGACAGGAAAGCCAAGTCATTCTGCAACAGCAATGCCACACCTCAATAATTATCATAACTTTGTAACGCACGTCAGTGGCAATTTTGTCAGCTCTCAGCCCTGTTCAAAGCACTTCATCATCAAAAATAAATAAATTTGAAGACACCTCATTTAAAGTGTACTTCTTGTCCTTGTTTCAAACATAATCTGCACAAATATATGTCTGAGAATAACCTTTCGTCAAATTTGAACGGATTTGTCTGAATCACATGTTTGCCTAAAAATCTGAATTTTGTATACATGTATGCCCATGAAAGAAATTTAATTCTGTTTCTGCATATTTGTCAGAACTGTGAAACTGCATTAATCAATTGCTTAATAATGCTTATAATATTTGTTTGTGGTATTGTCGTGTTTATTTGTGTTTGCAAGGACTGGCTGTTAGATAGGTCCAAATGGACCTAATGCTACTATCCTTGAGTATTAAAGTTTTTGAGTTTGAGTTGTATAGTACAAATTAATTAAATTAGCATAAAACAAGCATCCTGATATAACCACACTGGTTGACTGGTGGTGAAGTGTTGCTTAATGTCCTCAGATGTCAGTTGACATAGTAGGGACAAGTTGTGACCAATGCCGAAGCACGGTTCAATAAATCTTTACGTCCACAGAAACCAGAAGGCTCGTTAGGACAGACAGCCCAGGACATCCACCTCGACTCTCACACAGCTCCTGAACTATGAGATGGTTGAGTGGGTGTAAAACACCAAGTTACTTACTAGCGTAAAACAATTTAAAATGGTAAACACACTATACATACATCAATATATATACATATTCAAAACTCTTTTCTTTTTTAATGCATATCAATATACATTGCTAAAAGTAGCAAAACATAACAGAATTTACACTCAAACACACCCATGCACCCACCCACCCTAACACACACACAAACACCAAACACAAATGCATACACATACAAACACATGCATACACACACCCAAATCTATTTATACACGCATGCACGCACACACACACACACACACAGACACAACAGCGGAAAAAAAACAATGAACATGACATAAACACATAATGAACACTGTAACATTTCTGCTGGTTAACCCACTTGGCCCCAGACCAGCTGCTGCCCTTTCGCTATGAAATCCCTTGTGAAGGGAAGTAACTGTGTCAAATGATCCCGGGATACAACTTTAAAAATCAATATTAAACACCAAACAAAAGTTTCAGCTCACTTTTTCTTTTCCCCAGTTTGCATATACAATGTTCTTGTATATCCAACAGGTTTTGATTTTTTTCACTAAAAAATAAAAGCATAAAAAAAAAAAATCCCAAGTCAGAAATGTCCGCATCTGAATGTCGGGATTTTTGGGGCCTACAGGGTAACCGACTTTGCAAAATTTCCAGTTTGAATTTCCAAAGATGAAGCTCCGTGAGTTTGTTAGGGTGCCCACGCTAAGCGGCTGAGCCAAATCTGCAGTTCAAACATCAAAGGATGAAGCTCCGACTCCATTGCTAAAAGTAGGGCTTTTGTTTATTTTTGGCCATCTATCGCGCGTCCACCTCGCAACTTCGAAAATTCACAGCGTCTCTCAAACTTCGCCAAACTTTGAACAAACGACATCACTGGAAGTAGTAAACAATAGCGGAAATGAGGCTACAAGTCTCACGAGAATCCCGTTCCTATTTGCATAAACCGAGATGCTAGTATGGAGCGCTGGCTGCTACTGGGTGGTCTGGGGTTTTGCGGTAGGGAAAAAAGAGTGGGCGGTGACGGGCGGTCTGGGGCCAAGTGGGTTAATACAACCTGTGGCTGTCACTCACTATGTAGTAAAGCCCCCCTACCCCACCCCACCCAGTAAAAACAACACCAAACACTGCCCACCCTGCAATCGTCCATGACCAGGGCAATGTCCTGGGCCAGGTAGAAGTCGCTCAGCTCAAACAGCAGGGGGTAGCACATGATGGTGTGGCCACACGCACGGTAGATCTGCCCACAAGTCATGTTGGTTAGTCAGTTAGATCCAGTACTCTAGCTTCCTGTCAATGGCATGGGGTCATGTCAGGATGAATCACACATCAAAAGATTGTTTTATACCAGATCAATGCACATCACCAAATCAAAGGTCAAAAGCTAGATCCCATGGACAGACACAACACTGTCAACAGCAAATGAAACAGTCCAAAAAGGTTGATGACAAACACATCTGAATATTTACACTATATACATTCATTGTGTGATTCAGCAGAAGTGAAAAAACTCTTTAAAATCACAAATATATGTCTGATGGCCTGGAAAGGTAGGAATCAGTACATGGCAGGAACAGCTAGCAGTAAGCAAAGCATGCCAGACACTGTGACCTACTCCAGGCTTTAAAAAATGAGAACATTTGTCAGCTCAAGATTTTGTGTGTGTGTGTGTGTGTGTGTGTGTGTGAGAGAGAGAGAGAGAGAGAGAGAGAGAGAGAGAGAGAGAGAGAGAGAGAGAGTCTGAGAGAGTGTGTGTCCATGCGTCTGCGTGGGAGAGAGACTGCGTGTGAGAGTGTGTGTCCATGTGTGTGTGTATGTGTGTGAGAGAGAGTGTGCTCGAGTGTATGTGTGCATGCATGTGTGTGAATGTGAACAATGCACCAATCTCCCTGGCACCATAAACAACACTATCATCACTCCCAGAATCCTCATCACCACTTTCTCTGCCCCTCACCTTGGATGTGCTGAGCACACCGAAGGGGCGAGGCGGTCGGCCGGTCAGCCGCAACTTGCTGTTGACACCCAGGTGGCAGTAGGCTTTGGTCAGCTCCTTGGGCGACCAGATCTGGATGGGCTCCACCTGATGCGGAGTCTGCGTCTGGATGCCGTAGGTGGCCAGCAGCTGCTGCAGCCGCACGGATTCTGCGATCAGCACCACTTGGATCACCAGGTCTGGCGCTGTCCCCTGTGAAAAGGTGGAACAACGAGTACAGTTACTCCTCACAAAGCCTTGGAGTTGTGAGACACAAATGTAGTACTCACTTATAACATTTCCTGCAAACGTTTAAATGTTACAGTTAGTGTGTGGCAGGCCCTAAAGGTGTGTGTCAATGTGTCAGTGGGTGGCAGCACGTCAGTGGGTGGCAGTACCTGTCAGTATGTGGCAGCACCTTAAGGTGTGTGGCAGTATGTCAGTAGGTGGCAGTATCTGTCAGTGTGTGGCTGCACCTGAAAGTGTGTGGCACTATGTCATGAGTGGCAGTACTTGTCAGTGTATGGCAGCTCAGGAGAATGTGTGCAAGTACCCGTCACTGTGTTACCCAGTGTCAGTATGCGGCAGTGCCTGTTGGTCAGGGGTGGGGGGTTGGGATGGGACCCCATGTCTCACCTGAAACTTTGAGTAGCGTGTGCTGAACTTTGGGCGCTCCAAGGATGGCAGATAGCGACGTATCACATCCAGTTCATTGACCAGCAGCAGTTCATCATCTGTTACAGAGGACCCCAACATCAACAGCTAACCATCTGGCCATGATAAATCGACAAGCAGGCTGGGTAGTGCCAATCTGCAGCAGACCGCTTTTCCACAGAAAGGAAAAAAGGGACCTCAATTCCCATGAGAAATTTCCCAGTGGATCAACGAAGCCAGAAAAAACTTTAAAAACACCAAAAATCCAGCACAGATGCGCATGAACTCACTGAGGAGCTGGGCAATGATGTAGAGCGACTGGCCCCACAGGAACACTCCATCAGTGGTGCCCTCTGGTGACGCAATCTTCGGCTGACTGCCCGGATTGCACCTCTCCAGTTCCATGTGCTCTTTGGCCACGTAGTAATACTTTGGCACCAGCTGGCCTGCAAAGTCAAATACACACATGATGCCCCCACTCCCCAAGATGCTGGAGTTAACTACATCCACAAAACCTGGCTGTTGTTTGATTCTTCACTGAAGGTTGGAGGCTCATTCAAGGGTTACAATTTAAGGGAGAAATTACATGTGTAGCCGTTTATCCTCACACACACACACACCCAACCACCACTCTCTCTCTCTAAAGAACTAAATTCACCACACAGTATCCCATGCTCCTAAGCCAAAAACAACTGCAATTTGGCTCCAAAGCCAGGAGACAGGGAGCTTCACAGACTGACTCACTATCATCAGGGAACTATGGTGGCTGTCCTCACAGCCTCACTGACTCACCATCCTCCAAATCAACATCCTTGAATCATTACAGAAGCTGCTCAAATCATGCTACAATAAGTCAGCTGAATACATGAGTACCTGAGGTGACAACTATGGTGGCCGTCTATGTTGGGCAAGGACAGCCTCACTGACTCACCAACCTCACCATCCTCCATCTCAACATCCTTGAAGCAGCATAGCAACTACTCAAATCATGCTACAGTAAGTCAGCTGAATGCCTCAGTAGTTTCGTCCCGAGGTGACCCTGTGCAGTCGACAGTATGTAAATATCCAATTAGTAACTAACTAACATAGTAGCTGGGAGAAAAATGCCTTGCTAACTCACCATCCTCAGAGGAGTACAGGAGTGGTTCCAGCTCAGCCATGTACTCTGCCTTCCCCTCCTTGTCACCGCGGAAGTGGCCTGCGTGACGGAACAAGACAAACCTCATGTATCAAGGGTTTTGTGATGTACCTCTTGCCTTCATCTATGAAGGTTGAAGATGTGGTGTTTCTAAAGACCACCTTGATGAAAGGCCATGCTGATAAAAGGCCACCAAAATAGATCACCGCGATGAAAGGCCACCTTGATGAGAGATCATCCTGGTGAAAGGTCACCCTGACAAAAACTCATCCTGGTGAAAGGTCACCCTGATGAGAGACCATCCTGGTGAAAGACCACCCTGATGAGAGACCATCCTGGTGAAAGGTCACCCTGATGAAAGACCACCCTGGTGAAAGGTCACCTTGACAAAGGACCACCCTGATGAGACACCATCCTGGTTAATGGTCAGCTGATGAGAGACCACCCCGATAAAGCCCACCCTAATGAGAGACCACCTGATAAAAGACCACCTTAATGAGAGACCACCCTGATAAAAGACCACCTTAATGAGAGACCACCCTGATAAAAGACCACCTTAATGAGAGACCACCCTGATAAAAGACCACCTTAATGAGAGACCACCCTGATAAAAGACCACCTTAATGAGAGACCACCCTGAGGAATGACCACCTTAATGAGAGACCACCCTGATAAAAGACCACCTTAATGAGAGACCACCCTGAGGAATGACCACCTTAATGAGAGACCACCCTGAGGAATGACCACCTAATGAGACCACCCATCTTTCAAGACTATTAAAAAACATCCCTTTGTGTTTTCATGTAGATAATCCTCTGACCAAAGACTGGCCTCCCTTTAAGGTCAAGGAAGCTGGTCTTTGCTTACTGGTTTATTTACAAAAAAATATTTTCTCTGGAAAAGTGTTTTTTCTCCCTTTTCCCCCCTAATGATGTTGAGAGAGGGATGGTCTTTCAATGGGGTAGTTTTAAAAAGTGGTTTTACTGTATTCAAATTTTGTTTTCAGATCAGTTTTTAGTCATGTACGACAAACCTGGTCCCTCTGGTGAGCATGAGTTCTATGAAAAGAAATGATTGTGAGCTGTTGGAGGAAACGGGGGGTCAAAAGAGGGGTGTATCTCATCTGCACATGCTGATTTGCTAATTGCGGCTGTCACTCAAGAGTCCAGTGACACGTTAATAACCAGTAGAGATAACCTAAAGGCACCAACATCATAATGCATTCTTGTACAATGCACCGTTCAGTTTGAAACATCAACAGGTCCACACTCAGTTTCTTTTTCAATCTGTCTCATAAAGTCCATTAACATCATGAGCAGCCTGTACAAATTCTGTATGTACTGCATAGAAAAGGCCTGATACGAGGACAGGAATCTAGTTCACTGTTTTACTCATCCCACAAGGGGCAATTGACTCACAGTCAATAATCAAGTAGATGAGGAACATTGGCCATTCACACTCAATGCCATCAAAGTTCTGAAAAGAAACAAAAAGCATAGTCAGAACAGCATGCAGAAGAAGAAGAAGAAAATGCGCATACTGTTACAGCTGGCAATTTAACTATCAATTTTTTTAATGTCCCTGTTTTTCATTTCTGCAGCTTTTACTGTCTGGTTATCCATGCCTGTGTCCCAACTGAAAGTTAGCTAGTTCTTGAATTTTAACCCCATTAACCATACAGGATTACCTCAGGACTAATCACACATTCAAAGTTCTTTTAAACCAACTCAAAACAAAGTCATTAAATCACAAGCAAAAAAACCTGTCCCACAGTTCTGGACACATACACAACACAGTCCAACTAGAGATGAAAATAACAAAGATCAAATGCTTAGAAAACTACCCGGAAAAACAGGGAAATAACTCTTTAACTCTTTTTTGTGTGGAGACTATGAAGTACCTTGATGCAGAAAGACTTCTTGAAAATGGGTATCCTTTTCCATACACTAACAGGGAAAGTTAATAAATGGGCTCCTCTTCGTAATAAAGGAAGTCCCTCCTGACAGGCTCGTGCCAGCAAAATGCAAAATCTGTGCTCAGATGAAAGAGACTAGTTAACAAAAGGGATGCGTCCTAAACATGGGATGGGGTCATAATAGGTTAACTCTTCCCAGCTCCTGTACACATGGGCCATTTAAGTAAACAAGGACATTTATAACCGGACTTTAATAACCTGCCAGCCACACAAGGTGACCAAACTGTGTCATAAGCAAATGCACCTTTAAAAACTCTTGATGATGATGATGAGTTGATGCTTAATGTCCTCAGATGTCATTTGACATATTAGGGACAAGTTGTGACCAATGCCGAAGCACGGTTCAATAAAATCCACATACATAAGGTGTATGAGTGTTTAGCTGTAACCTGCCACCTGCACTTTTTGGCAGAATGACCGGGATTTTTTACGTGCTACTGTGGTAACACGGGGGTGGAACGGATACCGAAATAAGAGTCAGCACAGAAAGTCGACCCTGGAGAAGAAAATTCTCCCGCCATTCCAGCAGGGATTCGAACCCGCGACCTTTCAATCACGAGTCCGGTGCTCTAACCACTGAGCTATCCCCGCCCCCATTAAAAACTCTTTGATTGATGATTGCTTATATAGCGCTATTCTCCGCTCTCTTGAGCAGACTCACTGCGCTCACATGTGGTGCTACATGAGTGACTAGCTTTTTATAGCGCGTTTTTGAACATCCACCTAAGTGGTGTACTTCCAGCGCTGGCATGGCTGGTGCCACATGAAACTGCAGCCGTTTCGGCGCAAGTTCTGAGTACACCATACAACCATGCACCATGTCACTTCATGCACAGCCACATACGTAAGGTGTGTGCGTGTTTAGCTGTTACCTGCCACCTGCACTTTTGGCAGAATGACTGGGATCTTTTACGTGCTACTGCGGTAACACAGGGGTGGAACGGATACCGAAATAAGAGTCAGCACAGATAGTCGACCCTGGAGAAGAAAATTCTCCTGCCGCTCCTGCAGGGATTCGAACCTCTTAAAAACTCTTCTCTTGTAAATCTTTCTGAAGTCAAATCTACAAAATCTATCAATCCACAAATCTAAAACAAAACACATATTAGTATGTAAAAAAATTAATAATAAAAACGAACATGAACTTTTGAAGAGTTAGTCCCCTCAGTACTGCCCTGGTTGAAAAAGCATATAAAGCCAGGACATGCTAAAGAAAAAAGGAACAAACAGAAACAATAAAAAATGACCACAGAGAAAAAGAATGAGTCAGAATGAGGGAGATAGGAAAGGGGTGTTAAACGACAGCTCCAAGATTCCAGACAGGAGGGCGACATCAGACGCCCCCAGCCTCCCTTCCGTGGTGGAGGCTGCTCTAAAAAATAAAATAAAAAAGCTACGAAAAAAGCAGCTGGGTCCTACAGAGGACTGTCAAGCACAAGTTACCTTGACTTCTGCAGGATAGTAGTATTTCCGTGTCTGGTCCTCTGCAGGGGTCTTGTAGCCATCTCGTAGGAAGCGCTTGATGCCATACTTGCCCTTCAGGCGCCGGATGACCTTGTCCACGGCGCGGTATTTGATGGGGTTCTCGTGGATGGCAAAGGCCGGCCAGCACAGTGTTGGCAGCATGGAGGCGTCGGTGTTCTGATAACAGTTATGCTTAAAACATTATGCCTTTTTGGGGGGCTGTTTTTACTCAGCATTTTGTTTTTGTTTTGAAGCATTGGCAGCATGGAGACATCTGTGTTACGGTATCAGTTATATTAAAAGCATTACACATTTTTGGGGACTGTTTCATTGTTTCTGTTTCGAAGCGTTGGCATCATGGAGGCCTCTGTGTTCTGGTAACAACTACACTAAAAACATTATGCTGCTTTTGAGGGGTGCTGTTTTATTGTTGTTGTTTTGATGCCAGCACTTTCAGCTTGCCAGTGTACTGCATGCAGACATCCCTATGCCTAAGGCAACAATGATAATGATGGGCAGCTTACATGACCAAGCAAATATAACACAGGTCAGTGGCAGCAACTTTGATGGTACAGCCTACTTCACCATGATGAAAAAGAGTAATGATGAACTTGACATAACATCAACTGGGCTAGAGAGGTGGACAGAGAAGTGGCTAGAGTGGTGGCTAGAGAAGTAGAAGTGGACAGAGCAGTGGACAGAGAAGTGGATAGAGAAGTGGACAGAGCAGTAGACAGAGAAAGAGACAGAGAAGTGGACAGAAAAGTGGCCAGAGTAGGCAAAGCAAACTCACTTTAGAACTGGACTCTCTGGGCAGGATGGACTCAAAGATGGTTCTGTTGCGATTGTGAGCGTCAATGTCGACAAAGCACACAGACCAGGCGGCACCTTGCTCCCCAAAGAGGTTGCAGCCATTCACAGCCTCCAGAGCGGCCTTGGCCATCCCGATGGAACTGTCCACAATGAGACAGGTATTTCTTTACAAAGGTTAACACTTTAGAACACTGGTAGACATGGCGGCAACTGCTGGGTTATTTTGGTGAAGGGGAAGAACGTGAACTCTGCCAATGGCAAAAAATGGACGATTCCAGTAACGCCCCAGTAAAACATGCCTGATCCAATTTGCATCAGATATGGATCGGCTTGGAAGTGCTGGCCAGAAGTGGGCCTGATGATTCTTGCATGCTGTCCTGCTTCCAGACTATACTTTTCATAGCGGACATTCTCTCTCACATAAAAAAACAACAACCAGAAAGAGAAAACACTTCCAATGTGAACTTTTTTCTACAGCAAGTATCTCTCTCACATCATGGGATCCGTTACAACAATAAAATGTTGTCAACTTTTCCGCTATGGCTGTAGGCCACCTGCAATAAAATGTCTTCTTACCTGGCATGCAGCTCAGTGCTGCCATTGTTGTACTTGCTGCCGCGCTCCCACATGCCGTAGTCTGGAGTCCGGTAGGCGCGCTCCACGTAGAACACCAGGTTCTGAATGAAGTTGACCTCGTCCGTGGTGTAAACAATCTGTTTCAGGACCAGAGGGAAGAGCACAGAATGATGAAGCCTGCAGCCTGGGAAATCTCAGCATTCTGTCTTACTGGAAAGGTTGGGACAGTCCTGAGTATTTTGTCTTGCTGGAAAGGTTGGGATAGGTCTCAGTATTGTGTCTTACTGGAAAGGTTGGGACAGTCCTGAGTATTGTCTTACTGGAAAGGTTGGGACAGTCCTAAGTATTCTGTGTTACTGGAAAGGTTGGGACAGGTCTCAGTATTCTGTCTTACTGGAAAGGTTGGGACAGTCCTGAGTATTCTGTCTTACTGGAAAGGATGGGACAGTCCTGAGTATTCTGTCTTACTGGAAAGACTGGGACAGGTCAGTATTGTGTCTTATTGGAAAGGCTTGGACAGCCCTCAGTATTCTGTCTACTGGAAAGGCTGGGACAGCCGTCAGTATTGTGTCTTAGTGGAAAGGCTTGGACAGCCCTCAGTATTCTGTCTACTGGAAAGGCTGGGACAGCCCTCAGTATTTGTCTTAGTGGAAAGGCTGGGACAGCCCTCAGTATTGTGTCTTAGTGGAAAGGCTAGGACAGCCCTCAGTATTCTGTCTACTGGAAAGGCTGGGACAGCCCTCAGTATTGTGTCTTAGTGGAAAGGCTGGGACAGCCCTCAGTATTCTGTCTACTGGAAAGGCTGGGACAGCCCTCAGTATTGTGTCTTAGTGGAAAGGCTGGGACAGCCCTCAGTATTCTGTCTACTGGAAAGGCTGGGACAGCCCTGAGTATTGTGTCTTAGTGGAAAGGCTGGGACAGCCCTCAGTATTCTGTCTTAGTGAAAAGGCTGGGACAGCCCTCAGTATTCTGTCTACTGGAAAGGCTGGGACAGCCCTCAGTATTGTGTCTTAGTGGAAAGGCTGGGACAGCCCTCAGTATTCTGTCTTAGTGAAAAGGCTGGGACACAGCCTGCTCTCCCTGATTCTAGGATGGATGGCAGGTTGCCGGAGAATACTACTTACCTACATGACCAAGACATCAGACATCCTATCGACCACTGACCATGTGGAACAGTATCAGCAAATAGAGTGCCATGACAATGTCAGTCAGAATCCTCCCCTCCCCCCCCTTCTCCATCTGAACACCCTTCTCCCGCCTCCAAATGCAGTGCCACAATGCAACAATCCACCAAGCACATCCTCTCTCCCCACCTCTTCCCCCTGAATCATCTTTCCCACTTCTAGTCCACTGGTGATCATGTGGGACCACATCAGCTGATTAACAACAATAATCCACCAAGACCCCCCCCCCCACCCCCAAACGTCCTCCTCACCCCACCCCACCCCCAATCATATTTCCCACTTCTAGTCCACTGGTGATCATGTGGGACCACATCAGCTGATTAACAACAACAATCCACCAAGACCCCCCCTCCCCCAAACGTCCTCCTCACCCCACCCCACCCCCAATCATATTTCCCACTTCTAGTCCACTGGTGATCATGTGGGACCACATCAGCTGATTAACAACAACAATCCACCAAGACCCCTCCCCACCCCCAACATCCTCCCCACCCCCCAATCATATTTCCTACCTCTACTCAACTGGTGATCATCTGGGACAACATCAGTTGAACAATCCACTGAGCAAGACCCCCCCCCCCCCCATCTTCTCTCCCCACCCCTCCCCATGAATGATCTTGCCCACCTCTAGTCCACTGCTGATCATCTGGGACAGCGTCAGCAGGTAGAGAGCCACAATGTCAATCTGCAACGATACATGTTGGACATCAGCGCTCACACCACATAGCTCCTTTGTTGCAAAGCATCTGCCTCAAAACATGCATTTATTTATATATATATTATATAGAGTCATGCATACAAATTAATTATCATTATTGGTACTGTTTGAAAACTTGCCAGCCATTCTTTTCACATTATTCAGTCATCTGCAGCGGTTTGGTGAAGCAAATATTCAATAGACAAAGCAGTATAAATGAAACTGTATGGCAGCATTAATAACTATGTAATCTGTTGATGTTTAACTATTTCCCTCTATGCAGCCTCCTAGAATGAAGCATAGTCTGTAAAATGCTGAAGTTGGCTGCCTCAGCCAAGCAGAAAGAAGAAAGAAAAAAAAAGATAAATGACTGTAGAAGGAAAAGAAATAAAGACAAAAGAAAGAAAGAAAACACACCTACATTCACACACACAATGAAGACCCAAACACATAAAAAGTTAAAAGGAATGCCAATTTAATATACAATACAAAATGTTGCCAACATTCTTTCAGACATACTCGGAACATATACATACAACAGAAGCCGGATAAATACAATTTCATTTTTTACCATTTACCTGCTGTTTTGTCACTGGGAAAAGTGACTCACCCTGACAATTCTCACATTGTGTACTGTAATATCAAATTGGTATTCGTTTGAACCGTTTATGTGTTTGGAGCTTGTTGTAGAATGCTAGCAGTCATCCTTGTTTCACATTTTTCTTTTCACACAGTGAAGGCCCGGACAAAGATTGCCTGCAAGCACAGCATGGTGCCACAGGGGGATTACAGCACTGACCAGCAATAACTTTGCTTTTTGCCTCTGGTCATAAAGTAACGAAAAACAGGATTCGGCTACTTATGTATGAGGGTGCTCTTGCAAGACCCCCCATACCCTTCCCCCACCACCTTCCGTGCCACTTTTTACCCCCCCCCCCTCCACCCCTCACACACACACACTGATATACAAATACACTGATACACTCACCCACTCACACACACTGACAGAAAAAAACACTGACGCACACACACCTGTGAATCAGCTTTGATTTCTACACAAAGTTTTAAATGAGTAATCCACTCAATTTTACAATGTAGTTCACTGGTATCTCCATTTACAGTATATAAATAATATATATTTACACTAATGCTCATCCAAAATGAACTATAGGACTTGCCTGGAGATGGTCATACTCTCCATCTTTCAGAATGGCCGTCCCGTCAACCATGTCAAAGACAGAGTGCAGGGCACACTTGGGACTCTGGGTTTTCTTAAACTCCTCAACCTGAAGACACAGGACAGTGTGCAGGTGTTAACCGTTCAGCCAGAAAGCTGACTACACAGCAGACATCATGAAAGTTTAGAACATGTCACAAATAGAAAACAAGCACACCCCCTACTCCCACCCCCAACAAACAAACAAAAAGCAGCACTAACAAAAACTGCTAGAAATGTGTTGACCATAAACAATAAGCACTGTGTAAAAATCTGAACTTTAACCTGAACACATACACTGACCACAGTGGACATTAAAACATATACTGATCAAACAGTGCACATTGTGTAAGCTCTCTGAATCACTTGCCCTCAGTATTAGCTGAAGCTGGCCTTCTGTGACCTCTCATAATGCGTGCATTAAATAATCATGTTTTTCTGTGACTGATGACTGTGACGGTTTGTCTTGCTGTGTATGGTTTATAAACTTAACGTGAGGGATGTCTTACTGTGTATGGTTTATAAACTGAATGTGAGGGATGCCTTACAGTGTATGGTTTGTAAACTGAATGTGAGGGATGTCTCACAGTGTATGGTTTATAAACTGAATGTGTGGGATGCCTTACTGTGTATAGTTTATAAACTGAATGTGAGGGATGTCTTACAGTGTATGGTTTATAAACTGAATGTGAGGGATGTCTTACTGTGTTTGGTTTATAAACTGAATGTGAGGGATGCAGGCACCTGTCTGTGTGAAACTTCAAATATCTGCTTATATGTCAGCATGTGTGGATGTGTGCATGCACCTGCATGTGTGTGTGTGTGTGTGTGTGTGTGTGTGTGTGTGTGTGTGTGTGTGTGTGTGTGTGTGTGTGTGTGTGTGTAGGGAGGGGGTGGGGTGTGGTAATGTAACCTGCACTGCATGAATGAGATTGGTATATACAGAGACAGAGAGTTAAAAAGAATATTTAATAATTATTTATATTTTACATGGCTTCTATTTGTTGTGTACTCTTTCTTAGTGCAATGTATGAATGAACTATCACCAACACAAATTCCTGTGCACATTTTAATGTCATTTGTGAACAAATATTTTTGTATGATGACAACACAAGAAATATCAAACCACACAAATGATCTAACAGTAACATAATTTTAAATATATGTGCTGACCATAAAGATGGCAGACATGAAAATGATTAAAAAATAAAATCTAATCTCTGTTATATGGTCAATGTATGTTCAAAATTCACCATGACTAATAACATATAAAATGTGTAATATGATATATTTAGTTAAATGTGTTCTCTGGCCTTCTTTGTGGTTGTTAATGTTATGTTTTCATACCGTTGATTGTAAACTTGTGTAACAACTGCTCTTAACTTGAAAAATGCAACAACAATGAAACACATTGACCACACAGCAGACATTAAAACTTTTCAAAACACACACCAGCCAAGCTTCCTGCCGCAATGGCATATTATTAGCACTAAAAGGAACAACTCAGCAACTGACACCAAGTGATCTCCTGCAAAAGCCTGTCTGCATCAGTGTATGTCTTAAAGCTGAACACAGTTCAAAGCTGTACATGTTGACTAGTTGAAGACACCTTTGTTTACAAAATGATTCCATACCCTGTCGGCCTGCTGAAGCCAGCACCCGAGAATGCCACGCATGCACTTCACACACGCTTCTCCCAGTTCGTATGTACGTCCACGGTCATCATCAATGCGTCTGACAACAAACAATGCACGTAGTGATTAGTATTGATGTACATCTTGATCTCAGCAAGAACATGAATCACTCATACATGTATGCAACTTGGTGCTCCCTGAAACCTTCTGACAACAAACAATGCACATAGTAATTAGTATTGAGGTACATCTTGATCTCAGCAAGAACATGAATCACTCATACATGTATGCAACTTGGTGCTCCCTGAAACCTTCTGACAACAAACAATGCACACAGCATACATACATAGTACATCTTGATCTCAGCAAGAACATGAATCACTCATACATGGTGCCCCCTGAAACCTGACAACTAGCAATGCACATTGTATACATGGTTGATGGTATGTCTTGATTTCAGTGAGAACATGAATCACTCATACATGGTGTCCCTGGCCTAAAGCCTTATAATTATATTTTATAAATAGATGGACTATGCATTCCTTAGAATCCTACCAATCTCACTTGCACAGTTGAACTTAGAAACTTGTGTTTTGCAAGTGACACAAAAGTCACTTAATGAGCAGGAATGGATACATGTGTACTACAAAAGACTCTCAAAGAGTAACAACTGGCCTAATCGCTAGCTGGGACATTTTTGCAGCATGATGCTATCTTTTTTCTCCAGGGACATAAACATCTCATGCATAAACTGATAAAGTTCTCCCAAGAGCCTGTGACTGAGGTGTTGCAATAAGGTGAGCCACAACCAGCCAATTGATCCATCAGCCATTGTTCTGTGGCTCATTGTTGGCACTATATGGGAGACAAGAACAAAATGAATTCTACTAGTTCATGTATGTAATTATGTATACATGTATACAGTATAAAAATACATAATTTGTTTTAAAGTCTCTTCCTGACCCAGCTATGAACATCCAGTCTGTTGTAGAGAGCATTTTGAAGCCTGTTTACATTCCATTTCTACTGGCTTCCAACATGAACATGGGTACCTGTATCACCATCACTGTATCAGTCACATGTGCATGTGTGTACATGTGTTGAACTTTTACTTCACTCTGTCTTAGACATGGGACTGTATTTTACATTGGAACATTATTTATAAGTGTGTGTGTGTGTGTGTGTGTGTGTGTGCAAGCACGCAGGTGTGTGTATGTGCGTGTGTGTTGTTTTGTTCGTGCAGATGGGTGTATACCTCTAACTATGCTAGCTGATGTATGTCAGTCTTGTTTGCTTAAATATGTGTGTATGCTTACCGCCTTTCAAGACACTTTCCTTGTTGTAAAACTTGGTGAGTAAAGAATCTGAATGCCTACAAGTAAACATTGAGAATGATGGCCTGATTGTAGGAATATCACCATTATAATAGTTAATACCATTACCATAGGTCCAAATGGGAACCTGTACTTTATATTCCTTGCCTCATCACTCATGCAAGGAAAAATTATCCACAGAAAAGCTTTGGACAACATAACATTGAATGGAAATGGAAGGAATTAATTAGAAAAGGACACACTGACTGTCAGTAGGTGAAGCATGCTGGGCTATATTCTGACCATGTCCAGGTGTCAAACTAATTAATGAGAGAACCTTTGATAGCTCTTGGTTCTGAGTTGAGGGGACCTTAATTTCTGTAGATTTTCACCCCCCAAACTACAGACTGTACCTGTAGGCTTGAGACAAGGACCATGATGCCATAGCACAGTAAATGCTGTCACGCACATAGCCCTCTCGACTGGGATTTTTACTGGATCCGATAGCTGGAAACAGGCCTTGAGTGCAGCTCTGGTATTGCAGAATTTGTCGCTTGACTGAAAAGACACACACACACACACACACACACACACACACACACACACACACACACACAAAGTGAAAACAGAGTATAAACAACTTACTCATTAAGATGTGATTATCAACTCCATGAAGTTGAACATATATATATATATACTGTTGCCTAGTACAGTGGTAGTACTAGTAACTACTGTCTATCATATCACACTTTACAAAAGTACTGTTCCTTCTTAGAATCTTACTATCTTAGTAATTTTACCACTAAAAAGTACTACTACAGTACTATAATGTAAAGCCGATTGATCTACGGCGAAGTACTGCAAAACCAGCATCAAAATAGCCAAAAATCTGAGTTTCACACACACACACACACACACACACACACACACACTGGCTGATTCAGAGTCACGAGAACTAAGACAACAACAACAACAAAAAGACTATCAGCTTGCTGTACAAAGTTATAGACTTTGCACTAATGCAAATTGCAGTCAGTTAAAAATATTGCAAGTTTTACATTAATTATGTATCCTAAATTACTACTATTAGTATTACTGTACTGTTCATCAGTTTGTGAAAATTGAAGATATGATGGGGTAAGTAAACTAAGTAGTAGTAGTAGTACAGCTTGCTTCTTAGTGATCTTGCAAATTCACAACATGCAATCAGATGACAGGTCGACCAAATTTGTTTTGTTGTTGTTTGTTTGTTTTTTCAAGGAGACTACTGCACACTGTTATTATACTTTATAGTAACATTACTTTCTCTGTATAGTGTATATTCAAAGTATGAAGTCGCCATCTGCTCTGTTCCACCATGATGGCGATTTAGAACGTGGGCGATTCTGGAACTGGTGCTTATCTTGGGAATTTTCAGTCTCTCAAATTCTCGGTCTCTCTCACTCTCAGACTCACAAATTCCTAGTTGGATTGGAGTCGGAACCTACTAAAAGAGTTAGCTTCACTTACAACGAAAGTAGTATTCATCCAGTGTTTCAACAATCGTGGCTTGCCGTGAAACAGACCGTGCAAAGGAAGCCCCAATGCCAATACGAGAATCACTGACACTAGGAACTGAACCTAGCATGCCATCTTCAATGATACTATCCATGCGCGGACGTGAAGCCATTCTCAGATTCTGCAAGTTTTGCAGATTTCTCCTGCCGACTGTGATTTTCAAGTCAGTAACACCAACAGTATGGCTTGCAGCTTCAGCGGCCGTACACAATCCCCCAGAAGTTTTCCAATGTGACAAACTTCATCTGTGCGAAAAACTAAATGTACCACGACCGTCCCCTCTGCCCTGACTGACTTTGGTTTCAACAGAACCAAAGTTTAGTTTGTCGCAACAGTGAGCCAGTTTGCTTTACGGCACGGTAATTATATCTTTTCACCCAAACAAACCAAAAGAATTAGCATTTCAACCTGATTTCGTTGTGCTTTTGAAAATTGTATAGATGGACAAGTTGATGGCTTGTTTCCGAATATGTGTGTGTGGGGCGTGTCAGTGTGTGTCAGTTTGTTTTCAATACACTGGGACTGAAATATATGACAAATATTTGGGAAAGTCTGTTGTGCAGAGCTGGAATACTCACACTTGAAAGCCAAAAGTTAAACACGATCAAGCATGGTCACCCCAAGGATGGGTGACTGTTATGTGCTAAAACAAAGGCTAATTCTGTGCACTCTACAAACCTTACTAAGATGAGACTATAAACCAAGGTCCCCCATATATATATATATAATGTATAACATTCCTCTCTGGGACCTACCCAACACGTTCTCCGATTTCATGCATGAAAAGATTGCAAACATTCGCCGAGTGCTGGACTCATGTCCTGTTCCAGCATCTTTTGAACCATTTGCGGGCACCGGGTTGTGTACTTTCGCACCTGTTTCTGAGGATTTGATAAGAAAACTCATCAATGATGCACCACCAAAATGTTGTGCCCTTGATCCCATACCTACTGCATTGCTCAAAACATGCTATGAGAACCTCGTTCCCGTCATCACCAAAATTGTAAACTACTCCCTGCTGTCAGGCTCCGTCCCCCAGTGCTTCAAGCAGGCACTGGTAAGACCTCTTTTGAAGAAGCCCAGTCTTGACCAGAATATGTTAAAGAACTACAGACCAGTGTCCAATCTTTCGTTTCTGTCAAAGCTTCTGGAAAGAGTTGTGCTCTTACAGTTAACTGATCATGTCTCGAGGAACGACCTCCTCGAGAGGAATCAGTCTGCCTACCGCCAGAATCACAGTACTGAAACTGCACTTCTTCACATCACTAACTGCCTGCTTGAGAGCACTGATCAGGGACGTGTCTCCATTCTCTCCCTGTTGGACTTATCTGCTGCCTTCGACACAATTGACCATAACATTCTTCTAGAGAGACTGCATACGACTTTTGGAATCTCAGGGGCCCTTCAGTGGCTTCGTTCATACATCCTGGACAGATTTCAGGTCGTTGTTGTAAACAGCATCTCATCCACCCCACAGCGCCTGGACTTTGGGGTCCCTCAGGGATCAGTGTTGGGACCATTGCTCTTTGTTCTCTATACACAGCCCGTTTCACGCATTGTCCGCCAGTCCGGTTCTGACCTCCACAAGTTTTCGGACGATACACAGCTTTTCAGTTCTGCTCTTCCCGTTGATTTTGGTACCCTTATCAAACAGACAGAGACGTGTGTCGAACATGTCAAGGCTTGGATGGATTCCAACAAACTCAAACTTAACGATGACAAAACTGAGGCACTGGTTGTCGGTACTCGCTCCAGAACAGGTGTCTGCTACAGTGAGCATCTCAACATTGGTGGTAGTCCGATTCCTTTTCAGCCCGAGGTTAAAAGTCTGGGAGTTGTCTTAGACTCTAGCCTCACCATGTCTCATCACATTAGCTTTGTCTGTCGTTCTGCCTACCTTGAACTGCGTAGAATCAGTGCCATCCGTCCATTCCTGACTACAAGCGCGACCGCAACTCTTGTTTGTTCTCGAGTCCTATCTCGGATTGATTACTGCAATTCCCTACTGGCAGGTATCACTTCAGATCAGATAGCCCGACTTCAAAGAATACTAAACAACTCAGCTCGGCTGATCTTTCGTAAAAAGCGTAGTGAGCATGTAACACCTATGCTGATATCACTTCATTGGCTTCCTATCAAACAGCGTATTGAATACAAACTAGCGACACTGGCTTTCCGCTACTTTGATGGTACATTGCCCCCGTACCTCTCACACTGTCTCTCCTCGTACACCCCCCACAGATCACTTCGATCATCTTCTGACAAACTGCTCTGTGTCCCACGTGTTAACTTGAAAAGCGCCGGTGCAAGGTCTTTCCAATATCAGGCGCCTTGTGTGTGGAACTCTGTCCCGATACAAACCCGATTGTCTCCATCTCTCACATCTTTTAAATCCAGCCTCAAAACGCACCTCTTCCGCAATGCCTTCACCTGAGTTTCTGAAATTGTCACCTTAGGCATGGGTTGGTGGAGGGTGGTGGTGGTGGTGGGGGGGGGGGGGGGGGGCGCTGCAAAGCATGGGACTAACAGGAGAGCCTGCTGTTGCCGCCACTCTTTCATCTGCTGGGCGTGTGTGTTTGTGTGTGTGTGTGTGGTGTGTCTTACTATGTGTGTGTGTGTGTGTGTGTGCGTGTGCGTGCGTGTGTGTGTGTGTGTGTGTGTGTGTGTGTGTGTGTGTGTGTGTGTGTGTGTGTGTGTGTGTGTGTGTGTGTGTGTGTGTGTGTGTGTGTGTGTGTGCATGGGTGAGTGTGTGCGCGCGCGCTCGAGTGCTTGTGAGGGGGTGACTGAGTGTTCAGGTGTCTGTGTGCATTTATATAGTAGGTGGATGTGTGTGAAATTGTTTTTAGTGTTGATGTATGTATTTACAGTATTACTTTTGTGCTTTTCTGATTGTCATGAAAGTACTTGTGCTTTCTGATTGTCATGTTGATAGTAATATATTTTATAGGACTTGTGATTATTTCAGTGTATGTGAAATGCTTTAATATCGATGTACGCATTTACGGTACTTTGCTCATCCTGGCTTTTTTGTCATTTTGATATTGATGTATGTATTTATAGTACTTGTACCTTTTTGATTGTCTAGCGGATTTTGATGTACAGCGCCGCGAGCTTGTAAATTCTTACGGGGTATAGCGCTATATAAGAGTTATTATTATCTCACGTCTTAATCATCGCTGCTGTCAGCACACGGACCCTTCTTAATGAGACAGGTCCTGGATGGTCAAAAGGCTACTGAAAGTGAGGCTGGGTGCTACATTCTTTCTTCCATGGTTGCTGCTGTTGCCTTGCTTAATGTCCTCGGATGTCGGATGACATATTAGGGACAAGCCGACCACTGTGTGAGCATGGTTCAGTGTTGCTTTACATCCACAGAAATCACAAGGCTTGTTAGGCTTGTTAGGACAAAAAGCCCAGGACGGCCACCTCGACTTTCACACAGCTCCTGAACTCTGACTCTTCCATGGTGAAAACCATAAGGCTTATTAGGGATGGGGTGAATGGGATGGGGAATGAGAGGCCAGGCCCACCTCCATGTTCACACAGCTCCTGAACTCTGAGGATCAGAGGTTCTTCCATAGTGCTTTACGTCCACAGAAGCCATAGGGCTTATTAGGGATGGGGTGAACGGGATGGGGAATGAGAGGCCAGGCCCACCTCCATGTTCACACAGCTCCTGAACTCTGAGGATCAGAGGTTCTTCCATAGTGCTTTACGTCCACAGAAGCCATAGGGCTTATTAGGGATGGGGTGAACGGGATGGGGAATGAGAGGCCAGGCCCACCTCCATGTTCACACAGCTCCTGAACTCTGAGGATCAGAGGTTCTTCCATAGTGCTTTACGTCCACAGAAGCCATAGGGCTTATTAGGGATGGGGTGAACGGGATGGGGAATGAGAGCCCAGGCCCACCTCCATGTTCACACAGCTCCTGAACTCTGAGGATCAGAGGTTCTTCCATAGTGCTTTACGTCCACAGAAGCCATAGGGCTTATTAGGGATGGGGAATGAGAGCCCAGGCCTGTCTCCATGTTCACACAGCTCCTGAACTCTGGTTCTGAACTGACAAGGGGTCAATCTTAATAAGCTAGGTTGTGGCGGGGTCAAAAGAATACTGAAAGTGAGGCTGGGTTTTGTATTAAAAAGGGACCACTCTTAATATGCTGGTCATGGTGGACCACAAGAATAATTACTGAAGGTGAGGTTGGATTCTGTATTAGAAAGGGGTCAACCTTAATAAGCAGGTCGTGGAGGGGGACCACAAAAATAATTACTGAAAGTGAGGTTGGGTTCTGTATTAAAAAGGGACCGATCTTAATATGCTGTCATGGAGGACCACAAGAACAATTACTGAAAGTGAGGTTGGGTTCTGTATTAGAAAGGGGTCAATCTTAATAAGCAGGTCATGGCAGACCACAAGAATAATAACTGAAAGTGAGGCTGGGTTCTGTATTGACACGGGGTCAGCATTGATAAGCTAGGTTGCGGTGGGTCACAAGACTGAAAGCGAGGTTGGTCTGCCATTTTTGCGCAATCCAACCTCACTTCTGAGCTTGTGACTATAGCTCAGTATGTGACAAGGATGTTTATCTTTGCAGCACTGGGTGTTCTTTACCTTCACTGTCCACCTTTGATTGTGCTGTATTTTGACTGTGCTGCTCTGCACTGTGGTGTATTGCACTGTATTACCTTCTGGTTGGCAGCCACTTGAGCCTTGAGGTCGCTGAGGTTGTCCTGCAGGTTTCTAGTGCCACTGCTGCCCTCCACTTTGCCTGGCGCCATGAACACCTCGGTCACAGCTGTAACATCATCATCATCATCATCATTATCATCATCACCACCATCATCACTGCTGCCCTCCACTTTGCCTGGCGCCATGAACACCTCGGTCACAGCTGTAACATCATCATCATCATCATCATCATCATCATCACCACCATCATCACTGCTGCCCTCCACTTTGCCTGGTGCCATGAACACCTCGGTCACAGCTGTAACATCATCATCATCATCACCATCATCATCATCATCACTGCTGCCCTCCACTTTGCCTGGCGCCATGAATGCCTTGGTCACAGCTGTAACATCATCATCATCATCACCATCATCATCATCATCACTGCTGCCCTCCACTTTGCCTGGCGCCATGAACGCCTTGGTCACAGCTGTAACATCATCATCGTCATCATTATCATCATCACCACCATCATCACTGCTGCCCTCCACTTTGCCTGGTGCCATGAACACCTCGGTCACAGCTGTAACATCATCATCATCATCACCATCATCATCATCATCACTGCTGCCCTCCACTTTGCCTGGCGCCATGAATGCCTTGGTCACAGCTGTAACATCATCATCATCATCATCATCACTGCTGCCCTCCACTTTGCCTGGTGCCATGAACACCTCGGTCACAGCTGTAACATCATCATCATCATCACCATTGTCATCATCATCATCACTGCTGCCCTTCACTTTGTCTGGCGCCATGAATGCCTCGGTCACAGCTGCAACATCATCATCATCATCACCATTGTCATCATCATCATCACTGCTGCCCTCCACTTTGCCTGGCACCATGAACGCCTTGGTCACAGCTGTAACATCATCATCATCATCATCACCATCATCATCACTGCTGCCCTCCACTTTCTCTGGTGCCATGAACTCCTCTGTGAAAGCTGTATCATTATCATCATTGCAATCATCATCACCACCACCATCATCATCATCATCACCATCATTACCATTCATCATCATCATCACCATTATTACCATTCATCCTCATCATCAATCATCATTTTTACCATTCATCATCATCATCACCATTATTACCATTCAGCATCAGCATCAATCGTCACCCTTTATCACCATTACCTTCACAACAGTTTAGGTAAAATATTTTTATAGACAAAACTGGCTGAGTACTTGTTGGCGTCACAGAAATTCACAGGTTCTTAAACCTTAACATCCATTCAAGCACACGTGATCACTTCAAGAGAGATCTGCAAAATACTTGCACTGCAAACATTTGTGCGGGAACTACCAGCCACCTCCTCCTCACCCTTCTCTTGAAAGACTCCGCCTTCCACCAGCTTGAACGACTTGAAGACAGCGCCCTCTTCCAGGATGGAAGTAGAATGCGGGGGCATGGAGCCTGGAGTGATGCCCCCTATGTCCGCGTGGTGACCTCGGCTGGCCATGTAGAACACAGGTCGAGCAACACCAGGGTGGAACACCTGAACAACACAATGGGAACGGTGATGTCAGCAACTCCATTTCCAGTCAGATGAGAGCTAGGCTTTTTTTTCCTTCTGCATTCCTGTTTCTATGGAGGTAGTACACAGGAATAGACCTGTTCTTTCTTCACCTGAAGAATACAGTGTGAATGATAATGTCAGCAACTCCACTTCCAGTCAGATGAAAGGCTGCTTCATCTTCTTCTTCTGCATTCTATTTTTAGGGAGGTAGTGTGCTTTAGGAGACAAACTGAATCACGCATGTGACTGTTTTTGTTCTTTAGGAGACAAACTGAATCATATATGTGACGGTTTTCAATTTCCTTGCCACTTGGGCATCCACATTCCATCTTCAAGGGTTGACTTTGTGTGTGGTCTATACTTTTGTGTGTCCAAGCAATGCTATGGCTGCCGATTTTTAATCTGCACGTGGATAATAACTACTCCGCCCCCCTGCCCAGCCACCCACCCATTCCAACAAACGGGGTGACTGCTGATGAGTCTGTACTCACAGGTGTGATGACAGTCAGGTCGGGCAGGTGACTTCCGCCTGCCATGGGATGGTTGCTGAGGATGACGTCCCCGTCCTTCAGGTCCTCCCCCAGACTGCGCATCTGTCAGCAACAGCAGTTATGAGCGACACAACCTTCACTAGGGTACGTCCCACACATTTGCTGAACATTCAGTTCACTGCAGATCATTTTTAGAGGCTTCCTTCATGTCACAAGGAACAAACTGTCTTTGTTTCTGTCTATGAAGTACTTTGTCTGACTGTCTGTTTGTCTATATATGTCTGTACCTTTTTGTATATTATGTATGCATAAACTGTAACCTCTAACCCTAGCATCTGTTGTTGTAATTTAAAAAAAATTATGATTGGCATGAAAGTGTGATGAGTGTACCTGGCACCATAAAACATTCCTAGCGCAATTATACCGACACTTGTCAATAAAGTTATATTATGGCATCCAGGTGAACAGGTAGGCAATGGGGGTGGGGGTAAGGTGTGGGGGTTAGGGACTGTTTACAGATCTTACCTGGTACTGCACCGTTTCCTGCATAGCTCCCAGGTGAACAGGAATGTGAGGGGCGTTGGACACCAGACCTCCATCAGGACCAAACAGAGCGCAGGAGAAGTCCAGTCGCTCCTGAACAAATTGAAACAAGAGGCTTAATTGCTGCCTTGTACACCAAAATACACCACTGTTACCACCATGTTTGTTTTGGGTTGTGTGTCTAGGGATGTAGGTCACAGTGCTGTTGTCAGCATATGCCCACCTGGCTTACACTTAGTTTGGTTTTCAGAGACAGCTCCATCAGCAAACTAGATTCAGTTGCAAATTAGAGATCAGTGGTACAGAAAATCTAGGACTGACAAACAAGCAATACAATTTTAAACATGGGCAGTGATTTTTACACTGAGGAGAGCAAAACAATGTTTTTGCATGAATGCTGATAGACAATTTTTTTGCATGAATGCCGATAGACAATCTGTGTGTTGAAATACCTTGATATTTGTTGAAACTGATGAGGAGAGTAAAACAATATTTTTGCATGAATGCCGACAGATAAACTGTGTGTTGAAATACCTTGATATTTGTTGAAATTGATGTCCGCTGCAAGACTCTGTAACAGACCAGAAAGCTAACAGATACCCAATGAAAGAAAGAGGAGTTTTTTCTTCTTCACAACAGCGCAGAGCCCCCCCCCCCCCCCCCCCCCAGCTTTATCCATCCTTTACCTTTTTTCTTCT
>OY757546.1:17394370-17454370 GCA_963584105.1 Alviniconcha strummeri | reverse complement strand
GGGACGGGGAGCCCAGGACGGCCACCTCGACTTTCACACAGCTCCTGAGCTCTGCACAGCATCCACTCTCCAGAAAAAGAGGCAAATCCTGTGAACACAGTGTGTGCTGCCCATGTGGTGGGGTCATGAAAAGCAGTGGCACACACAATCCTCTCACCCAGTGGAATGCATTTGGCAATGTACAATGGCGTATACTTGGTGAGCCCAGCATTCAGCTGAGGAGCGCTGCAACAACAAGAAGCACAATGGTGTGTGCTCTGGAACTTCTGCAGATGCTGCAGGGACTGCCACTCCCGCACAGACCTTTTCAGCCCTCACAGGTGCTGCAGCACAACCTCAACTGTCCAGCACTCGCATTCTGCAGCTTCAGAGACGGAAAGATGCCTTCCACTACAACTGAACAAACTGAAGTGAAAAGGAATAATCAAACAAGGGAGTTAATTAGTGATCGAAATACTTAACACAAGGACAACAACAAAGACCTGAGTTGCCTACGGTAACTCGCACCTGGCACGCGTGTAAATAAAAGGTACATAAATTCCACCAGAGGTACATTCTCTGTACATCTGAGGATGTACCTCTGAATTCCACCAGTGGAATTTATGGACCTTGTATTTACATGCATGCCAGGTGGGAGTTACCGTAGGCAACTCAGGTCTTTGTTGTTGTACTTGTGTTAAGTATTTAGAGCGCTAATTAACTCCCTTGTGCGCTGATCCTGCACAAGCACTCTGAGCCTTGTTTTGTTTCAGATTTTTAAAGTGGAAAGGGACTGAGGTGCTGACGGCGTATGTAGTTGTCAGCATGCCCATCTGACGTACAGCTGGCCTGGGTTCAGTCCTGCTTCAGGGTGTGCAAGGTTTTTGGTCAGATGTTTTGGGGAAAATCCTCTTTATCCTCTACCAGCCCCATTCACCTGGCTGTGAATGAATACCTGAAGGCTTTAATTGGGAAACATTACCTGTGATACACCGGCATCCTAACCAGGGGCAGCATGGCCCCTGTCAGCGCTCATCTGCCTCTTCTAACAAAATTAGATTTATCTTAAGCAAAGGCACCACCCACCTTTTTGGCACTGGAAAAGGAAGCAACTTTCTACGGCATGTTGTAAATCTTCAGCAGATGAGTACAACTGAGTGGAGAGGAACGTTAAACAAGAACCAGCTTCAGATATAAAAAGCTGTTTGAACACCCCACCTTACTCTGTGTATTTTTATCTCTTGGACAACACCATTTTGTTACGAGGCACTATGTTTGGTGGTTCAGGCCAGTTTGTTGCAAGAGGTCTTACTGTGGATGCAAGTGCCAACATACCTGTTGAGAAACGCTGCCAGGAAATCACCATGGCGACTGGAGGTGGGTGTGGCAGGGAAGTCGTTGACTGACACCATCAGTGCGCAGTCCGTACCTTGGTAACGCAGGTGCAGAAACACCTGGGTGTCTATGCGTTCTCTGAAAATAACACGCTGGTTGTGACCAGTGAACTGATACAAGATCCAGAAGCAGAAGCAAAAATACCTTAGCACCCTGGTAACACAGATGCAAAAACACCTGGGTGTGTATACATTTTCTGAAAATACCATGTTGGTTGTGACCAGTGAATTGATACAAGATCCAGGACCCGAAGCAAAAATACTTAGGTGAATATACACTCCTTGAAAATACCATCAGTGATTGACAGAAGGTCGGGGTACAGTAACACCTGCATGCACTCCTTGAAAATACCGTCAGTGATTGACAGAAGGTCAGGGTGCAGTAACACCTGCATGCACTCCTTGAAAATACCATCAGTGATTGACAGAAGGTCAGGGTACAGTAACACCTGCATGCACTCCTTGAAAATACCATCAGTGATTGACAGGTCAGGGTGCAGTAACACCTGCATGCACTCCTTGAAAATACCATCAGTGATTGACAGAAGGTCAGGGTACAGTAACACCTGCATGCACTCCTTGAAAATACCATCAGTGATTGACAGGTCAGGGTGCAGTAACACCTGCATGCCTGTTGTACCCTGTAAATAATATGTTGGTATGACCAATGACTGATAGAAGAACATGGTGCAGAAATACCTGGCTATAATCTATCACTCCCTGAAAATACCATGTGGGTATTATCTGTGACTGACAGAAGATCAGGGTGCAGAAATACCTGGGTATCTATCACTCTCTGAAAATACCATGTTGGTGTTATCAGTGGCTGACAGAAGATCAGGGTGCAGAAATACCTGGGTATCTATCACTCTCTGAAAATACCATGTTGGTGTTATCAGTGGCTGACAAAAGATCAGGGTGCAGAAATACCTGGGTGTCTATGTGCTCCCGGTTAATATCATGTTGGTTGCGACCAGTGATGTAATACAAGATCCAGGAAGAAAAGCAGAAATACATGGGTGTCTACGATCTCCCTGGAAATACCATGTTGGTATGATCAGTGATTAATAAAAGATCAAGGTGTAGAAATACCCGAGCGTCCAAAACTTGCACCTTCCCCCCCCCCCCCCCCACCATGGCAGTATGACCAGTGATTGAAAAAAGGTCCAGGTACAAAAGTAGATCAAATACCAGATGCCTATCATTGGTGGGAGCTGCCACAAGTATTATTTTTGTTGCGACAAAACTTGTCGCGACAAACATAAAACACGTCTTTTGTCATGACAAAGGTTTTGTCATGACAAGCATACTTTTGTCATGACAAAAGATGTGTTTTGTCATGACAAAAGTAAGCTTGTCTTGTCACAACAAAATTATGTTTGTTGCAACAAATATTTGTTGTGAGAAAAATATGTTTGTTGCGACAAAGGTTTTGTCATGACAAGCATAATTTTGTCACAACAAAAGCCGTGTTTTGTCATGACAAACATGTGTTTGTCATGACAAACACATTTGTCACAACAAAACTTCTGTCATGACAAAAATAATACTTGTGCCAGCTCCTGCCAATGATAAATGCCAAATCCACTAAATGTTGTGCAACAGATGACACTCGACCTTCCCAAATCAAATCCTCATCCACAAGGAATCAGCCATCATCATCACCAATGGTTCCTTGAAGAGACAAGTGAACTAACTGACCTGGGAAAACCTTGCTGCATCAGTCTGTCCACGCACTGCGCTGACAGGTGGTCCACACGTTTGTCAATCTCTTCAAAGTCGTCTGGAAAAAAGGGACATGATTGTTCGTCTCCAATGTCCACAAGCAACAATGGCGTTGGTTTAGGTACTGTTTTGCCTGTTCACATGCCACTTGCTCGATCCTTGTTCTCCCTTCAGAATCACTCAAATAACTTATCACTGAAATCAACAGCTACAACAACAACAAAACGTTAATGTACATTACCCCCACCACCACCACACACCATCTCATCCCAAACACACACACCTCATGGGAATTTTATAAAAAACAGGTGAAGTGTTGCAGTGAAGAATACCTACCAGACCTGTAGATGAGAGCGCAAGGTTCCTGGGCCTCATGAACCACATCAGCCAGTGCCATGCCATAAGCTGACAGGATACCTGCATACCTACGTGGAGACATAAGACAATGAACCATGTGTGCCATGCCATAAGCTGACAGGATACCTGCATACCTAAGTGGAGACATAAGACAATGAACCATGTGTGCCATGCCATAAGCTGACAGGATACCTGCACACCTACGTGGAGACATAAGACAATGAACCGTGTGTGCCATGCCATAAGCTGACAGGATACCTGCATACCTGCACGGAGACATAAGACAATGAACATGTGTGCCATGCTGTAAGCTGACAGGATACCTGCATACCTGCACGGAGACATAAGACAATGAACCATGTGTGCCATGCTGTAAGCTGACAGGATACCTGCATACCTAAGTGGAGACATAAGACAATGAACCATGTGTGCCATGCCATAAGCTGACAGGATACCTGCATACCTACGTGGAGACAAACCATGGAGACAAGACAATGTACCAAGTGTGCCATGCTATAAACTGACTGAGTACCAACATATCTACATGGAGACAATACATACACAATGAACCAAGTGGGCCATGCTATAAACTGACAGAGTACCAACACATCTACATAGAGACAATACATACACAATGAACCAAGTGGGCCATGCTATAAACTGACAGAGTACCAACACATCTACATAGAGACAATACATACACAATGAACCAAGTGGGCCATGCTATAAACTGACAGAGTACCAACACATCTACACAGAGACAATACATACACAATGAACCAAGTGGGCCATGCTACCAGCATATCAACATAGAGACAAGGCACTAATAATGTACTATGCGAGTCATGCTATAAGCTGACAGAGTACATACAAAGTGAACCATGTGTGCCATACTATAAGCTGACAAAGTACCAGCATAACTACATAGAGACAAGACATACAAAGTGAACCATGTGTGCCATACTATAAGCTGACAAAGTACCAGCATATCTATATAGAGACAAGGCATACAAAGTGAACCATGTGTGCCATACTATAAGCTGACAGAGTACCAGCATAGCCACATGGAGACAATCATAACAGAGTCAATGACCATTGTGCGTTACGCCATAAGCTTATAGCAAGCCAGCATATCTATCACGTACGGCATTCCAGTCTCAGCTATTTCCCACTCTTCAGTTGACCGGCTCACCCCCATTGCACTCAGCTTGACCCCAGGTCGCGCCTGACATCCCAGCGTAGCATCTGGCACCAGTGGAAACTCGACCTTCTTTGTTATTACTTGTGCCTGCAGATCTTGCAGCATTTTGTGGCAGTTTCAACTGCATGCTGTGGCAAAGCCCGGATTTTTGACTGCATGAATGTTGGTGTGTTTATTAGTCCTGTCTCTTCTTTTTTAAAGGCAGTTATTCATTTTCGTGATTCAGTCCTGTAAGCTGTGATATAATGACTTAGCTGGTGTATGTGTGTGCTTCCCTTTTCCACCATGGAAAGCGGTTTTTCAGCTGACCATTCATTAACTGAACACGCAAGGAGAATGAATTCTCTTTGCAGACTGTGTGGAGAATGTGTGAAAAGAGGTGAGAAGGATAAAAACAGAAGTAAGGGGACCCGTTGTACTCAGTATTCTGATGATATTCTATCGATTTTTGGAATAGACATTGTCGAAGATACAGACCATAAGCATTCAAATGCCATCAACCATCAGCCGCCTGAAAAAACGTGTTTGGGGACTGTTAACTTAGTGAAAGAACACATGACACCTCTCTTCCACAGGCTAATGCCATCTTTAGAGAAAAACAAAACGTAACTGTATGCTTTGCATGCTGCAGATAAGGAGCACATACGATTATGACAGAGTGTTGAATGTGCTTCAAAACTTGAATGTCTGTATAACAGGTTTTATTTTCGTGTTTATTTTAAATGTATGGTACCTTTTACTGTGGCAGTGAAAACAAACTAGTGACACATGTAGGAAAACAAAACAAAATAGGTACCGCAAATATTGTAAATCACCATCATGTTCGATATGACTTGTAGCAAATTAAATACTGTCAGTACACATTCCCTAAGGAAAAGAAGCACTGTGAGTAGTGTCTGAGGTGCTTGGAGTGCATGTTCTTGTGAATGGATTACTGTTCGTCGAGTGATTAATGAGGCCCGCTACAAGTGTAAGGTAGGTAAATCATGACTTTTGGCTTGATGTCACTAAAGCAGATGCATGTAGGTTTGTGAGCATGACATTATTACTCTTGCAAAAGTCCGTTTGCATGACTTAGCGTCGTGGGAAAAACATTGAAAAATTAGGTCGGCAATGGAGTGCTCAAATCTTCGTGATTTCAGTGTTGTTTTTGTGCATGCGTTTTGCTATTTTATATGGCATGTTTAGCATTGACAGAAACATTGTTCTTTTCTCTACAGAGCTCATTTGATACACAACCTCTGGCTGCAAGTTTTAATGAGTAAAATACTTTGCAATCAACCACTCCAATTTTGCTGCTTTGTCCCTTCACCCGCTCTAGCTGACCGCAGTGCTGTTACCACCACTGTGCGTGCAGCATAGCAAGGTCAGTGTGTGGCACTCCCTGTGTACAGCACGCTTCGGTCTGTGTGAAGTGCAGGCATGCGCTAGTCTCCAGGGTCAGTGTGGGTTACAGCCAGCCGGCCACTCGCCCATTGTTTATCTTTAAGCATCCGCCTGCTGCTAGCGGGCAGTGGCGAAAACTAAAGGGACAGATTCAGACTGCCGTGCTGTGTGGACACAAGTCCATGCATGCTCTGGAAAACCTCACCTAAACTGATGTGTGTTATGCAGCACCTCATCTAAGTCCCTATGTGCTTCGGAGAACCTCACCTAAGTTTTGTGCATTCTATGGAGAAGCTCACCTAAACTGATGTGTGTTATGGAAAACCTTCCATGTGTGTCATGGAAAACATCACCTGCAGGTAAACACTTGTCAGTAATACATCACTGGTGAATAAATTTTTGTAAATGATGCCCCACCTGTCAATAGATAAACTACCTGTCAACACTCTCTAAAAAAGAGATAAACACCTGTCAGTAAAGCCTCACCTGTGGACATATACTTGTAAATAGCATCTCACCTGTCAGTGGATAACCACCTGTCAACACTCTAATAAAGAGACCTGTCAGTAAAGCCTCACCTGTGGACATATATTTGTAAATAGCATCTCAACTGTCAGTGGATAACCACCTGTCAGCACTCTCTAACAAAGAAATAAACACCTGTCAGTAAAGCCTTACCTGTGGATAACCACCTGTCAACACTCTCTAACAAAGAGATAAACAGCTGTCAGTAAAGCCTTACCTGTGGACATATATTTGTAAACAACATCTCACCTGTCAGTAGATTCTGCACTCTCTAACAAAGAGATAACCACCTGTCAGTAAAGCCTCACCTGTGGATACCCACCTGTCAACACTCTCTAACAAAGAGATAACCACCTGTCAGTAAAGCCTCACCTGGGATAACCACCTGTCAACACTCTAACAAAGAGATAACCACCTGTCAACACTCTCTAACAAAGAGATAAACACCTGTCAGTAAAGCCTCACCTGTGGATAACCACCTGTCAACACTCTCTAACAAAGAGATAAACAGCTGTCAGTAAAGCCTTACCTGTAGACATATATTTGTAAATAACATCTCACCTGTCAGTAGATAACCACCTGTCAGCACTCTCTAACAAAGAGATAAACACCTGTCAGTAAAGCCTCACCTGTGGATAAACACCTGTCAACACTCTCTAACAAGGAGATAAACACCTGTCAGTAAAGCCTCACCTGTGGATAACCACCTGTCAACACTCTAACAAAGAGATAACCACCTGTCAACACTCTCTAATAAAGAGATAAACACCTGTCAGTAAAGCCACACCTGTGGATAACCACCTGTCAACACTCTAACAAAGAGATAACCACCTGTCAACACTCTCTAACAAAGAGATAAACACCTGTCAGTAAAGCCTTACCTGTGGATAAACACCTGAGTCATGCCCAGTGAGCGAGCAATAGCACAGGCATGCTGACCACCTGCACCCCCGAAACACGCCAGTACATGTCGAGATGTGTCATGACCTTTGGCCTGAGAAGAAAAAAAATGACACATCAATAAATCAATCAATCCAATAAATATTAATCTATGTTTGTTACATTAAGCCATACAAAATAGAACAAAGGATTTTGGATTAAAAATGAAAGGGAAAAAGTCAAGTTGACTTTCTTGGGGTTAATATGCTGCGGACTTAGGGTTAAAAATAAATAAAAAATTCTGGTTTAAAAATGGAAGGGAAAAAGTAAAGTTGGCCTTTTTGGGGTTAATACGCTGCTGACTTTATCAACTCTTCAACATTTAGCAGACTCATCAAGAAGCACACAAGAAACAGACACCAGTTCCCTCCCTTTGATGTCCCTGTGGTGATGCTGATCAAACAAAGCTGTGCAGAGAAAAAGATGAAATTTTTTAATCTATTTCGTGTTGTGTCCCACTATGATGTTCAGTGCAAAAACATACACTTTCAGTTTTTGATAATTACATTCAAGGCAGTCTGAAGGTACTTTGCCACATAGTTTTTCTAGGTTCTCCAACTGATGTGTTCTCAGTTACTGAATTAGTCACCCCAAACACTCCTCCAGGAACATGCACAACCAATACAAAAGAAATATGAAAGCTAGATCCAAAACCAGCACCCATCATTTTCTTACCAGCATCAGCATGCGCCTTTCATACATTTATTTATTAATTACTCTAGCTGTCATTACCACTCCCTGTGAAAGTGACATTAATCAGAGACGAGACAAGACAACTGTTCGCATAGCACTGATCAAAGAGTGAAACAAAATGCCCAATACCTGTGTCAGTGCTCGGATTGGTCGACACATAGTTTCATTCGCCACTCGGATAAAACCCATGGCGACCTCTTGCACTGTCATCTTGCCCTCCCCTTGGCTGGCTGTGAAAGCGTTGACCTGCAACCAGGAGTCTGCTGCTGTTAAGTCTATAATAATAATAATAACAGTAATGTACATTTATTGCGTGCTCATCAATGCCCCTGAGTGCTCACATGATGCATATTAACCTAAATATAATATTCTATACACTTGTACAGTCCTACCCAAAAATGTACATGAAGTATTATATGGAAAAACAAACACGAGCTACACACACACACACACACACAAACACACACACATACACACACACACACACACACACACACACACACACACACACACACACACACACACACACACAACTGTAGCAGAAACTGGGTACTGATATTAGTTGGGATGAAAATACTGTGAGAAGAGGAAGGTTTTCAGTTTGGCTTTAAAAGATGACAGGGTTGAGCAGAGTCTAAGGTCTTGTGGGAGTGAATTCCAAATGTGGGGTCCAAAGCAAGAGAAGGTGTGAAAGCCATGAGTCTTGCGTTTGTATGGTTGGATTTTCAGCATGCAGGTGTGAGAAGAAGAACATAGTGTACAAGACGGAGTGGAGACATGTAGCAAGTCTACAAGTAAAAATAAAATACACGGTTCTGAAAACCACTCTATGTGGTATTATCCCCTTCACTGCTCCAGCCTGTAAAATTTCCGGGCTAAAAAGTGCACCCATACATGCCTGAAAACAGTACATCTGATTGTCCCATAACAAGTCTACTTTCAATACTATGCATTTTGAGAGAAACCACTTCACCTGCTCATGTGAAAGGGGAGAAAAGTCTCAATGATTCAAATTTGGCACTTTCACTGGTCGTTTTCTGAGTGATGGTGCAGCAAGCATGGCAGTGAAAGGGTTAAAGGACTAATTTGGGGTTGCCTTTGGGAACCCAAACTCAGCTAGGGGTTTGGTCTAAGGGAGATAACTCCTTTCGTTATAGGTGGAGGCAATGTCAATGTATTTGAAAAAAAATACTTTAACACTCAACATTCAAATCAGTTTAGTCTTTGGGTTTATCAGACTGACACTGAGGTCCCACTGCAATGAGTTCTGTTACAACAAGTTTTTTTTCTGATGTAGTTTTAAAAATGGAACAACTGCTGTTTCAGGGGTAATTAAAAAAGAGAAGAAAAAAGAGCCTGTTTTGTGGCATTTTTACAAATGGGACAACTTTGTTTAATGGTATTTTAAGAAATGGGACAAGTTCTCTTTTGGGGTATACCCTCAAATGGGACCACTTCTGCTCTAGAATATTTTCAAAAATGGGACAATTTCTGTCCTGGGATATGTTCAAAATGGAACAACTTCTGCCTCCAGATACTTTCACAAATGGGACAGCTTATGTTTTGGAGGATATTTACACAAACGGGCCCACTTCTGTTTGGGGTCATAGTTCAGGAGCTGTGTGAGAGTCGAGGTGGCCGTCCTGGGCTGTCCGTCCTAACGAGCCTTCTGGTTTCCGTGGACGTAAAGCTATATTGAACCATGCTTCGGCATTGGTCTCAGCTTGTCCCTAATATGTCAACTGACATCTGAGGACATTAAGCAACACTACCTACCTACCTGCCTCTGTTTGGGGATATTTTTACAAATCCAACTTGGATATTTTGACAGATAAGACAACTTCCATTCTGAATGTATTTTAATAATAATGATAATAAATAATTCTAACAAAAACCACACTAATATACATTTCAAACAAACAGAATCTTAAATATTGTAGTCTACCAATAAATAATAATGATAATAAATAATTCTGACAAAAACCACATTAACATACATTTCAAACAAACAGTCTTAAATATTGTAGTCTACCATTACTGCCTATGAAACAATAACCATATTACACAAATGGATGAATCAAATATAAAACCCAATTATTCAAAAGCTAACAGTAGGATTCGCTCATTCTCTTCAACAAAAGGTACCAGCAGCAATGACAGTGACAGCAACATACAGCACCTCCTTGGTGAGGTTGTTGAAGGCCTCCAGGGTTGCCTGGGAGTCCAGCGGCTGGTTCTCCTCCTTCCCGAAGATGTGAGGGAAGTGCTCTGGCAGCAGGCGTCCCAGAACCAGGTTGGCGTCCGTTATGGTCAGAGGTCCTCCTAGTATCAACACACAAAAGCACAAATTATAAGGAAATTTTTAGAACACAAATTATTAGGCAATTTTTCCAGCACAGATTATCAGGCAATTTTTAGGGCACAAGTTATCAGGCATGTAAAAAAAATTCAATTCCCCTTGTAGTTCTGTTGTTCTTTTTTGTTTCAAAAGACAGAGCGGTCAATTCTTACAACATGTAAAAGCACCAATTATTCAGCATTTTTTATTTCAATTCCCCTTGCAGTTTTTTTATAACACACAAAAGAACAAAGTATTAGGCACTTTTTATTTCAAGTCCCCTTGCAGTTTTGTCCTTCTTTTTGCTTCAAAGGACAGAGTGGTGAATTTTTACAACACACAAAAGAACAAAGTATTAGGCACTCTTTATTTCAATTCCCCTTGCAGTTTTGTCCTTCTCTTGGCCTCAAAGGACAGAGCAGTTGGTTCTTAATTGTAGCAACACGTTTTTTGGCTCACAGACTGAAAAACCAGCGCAAAGTATGTCTGCTCTGTGTGAAGGGGTGTAGGGATGTGGGTGTGGGTGTGCAGGGATAGGATGAGAATACTGATAATTATACTTGTGCCTCTTATATTTCAGTCATATTAATGTTTGTGATACTGCTTATTTTACAGCCCATTTATATCAGTAATATGTATTTTATTTGATAAATCTTTGGGTATTAATCCTGCCTGTCTGTTGTTGTGCACTCTTTTTAAAACTGTGAAGCTTTTATACACATACTTTGTTTCGTTTATTGTAAGTGCATGGCACTCACATTTTCCTTCAAATGAAATAAATAATTTCTTGATTTGACTTTGAAATCATCTAGTGTAATCAATGGGATGCACAAGCTATGCACCACAGATGATAACAATGGACCACACCCACTGTGGACCACAGAGATAACAATGGACCACACCCACTGTGGACCACAGAGATAACAATGGACCACACCCACTGTGGACCACAGATGTTAACAATGGACCACACCCACTGTGGACCACAGATGATAACAATGGACCACACCCACTGTGGACCACAGATGTTAACAATAGGTCACACAAGCCATGGACCACAGACATTAACAATGGACCACACACACTGTGGACCACATCTGTTAAAGCCTCAGTTCCTGAAGGTTCTTGGAACAATCTCCTCCAAGACATCAGGCACTCCACTTACTCTCTCTTCCTTCAAAAGCAAACTCAAGACATTTTTCTTCTCTCGCGAGAGCCAGTTTGGCCTAACATTAAGGCGGTAGGCTGGTAAGCAGAAGGACCTCGGTTTGATACCACTTCAGCTCTCCTTTTTCTTCAAAAAGGTTGTGGTCTGTGGACACTGTCTTGTGACTTTGTCCCTCACAAATAATGAAACATTAAAATGGCTCTCATCACTGCCCATCTTAATGCAGGTCATTCTGGTGGTGACAGTGTAGCGATAGGTATATACTCTCCCTCTTCCCCCACCTCCATACCCCCTTCCCCCCATTCTCCCCATCCCTAATAAGCCTTATGGTTTCTGTGGACGTTAAGCACCATGTTTACTATTGCTCTTCTCAGAATATTTCAGTTAAGCAACATTGTCCTTCATCCCTATCAGCCTGTACAGAGTGTGTGTGTGTGTGTGTGTGTGTGTGTGTGTGTGTGTGTGTGTGTGTGTGTGTGTGTGTGTGTGTGTGTGTGTGTGTGTGTGTGTGTGTGTGCATCTTATGCATCATTATGCTTGAACCTTTGTCTACCTTATGTGTGTGTGTTTTTTTTTTTTTACTGCTGATAACATTTTCCATCTTGATGTACATTATGTGTGTTATACTATGCTTGTTCAGTGCTTTGAGCTGCAGGGTAGGTGTTTAAAAAATGTCCATGATTATTATTATAAGGTATACCTTTGGGCTGTGAAAATATTTGCATGCTAACTCATGTCAATCTCAATTTGGACAAAGGGGCGGGACTTTGAGGGGCATAAATTGTGAATGGAAAGACACAGTTCAGCAACTGTTTGAAAATAATGGCTGGCCTTGGAATGTTGAAGTGACTGATGTGTGTGAATACTGAAAGCACAACACTGTCCGCGTCACTAGATAAGCCCCATCCATTTTGTATTCAAATTGTCCTCATTTCAAAGCTATTGAGTCTTGACATAAGACAAAATTCACTTTCAGCAACACAATGATTTAGCAGATAGAAAGCTGAGAGTGAATTTTACATCTGTGCCAAGTGTCACATTCAAGCGATGGTCTAATTTCCAGATATTTGTGATTAGCCAGCAGCAATGTGACTGTGTCATTCTTTGAAGAGAATTTGTTTCAAATTTCCTGGCGCGTTATTTATAGGCAGGCCGACCCTTTAACAACAGACCACACAAACTGTGGACCACCTATGTTAATGATAGGTCACACATGCTGTGCACCACAGATGTTAACAATAAGTCACACACACACTGTGGTCCACTGAGGTTAACAAGGGATCATACAAGCTGTGGACTGCAGATGTTAACAACAGGTCACACACACATGCTGTGGATCACAGAGGTTAACAATGGATCATACAAGCTGTGGACTCCAGATGTTAACAACAGGTCATGCATGCTGTGGACCATTGAGGTTAACAATGGATCATACAAGCTGTGGACTCCAGATGTTAACAACAGGTCATGCATGCTGTGGACCATTGAGGTTAACAATGGATCATACAAGCTGTGGACTCCAGATGTTAACAACAGGTCATGCATGCTGTGGACCATTGAGGTTAACAATGGATCATACAAGCTGTGGACTCCAGATGTTAACAACAGGTCATGCATGCTGTGGACCACTGAGGTTAACAATGGATCATACAAGCTGTGGACTGCAGATGTTACCAACAGGTCACACACACATGCTGTGGATCATAGAGGTTAACAATGGATCATACAAGCTGTGGACTCCAGATGTTACCAACAGGTCACACACGCATGCTGTGGACCACGGATGTCAACAACCTACTGCACAGACAGACCTTTCCTGTAGCACACAGGCCCAGGGTGTGCTCCAGCAGACTCCGGACCCACGACAAAAAGTCCAGAGCGGAAGAAGAGCATGGAGCCGCCCCCTGCCGCCACGGTGTTGATGTCCAGCTGAGGGGCCTGGATTGTCACCCCTGCCGTCGTCGTCTCAAACACGTGCTCGTAAGACCCAGCATAGCGACTCACATCCGTTGATGTGCCTGCAAATCCAGAGAGCTTTGTAACAAACCATGCAGACACAAACAGCTACAGCAGTCATAGGTCTCACATGCGCATGAAGATATGCAACATATCCCTCCCCCCCCCCCCCCCCCCCCCCACACACACACACAAACACACGGACACTCAAATGCCTGCACGCATGCATGCACACAAACATACATGCACACCTACACTGATTTGTTTTCTTTTCAGTTGATATTTGTGCAGCTTAAGCATTTTTTGTTATTTACTGGGTAGCAGGATCCCATCTTCAGGTTAAAAATGCCAACATGTGTGTGGCTGATGGCGGTGTGTACACTGAATACCTATGATTATATTGATGACAGTGACTTGTACACTACCGCCCATGACAAAGCTAAAGACGGTGAAGTATAGTCACCTACCAACCATGCAAAAGCTAAAGATAGTGAAGGGAAGTCACCTACCACCCATGTGATACCTGAAGACAGTGAAGCAAGTCACCTACCACCCATGTGATAGCTGAAGACAGTGAAGCAAGTCACCTACCCCCTATGTCAAAGCCGATGACAGTGAAGCAAGTCACCTACCCCCCATGTCAAAGCCGATGACAGTGAAGCAAGTCACCTACCCCCCATGTCAAAGCCGATGACAGTGAAGCAAGTCACCTACCACCCATGTCAAAGCTGAAGACAGTGAAGCAAGTCACCTACCCCCCATGTCAAAGCCAATGACGGTGAAGCAAGTCACCTACCCCCCATGTCAAAGCCGATGACGATGAAGCAAGTCACCTACCCCCCATGTCAAAGCCGAAGACGGTGAAGCAAGTCACCTACCCCCCATGTCAAAGCCGATGACGGTGAAGCAAGTCACCTACCCCCCATGTCAAAGCCGAAGACGGTGAAGCAAGTCACCTACCCCCCATGTCAAAGCCGAAGACGGTGAAGCAAGTCACCTACCCCCCATGTCAAAGCCGATGACGGGTCGGCTGCTGTCCTTGCTGTAGGTGGTCATGGCGTAACCCACCACGCCACCGGCGGGGCCGGACAGGATGGCGTGAGAGCCCGTGAACCTGTTGACAATTTATCATGCCATTTCACTGTTGTGAACCTGTTGACAATTTATCATGGCACTTCACTGGCGCATCTCGCCTCCCCCCTCCCACCCCACCCCACCTCTACACCTCCATCCTCCTCATCCCCATCACCTTCCAATTACACACCTTGGACATCCTCACTGAATAAATTACTGAGAGGTGTGAACTTGTCAGCAGTCTGTGCAGATATGGCAGGTGTGTGCGTGTGTGTGTATGCGTGCATGCATGTGTGTGTGCATGTGTGTGTGTGTAGGCATGTGTGTGTGTGTGTGTGTAGGCATGTGTGTGTGTGTGTGTGTGTGTGTGTGTGTGTGTGTGTGTGTGTGTGTGTGTGTGTGTGTGTGTGTGTGTGTAGGCGTGTGTGTGTGTGTGTGTGTAGGCATGTGTGTGTGTGTGTGTGTGTGTGTGTGTGTGTGTGTGTAGGCGTGTACGTGTGTGTGTGTGTAGGCATGTGTGTGTGTGTGTGTGTGTGTGTGTAGGCATATGGGGGGGGGGGTATGCGTGCGTGTGTGTGTGGGGGGGATGTGTGTGCATGTGTGCATGCGTATTTGCATGCATGCATGTGTACGTGTGTGTGCTGATTTACTCTACTGATGAGTGATTTACTATTGATGCACCTAGCGCTATGCTAGGGCATCGGAAGGGATGCAGTACGGAGAGGACAGGATATGACTGGAGGAAGACATAAATACAAACAAGCACACAAACAAACCAACAGCTCGAAAGACTTACTCTTGTACTGGTGTCAGTCCTCCATCCGACCTCATGAACAGAACCAGGGTACCCTGAAAAATGTATAGATCACCATATCTTCCATTATGCTACTGTGTATTAAAAATCTGTGTATTTTTAACCTCCACTTTTATTTTATGTGCGGCAACATATATACGTCCTCTTTTACCACCATATGGTCAGACCGCAGTCCTAAAATGGTATGATAATGTGTGTGTGTGTATGTATGTGTGTGTGTGTGTGTGTGGGGATGCATGCATGCATGCGTGTGTGCGTGTGTGCATGCCTGCATGTGTGTGTTTACTCTGGAACAGTATGGAATGAACTGATATATGGATATGCCAACACAGTGCACATTCTTAAAGTTCATTCTGTCCACACACACATAACTTTGAGGACCGCGAACTGACAGGGCTAAAAGTGGATATTGCCCATGTGTTTGGCTTCATTGATAGTGTCACCAATAAAAGGGTAGGGTACTCACAGTGACTACTACCAAAAGAAAAAGAAAAGAAAAAAGTGCAATATAAAACACCAACAAAATAAAGAAAAGAAAAAACAAAACAAAAAACACATACAACTAAACAAACAACTCTGCAAAACAAAAAACAGACAAAGCACAAATTACAAAAGTTATTATCTTCAATGGGCGCATTTACAACTAACAGAAAGCAGCTATATCATGCCATACTGCTACTATTTATTCTGGTCTGGCTGAATTTACCAAAACGTTTACTGATTAAAAACCTTGACTGACCTTCAAGTCACCTTGAAATCCTTTTGCGAAGCTGGACACATAATTCTTGATGCAGGGGGTGAGGTATGCATCTGCACATGCTGTCAAAGTCAAAATCATTGTCATTAGAATCAGAAGTGGAACACCCTCAAATTACATAATCTGGGAATCTAGAAGAAAAATACCACTGTGAATCAACTGAGTGCAAAGCAAAGTATGCAAAAGTCAAGTGCATAAGCTACACACTATGCAAAAGCTAAGTGCAAATTACACACATGTTAACTATGACAAGTGCAGAAACTAATGTGCAAACTGCACATGTGTCAACTATAACAAGTGCGAAAACTAAGTGCAAATCACACACATGTCAACTATGACTAGTGCAAAAACTAATGTGCGAACCACACATGGGTCAACTATAATAAGTGCAAAAACTAACTGCAAACCACACATGGGTCAACTATGCAAAGATACACACCTGTGTAGCCTCGAGGCACAATGCGTACCATGGGCATGACATCAGAAGACAGAGACACCTGAGTGAAACCCATGTCACGGGCAATTTCACCCACCCTGCACTCATGGGCTGGGCACCTGCCAAAAGCAAAACATCACTTTCTTACACCATCTTTCCTTTTGAAGACTGCAACAGAATGACAGCTTAGGCACTTGAAAAGCCAAAACCATGCAACAAGTTCTCTCTTCTTCATTGGCGTTTTATGGTTAACAGAAAGTCTATATACTTTCCCATTGCCATTGTCTGTTTTAACATCATCCTAAATTGCAAATGCAATTTCCATCCATCCATCCTTTAAGCAGTGACATTCTAAGGCAAGGCAGCTTCAAACATGTATACAACATTCACGCAGACAAAGACCAAACACACTCACTCACACACACACACACACACACACACACACACACACACACACACACACACAAATGCGTGCATGAACACACACACATGCATGGATGCATTCGCATGTGTGTGTGTGTGTGTGTGTGTGTGTGTGCACATGTATATATGTGTGTGTGTGTGTGTGTGTGTGTGTGTGTGCACATGTATGTGTGTGTGTGTGTTTATATGTGTGTGTGTGTGTGTGTGTGTGTACATGTGTGTGTCTGCATGCATGTGTGTGTCTGTGTGAAAATGTATATTATCTGTGTCTGTAAACATGTGCCTGCATCTGTGTGCACACAGCTCACGTGTAGGCGTGCATGAGAACAACAGCCAAACTGCGGATTCCCTGCTGCAGCACCTTCTGCAGATCTGCTCTCAGTTTGTCCTCATTCACTGCCTGCCATTCCTCCAGCTGCACAAGGCAACAACAGCTGTGTTCACAGTCATTCATTCACCCAGTGTCAGTAGCTTCTCCATAATGACAGACCAGCTGCGACAACAGCCGTGTTCACAGACATTCATTTATCCAGTGTCAGTAGCTTCTCCATAATGAGAGACCAGCTGCACAGGGCAACAACAGCCATGTTCATAGTTAGTCCTCCATCCAGTGTCAGTAGCTTCTCCATAATGAGAGGCCAGCTGCACAGGGCAACAACAGCCATGTTCATAGTTAGTCCTTCATCCAGTGTCAGTAGCTTCTCCATAATCAGAGGCCAGCTACACAGGGCAACAACAGCCATGTTCATAGTTAGTCCTTCATCCAGTGTCAGTAGCTTCTCCATAATGAGAGGCCAGCTGCACAGGGCAACAACAGCCATGTTCATAGTTAGTCCTTCATCCAGTGTCAGTAGCTTCTCCATAATGAGAGGCCAGCTACACAGGGCAACAACAGCCATGTTCATAGTTAAGTCACTCCAGCTGTTCACACCTATTCATTGATCTTACTCCTAGCTACAATGCAGCTTGCTGTCAGTAGCTTTTCCATAATGAGAGACCAGATGTTCACAGTTACTCATTCATCCTACTCCTAGCTACACTACTCTGCAACATGCTGTCAGTAGCTTCTCCATAATGATAGACCAGATGTCCACAGTTACTCATTCATCCTACTCCTAGCTACACTACTCTGCAACATGCTGTCAGTAGCTTCTCCATAATGATAGACCAGATGTTCACAGTTACTCATTCATCCTACTCCTAGCTACACTACTCTGCAACATGCTGTCAGTAGCTTCTCCATAATGATAGACCAGATGTTCACAGTCACTCATTCATCCTACTCCTAGCTACACTACTCTGCAACATGCTGTCAGTAGCTTCTCCATAATGATAGACCAGATGTTCACAGTCACTCATTCATCCTACTCCTAGCTACACTACTCTGCAACATGCTGTCAGTAGCTTCTCCATAATGATAGACCAGATGTTCACAGTTACTCATTCATCCTACTCCTAGCTACACTACTCTGCAACATGCTGTCAGTAGCTTCTCCATAATGAGAGAACAAATGTTCACAGGGCAACAACAGCCATGTTCACACCTATTCAATCATCTTACTCTAGCTACACTGTAACTGGCTGTCCATAGCTTCTCCATAATGAGACGCCAGATGTTCAAAGGGTAACAACAGCCATGTTCACAGCTATTCAATCACCTTATGCTAGCTAAATTTTCATTTGCTGTCAGTAGTATCTCCATAATGGGAGACCAGCTGCTCACAGTTATTCATTCATCCTACTCCTACAGTCCTAGCTACACTGCAATTTGCTGTCAGCAGCTTCTCAGTAACGAGAAACCAGCCACACAGCCATATTCACAGCCAGAGGAGACAGACTTGATGGCCTGAATGTTTTTGTAAGTACATGGGTAAATGTGTATGCACAAATGCATGTCAGGTAACCTGTCTTTGATACAATTTTACAACTGTAATGGTGTGGAGTGGTCAAAGGACAAGACACAGGCAGTGGAGTCAATAAAGTGGAGACCACAGCAGGCGTATGGCAGCAATCAGTTTTTACTTGTTCAGCCGCAGACAGTTTTCAGCACACACACAAAATCATCATGCTCACGCATAGATAAGAGAACGGCGCGGGCCACAGGGAACACACGCTATCGCTACAGTAAAATCGCCCCTCTGGACCACAAAATGGCTGACAACTGTGTTTCCCTGGCCCGCACAAATACACTTTCCTCTACAATAACTAAACTAATTAAAACATCAAAAACATCAAATAAAAGCTACAGTTACCATCTTTTAAACCGTATAAACAAAATGTACACACATGACTTATTTTATTTACAACAAGAGTGGGAAGCGTGGCTTGTGCCTGTCTATATACAGATTCGTACAACTAAATCACAACTAACACAATGTACAAAATATAAATGTCACTAAAACTTACATCGGAATAAAGAGCACGCTCCCACGGTTAAAATGGTACATAACAATTACAATACAATGCTCTGTAAGAGAAGCAAGACAAACTCAAAGACTAGCATTAAAACAATTGGTGCGAACTTTCGCCTGGGGCGCGTAACCTTAGTCGCAGCAGCGCTGATAGTGAGATTAAGTAGTCTATGAATACAACTTAGCTTCTACAGTACACAATACTTAATAAGTTAATTTCAGCCCAAAATAAACACTAAACATGAAGTCAGCTAAGCAAAATACTATACGACAACGCATTGATCGACACAGAATTACTTTAATCGAATCAAAACAACATTTCACTACCATTTACTAGTACTAAACAAAGCGCGCCATGCAGATGACGGCTATAAAAGAATGGACCTAGAGAGGCATCGGCTACTAATTAAGCTCGATCCTGCGTCTAAATAAACGTTAAATAAACATTCTAAGATGCCAAAATATATTACTCATAGCTTAGTGCATAAAAAGGACTAGATAGACAAAGAGTAGGTAAACAAACAAGCGGTCAAAATGTTAAGGGAGAAAAACAGATTTGAAAAAGGCGCGCACTGGCGGCTATTGCCGGTCGGCTGTGTGAAGGCCATGTGGCGTTACGCCACACGCCGCGCTTCAAAACAAAAGCGTCGTCTGCTCCAGTTCCCGGGTTACTAAAGTACAGTAATGAAACTGCATTGATCCGTTAAGCGGGGCGGGATTATTGTAAAACGTACAAAGAGCACTTGCTCACACAACAAACAAAAAAACTAAAGCATACAGCAAAACAGTAAAACAATGAAACAAAACAACAACAAAACAGAGAGAGAGAGAGAGAGAGAGAGAGAGAGAGAGAGACAGACAGACAGACAGACAGACAGAGACAGAGAGAGACAGAGACAGAGAGAGAGCGAGAGAGAGACAGAGACAGAGAGACAGAGAGAGACAGAGACAGAGACAGAGAACTCAAACTCGCAAACTTTATCTTACAAGGACTGTTTAGGTTTAGTCAAAAACCTGTCTAACAACTTGTCCTTGCTAAGCTACTGATGAGTAAATATAAAATTACAGGCATCAGAGAGAGAGAGAGAGAGAGGGAGAGAGTTATGTCACCTTTCCATAGTAGAACCTACTTTATAAATATAATTGTAGGATGACAGTCTTCAGACAGGCAAGCAGACAGGCAGGCAGACAAGCACATGTATACCTTTTCTCCTGTGGTACCAACAAAGGTAGGGTGGTTGTTGTGCTCCAGTTGACAGTCATCCCTTTGCACCACCAGTCTCTCCTCCACTTCAACCACAGCTTCATACAGCTCCTCCGGCTTCTTGATCACCTAGTATACACCACATTCACTATCAGTCAGCATGTATTTCACTTTGGGCTTGATACACAAGCGTGTTGAAGCTGGCAACAAAAACAACAACAGAAATGGTCACAGAAGCCCAACAGTAACACTCTTGTTGACCATATCTTGCAGTTTGAACTCCAGGGCAAAGGGAATTAACTTAGTCTGGGTGTGTATATGTGTGTGAACAGGCTGATGGTTTTTACATTTTTATATTTTTTATACCTTTGTTTCTTCTCTGTTTTGTATGCCTCTAAATTTCATTCAATTTTTTTTTAAATGAACCGCCACCTTCACCACACTACCACCACCAAATTTTTTTTACAAACCAGGTCAAAGATGTTTGGTCGCGCTTGGTTGCCTATGTACAGCAAGTCCCAAAAGCCTTGTGTGATCACCAGGGCAGTTCTCTCCCCTTTCCTCTCCAGTAGCGCATTGGTGGCCACAGTGGTCCCCATCCGAATCCAGTCTAGCTGACTGGTGTCCAGCGGATCATTCGCTGGACGAGGTGTTCCAGTCTCCTGTTTCCAAGAAAAACTTAAACTAAATGATATTGATAATAATATTGAAATATTTGCGAAATACAAACATTTGAGTCTAATATAAGAACAGAGCTTGGTATGCTGTACATGATTCATTTCAAATATAAAAAACATCCAAGTTGAGACACCTCAAGTGGAAAATGACAAGAACAATGACTACAAGCAATTCAAATCATAAGAAGCTATACAGGCAAGACTGGCATATTAAATCAAATCAAATCAAATAAATCATTATTATTCATCAATATACAAGGCATAAAAAATATAAAAAATATAAATTTCCTTTGACACATGGACTCAAGACTCAGAAAGGTACATTTAAAAATAACAATAAAATATTACACACACATGCACGCACATATGAACATATGCACACTGGGACATTTACACACACACACACACACACACACACACACACACACACACACACACACACACACATGTAAAATATCAGTCAACTGAAATAATTCAAGAACATGGGTGGGGTGGGGGGGTGGTGGGGAGGCAAACTACAAACAGTAATCCAACAAAAAGTTAAAAAAATTAAAAAATCATATTTCAGCAGACACAGCTATTAATTATGATCCCACAGTGTCAATTCCTTGATATATACCTTAAAAAAACGTCCCTCTTTTCATAAACCTTTTTTCCAGTTCCTTTGCCCCGAGGTACATAGAGATCTGTGCGTGGGTGTGAATGAATGTGTGTATACAAGCATGCTTGTGACTGTGTGCATGTGTATGTGTGTTTCACTGTTTGTGTTTGTGCATTTGAATATATTTTGTTGTCTGAATATTGTAGGTGTGTAAAAGAATTTCTGAGCACCCTAAATTTAAAGCAAAAATGGTCTGAAGCTGAGGCTTTATTTGCACTAAAATATGAAGGCAATGTTTTCAGAAAAACAGCAGTCTTAAAAGTGGGGTGGTCTCTCACCAGGGTCTTTGCTGTTAATTGCACAAGCTAAATATTGTGTGTCAAATACAGTCACTTAAGTACAGTACTGTACTTATGTACATACTTATGTATTGTAAACTTGACTGAAATCCACCACCCTTGTATCGTTATAATGGCGACAGGACCAGTGTGTGTGTGTGTGTGTGTGTGTGTGTGTGTGTGTGTGTGTGTGTGTGTAGAATCAATGTAACCTGACAGTTATGGACAGACTTTGTCTAAACTGTAATACTGTAATGTATGCTGATTATCATGATGACATTGCAATTTGCACTCTGCCGGCTATACTAAAAAAAAAATCAAAAAAATCCGTTCCGAACAGAAAGGAAAGAACAGAATATATTATTTGGGATTATTCTTATTTTTTCTTTCGCTTTTCCAAGTGTTAGCAACAAGCTTGCTCAAGCCTGGAACTGCGTTTTCTCTGTGTGGGGTTAGATCCAGCGGGCGGTGATGACACTGATATTGACCTCTTGAATGATTCTTCTGATCGCTTCTCGAGGAGCGTCGGGATAGTTGAGAGGATCCTCCGACAGAAGCTTCATAACACGCACTTTCCCGCTGGGGCATCGTGCCCACACATCTGTAAAAGTACCACCGCGGTCAATGGCGAACTGGAAAGCTCCACTTTTGCTTTCGGCCTTGGTTGCCATGTTGTTGTTTTATCCACATACAGTTCAGTGATGGGATAGCTTCTGCTCATTCCTAATCGGTTCAGTTGACGAGCAAGGTCAAAATGGCGTCCAGGCTATGTCGAGCTGTCAGGCCGATAGCAAATTTTGCTCGGAAGCAGCGTAAGTTGATTTCTTTTGTAAATACAGTGTGAATGCATCACATTCTTTGATTATCGAGTACAATATGAATGTTAGCATGTTTCCTGCTTCCGTGCAGGTTAGCGATTGGGTGTCGTGTTGACAAAAGCCGTCTGCTGTACTGCCACTGCTACATAAGAATATTAAGATCTGGATCTGGTTTCGTACACTGCAGGAACCACAACAGGTCATTTTCACAGCGGAACAGGGAGAGCGCAATGCGAAGTAAAATTTAGACTTTAATAGGAATAATCTGTACAGTCTGTTATTGTGCATGCCATATTAAAAACATTTTTGATCTGGCTGCCTGTGTGTGGGAGGCAGTCCCATCTACAGTTGTAGCACTCTGCCTACTACTGATGAGAATGCAGTGACAGAGTCGGCAGTGACCACATTGTCTTCAACTTCAGTTCCAGTTTGTTCCAGTCAGTAACAGTTCTTAGAAAGAGTGAGGCTCTTATACTGCTCAGTCTTGCTGCCTGGAATCTTGAATCCACGGGTGTTGCGGATTCCGTGTCTGGCGATGGTGTCAGAGTTGCAGCACTTGAAGCTGGAGATGGTTGGGGGGATTTTTCTGCGGGTTCTGTCTGCTGGCGTCAGGGAGTTTCCTGGAGGCATGGCTGGGATGCCAACTCTCCTGAGATGGCTGGGATGTGGCCCTCAACAATCTTATGGAGAGTTGTCAGCCATTGTTTCTTCCATCTCTCCTGCAGTGGTGGCAGGTTCAGCTCCAGGAGCATCAATCCTATGCATCCCGTCTCTCTAGACCTGTACTCCCTCTTGGTAACACAGGCTGCATGCCTCATGTATGGGTCCAATACTGTTGTTCCATATTCCAGCAAGGACCTCATCCAAGGGATGTATGCCAAATGATGACACTTCTGGGGGCAGCTCTGTAGATTCCGTTGAAGGAAGCCAAGGATTGATGCTGCTCACTTACAAATGCTGGAGATGTGGGTAGACCACTTCTATTCAGCTGAGATATGCACACCAAGATAGGGGCTTTGCTGAACTTCCTTCACGATTACTCCACCAAGGCTATAGAGAAAGGAGAACCTAGCCTTTGTAATTGTATGGAAGATGTGGCACTTCTGTACATTAAACTTCATACACCATACCTCTGCCCTAAGTTATTAGAAATAATTATTATAAAAGTTTTTGTTTTTTTAAACAGAAGAAGAAGGAGGCCTGTGCCTTTGTGCTATGTGACCTGCTACTAGTGCTAGTGCTACAAGTACAATATGATATTCTTAAATCTGACTCATCCATAACTTGCCTTTAGAACTCATGAGATGTTCTTTTCCAGTTTTTCAACAACCTGTGGTTGCCACACAACTGCGTTTCAAGTCAAGTGCAAACAGTACTGCATCAGAGTTAAAGCGTGAGTATTATTTTCGGGAAATAAAGTGAAATTGTGTATGAGCTGTATTGAATTAAGGATATATGACCCATTCTCAAAACCTGAACTCTGCTAATGGTCTCATGTTTGCCCATGCTAAAAGTAAACCTACAGTTATGCTATGCATCTCAATTTTGTTTTATTGTGTTGTACATTCAATAAAGAAATACATATGGTAACCATGTGTTTGTTACATGAGCAAAAGTGCGGTTTATTTGTGTGAATGATCTGAAATTTGTGTAAACACTCCAGGTGAAAATGTGACGCCGGCACCGATGTTTAAACAAACTTAAAGTGACTCGCCACTACTGAGTTCTATCAAATTTTTTTTATGGATGAATAATACTTTTATTCTGCATCCTATTTTTTTAACAAGTAGAAACTTTTTATGTGTTATTTATATTATGGAGTACTGAATATTGGCGATCGGTCATGATGTGTCCCATCATCGGTCAGAATAATTTTTAAAAAGCTCGACTTGGCTCATAAATGAATAAATTGCTGTAACAAAGTCTATCAGTGTGTGTGTCTTTACAGCAGATATAGTCTGCATCATTTATTTCAACTGTTCTGTGGTTTATTTAGCTTTACTCTCAATGTTTGTTTTTTCAAAAATAGCGTCTTGTCATCACGACTAATCAAATTTGAAACCCAAACAAACTACTCAATGCAGCAATATGTTCCAATCCTAGTTTTGTAGTACCAGGTGACCCGGAAGTAGTCATCTTTGTTTTGATGTAAAAAAAATGGCGAAAATCAGGCATGGTTAGCGATTTACTTTTCTTGTCATCGACAAATCATGTCCAAACATTACATCACGTCCAGTCACACTTACAGCACTTTTACACAAGTTTCACACTATTTAGTGACTAAATCATGGATAATTTCCATGTATGGAATGATTGATGTGGCAACAATGTAGTCCACGTTGAAGGCTGATAGTGATAGTTTCGGTTGCACACTGTTCAAATTTGAAGACGACGAGTTCAGAGTGACAAAAAGCGAATTCCTGTCATAATCACGACTGAGCACATGCTCAACTTCACCAAATTAGGACTGATATTTCATCAAAATGCTTCTTTAATTAAAAAATGCTTATTGTAATTGTGAAACACCAGTCTTGTTTTAGCTTTTCAAACAGAATTTGGCGACTTTGTTTTAAAAATGAAGAAAAAAAAGGACAATGAAAGAAAAGAAAAAGAGCAATAATAGATGTATAATAGTAATACAGTAATAGTTTTGAGCACCCTGCTATATCTGTCATGCTTGTATGACGCTGCAGTGTCAAAGTTTTGACTGCATCAAAGTAGAAATAAATCAAATGTCAAAAATGTATCACATAATTCATCAATAGACTGTTTTGAGATATTTGATTGGACGTGATGACCCAAAAAAATCTTAATCTCTGATATTATTGACATTTCTGCATTTTTTTCTGGTTGTTATACTGCATATGAAATAAACAGTATTTGTACCATGCATAAGCTGTGTTTGTTAATTACTGTAATTACCCCCCCCCCCCCCCCCCCCCCCAACACACACAGTTTCCCTTCAACCCTCTCCATTTTCCTATTGTTGCCCTTCTCTCCCTTTCCCCCACCCCACTTGCCTTGATATAACCATCATGGTTGACTGGATGTAAAATACCAAGTTACTTACTTACCCCCACACTGCCCTCAGTTCACATCTTACTGTTACCCCTCTCTCCCATGGATGCTTCCTCCTTGTTTCCCCCCTTCACTCCTCCCACCTCTCCATCCACCACCTTCTTCACACCATCTCTTTTCAAACCTGCATTGGGTTCTGTATTGGCCTAGTCTAGAATTTATATCTTTCTGTCAACTCACAGCGACTGTGAGGCCCTCAAACCCAGTGCTGAAGAAGCAGCTGACTGAGTTTGGTCAGTATGTGGCGGACTGCTTGCCGCGTTTCGTGCAGCGTGTGGAAGTCAGCTACACGGACGAGCTAGAGATCATGATCCATCCAGAGGGCGTCATCCCTGTGCTGACCTTCCTCAAGGACCACACCAACGCTCAGTTCCTCTGCATAACGGACATCGCTGGTGTTGATGTTCCCACACGAGAGAACCGGTTTGAGGTGAGCGTTCTTGTAGATGGTGTCTGACCCCCGTTTTTGTGGGTGTCAACTGTGGAGAACAGGTTTGAGGTGAATGTGTTGCTTTGGATGTTCTCTGCATTCTTTTGCTGTGGGTGTCAGCATTCTAAATATGGAGAACAGGTTTGAGGCGAGAATGTTGCTTTGGATGTACTCTGGAAGTCGTTGATAGTGTACAGCGCTGCAAGCTCGTAAATTTAGACAGGGTATAGCGCTATATATATAAGAGTTATTATTACTCTGCATCATGCTCACTGTGGGTCTCAGCAGTCTGTCGACTGTTGTGGATATTCTCTGCATCCCATTCTTTGCAAGTGTGAACACTGTAACCATGGAGAATAGGTTTGTCATTAGCTTTTTATGATTGTTCTCTGCATCCCAGTTGTTGTCAGTGTTGACATTCTGCCCTAGGGAAGAGGTTTTACTCTGACGTGAATGTGTTGTAGTTGTTTTCTGCATCATGGTCATGTTGTCTGTGTTGACACTGGTTCTACCCATGGAAAACAGCTTTCCCACTCATTGTGACTGTCATTGTGTCAATATTCTAAGCATGGAAAACATGTTTGAGGTGAGCATGTTGCTGTAGATCATGCCTTCTTCTTCCCAGTCATTGTGGGTGTCCACATTCTGCCACTGAGCAGAGGTTTGAGACAAACACATTGTGCATGTTTTCTGATTCTAAGCATGGTGAACAGGTGTGCATTGTTGGTGATGTCCATTTTTGTGTTTAATTTAAAAAACAACAACAGTATTACAATGTTGAAATTCTTTTTTGATGTGTAAAGTTGTGCGAGATGCTTAGAACTTTATTATGGATTTGTACCTTATGAATATCATGTGACTGGTTGATTGTTTTTGTCTCTCCACCAGGTTGTGTACAACTTGTTGTCACTGCGCTACAACACAAGACTGCGAGTGAAGACATACACAGATGAACTGACACCCCTTGACTCTGCTTGCGAAGTGTATGCTGGGGCCAACTGGTATGAAAGAGAGGTATGTCTTTACTGCTAGCTTCATCCCTTGAAGTGTGTAGCTTCTGGATTGGATGGGGAAACTGCATGTATGTTTTGATGTGCTATGCACAGGAAAACAAGAGCACATACACAAACCCAGTTAGTTCTGTGTGTGCACCTGAGTTCTAGTGATGGGAGAAGAAAGTAAACAAGCTGTCAGTTAATTTTTTAAATATTTTAAACCATTTTAATTTGTTTGTTTTTCAGTGTGTTCAAATCTTCAGTTAATTACAAAACATGCTCATGAACAAGTGACAGCAGACTTATTTTGATACCTAGATTTGTTTTACTTTCTATAAGGAAACCATAAAAATAAAAATCATTACAGAAGCATAAACAACTCTCAGTCAAATTTCACCACCTCTTCTCTTCTGCGTACAGCTTTGTTGTATTCTTTCTTCTTTTTCCAGCAAACCTATCAGAGTAATGTGTGAATTTGTATGTGGGTGGGGTGGGGTGGAGGGGGTGCTTTAGTGTGCAGGTGCTCATGTGTTTGTATAGACTGTATGTGATGAATGTGTGCATCTGTAGGCTTTTGTAAATGCCCCAGACTTTTGTGAGACAGAGTGCCACAGATAGTCTGTTATTATCATCTAAGCAAAACGTTGATGTTGAGGTCATGCTCACATGTGTTTGTACTTTCGCATGTATCTGTTTCTGCTGAGAAGTACTGTAGCTTTGCATCAGTTAGAAGCTTCCTGTGAAAGGATAGGCATTACACTATTTACAGTGTCAAAATGTGGGTAGTGCAAGTGTTTCTGTCCCTCTTTGTTCAGATCTGGGACATGTTTGGTGTGTTCTTTGCCAACCACCCTGACTTGAGGCGCATCCTGACTGACTACGGCTTTGAGGGTCACCCTTTCCGCAGAGACTTCCCTCTCTCAGGATATGTGGAGGTGAGTGCATCACTTTCATCTGGGCTGCTTGCTTTGGCCTTTCTCATATCACTATGCGATTGGCTGGTGCTGCAAACCCACAGAGGTTAAAGCAGTCTCAGCACTGATTGACATAATAATAACCACAGATAATTCTTATATGGCACTGTTTTCTAATTAGAGTAATGTTGACTGTGCTATGCAAACAGCCAGGTAATGAAACAGTGCCGAAAACAGTTACATATGCAGTTCAACAAACCAGATTGAGAATCATCTAGGAAAAACAGAAAATTGTGACCCAATCTACTGGAATAATGAGCTAGTAATTATGCATAACATGGAAGCAATATTCTATGCACACACGCAGCAACACCATCAGCCCCCCCCTCCACACACAGAGTTTGATTGCAGATGTTCTGTACCCACTGCTGTGTGTTGCAGGTTCGCTATGATGATGAAGTCAAACGCGTAGTTGTGGAGCCCATTGAGTTGGCACAGGAGTTCCGCAAGTTTGAATACTCCACCCCTTGGGAGACCTTCCCTTCCTACCGTCAACTTGAGTCCAGCAGTGAAGAGGAGAAACCACCGGAGCCCGATAAACCCAAGACCTGCTAGAACACTTTATTCCCAGTTTGGGGGGAAAGTTTAATAATTATGGTGTGAAACATTGCCATTGTAAACAGCCTGGGTGGGGACAAACAGAAGAACATTATGCCTGCGGCTAGTGTCAAGTTATGTTCTGTGCAACATTGTGCATATTGAAGGTTAATCATTTTGGTCCTGAGGTAACATGCTTAGTGGGTCCTTACAGATCCAGGTTTTTCTCCCTGCTGTCACAGCGGAAGGATTTCAGGAAAAGGGGCTGAAAGTGTTATGCATCAGCATGCCTGTGGGCTAAAGAAATAAACTTGCATCACTTCAGCTGAGGAGTCAGTCAGATTTGTTGTCAGCAGACTGATTTGAAAGCAGTTTTTTTAAAGATGTAAAGTGGATTTCTGTTAGGAGACAGTGAGCCAGGCTATTGCTTCAACAGGTATTGGGTCTCCAAGCTTTTTTGTAATCTGCGATTATTGTTTGCATTTGAAGATATAGTGATAGAAGAGAAAGATTAAATATGTATGTTTTTAGTTTTTTTGTACTGTGTAAAAATTGTTAATAAAACTAGTGTTTTCGTCCAAAATGAGATGTTTGATGTGGATGGGTGCACACACATGAATATGTGCCTAATTTTTATGGTCATTTCACATAAGGGCTTGGGGAATTCATCTTGCACCTCTTTCAACAGTTAATGAATTACACACAGGGTAAGAATGATTACAAGATGCAAAACAATGACTGCAGCTGCTCTTTAAAATAACATTTATTACAATTTGTCGTTTGATTAAAACTTCCAAGTCAGTTTGCCTTTTTTGACTACAACACATGCAAACAAATGACCGCTGTGGTGGCATGGCTGAGAAGCTAAGGCACATGACTTTGATCTGGATCAAGAAGTTGTGGGCTTGAAGCTTTGATGTGGCAATGAGGGGCATTCTCTTGCCTCTCCTTAATCTCAGGGTGTAGACTCAGTGTCTAGTCCCTGGGACGAGAGCATCTAGTCCTTTGGATGAGGTAATAACTGAGGTCACACGGGCGGCAGGCACCCACAACATAGAAAAAATGTCCTAGCAACATTCTGTAAAAATTCCAGCAGTGTTGGATGGTTTTGCTGGGTGAAGGAGCAATATATCTATCACAGCCGGCTATGTCAGATGAGATGCAGTGCCCTTAATTTTTTATGATAAGATTCCTGTTTGGGACGATAAAGTACACGTGCACGCAATACACCACAAGAAGAAGGACATCAACAACAAAAGAGCAGCTGTAGTGAGGTTCACACACTGAGTTGACACAAGAAGACAACTAGTGTCAACAAGATGCTGCTTGCTGGCCCACACTGCCAGAATGGAAGAAAGCGGCCATAAACTTCGTGCTACAGACTATCACTACTAGCACAGTGAAAGTAGTATGCCATGATTTCCATCAGCCATCTGGTCACCTACAGGACGAGACTACAGAGCTGACAGCTTTTTTCCTGGGACCATCAGGGATTGGATCAATCTGCCTCTGCCACCAGCCACAACCATCATGCTACAGACGATCATGACTGCCACAGTGAAAGCAGTGTGTGCTGATCTCCATCACAAGCTGCTCTCCATCAGCCATCTACCAGATCCCACCATTCAAGAGAATCACCTACAGGACAAGGCTACAGAAACTATGGACAGCTTCTTTCCTGGAACCATCAGGGACCGGAACAATCTACCTCTGCCACTAGCCACAATCATTGTGTTACAGCAGACGATCACTACTAGCATAGCGAAAGTAGTATGTGCTGGACTCCCTCAGCCATATACTGGAGCCCTAAGAGGATGCCATTCACGAGAATCACCTCCAAGGCAAGACTACAGAGCCGACAGTTTCTTTCCAGGGACCATCAGGGATTGGAACAAATCTACCTCTGCCACTAGCCACAATACTGGCACAGTGAAAGAAGCATGTGCTGATCTCCACCAGCCGTCTACCAGATCCTGCCATTCAAGAGAATCGCCTACACAACAAGACTACACAAACTACAGCTTATTTCCTGGGACCATCAGGGATTGGAACACTCTTCCTCAGCCACTGCGCCAGGACCTGCCCCACCCCCTGACAGCCCAAGACCTGTACCTGGGGTTGGAACCTCGCACTGCGAAAGAGCCTGCCCTCACTCAATAGTCCCGTTCTCTGCCGCTGTGTGCAACCGTCCAAAGTGCCAGACCGTCCAGAACTGGTCTGACAGTGCTCACATAAAGGAAAACGCAGGGTAATTGTCCGGAAGACTGTACACTGGGAATTTAGGAGGCTCTACACCAGGAAACAACAACTGAACAGAAGACTATACACTGGAAAGTTGGGAGGATCTAAGCCAGGGAAGAACTAGTGAATAGGAGACTGTACACTGGAAAGTTAGGAGGATCTAAGCCAGGGAAGAACAACTGAACAGAAGACTGGGAAGTTAGGAGGCTCTACACCAGGAAAGAACAACTGATTACACTGGGAAGTTAGGCGGCTCTACACCAGGGAAGAACTAGTGAATAGGAGACTGTACACTGGGAAGTTAGGCAGATCTAAGCCAGGGAAAAACTATTGAACAGACTGTGCAGTGGGAAGTTAGGCTCTACACCAGGGAAGAACTACTGAATAATTTATTTTTTTACTCTCACTTGAACAGTAAGTTTGAGTCTGAAAGTGAAACAGAATGAAGCCAACAGCGCTTGTGTAGAATCCACAAAGAAAGGGAGTTAATTTGCTCTCAACAGCACAGGAACACAACAACAGAATCACCTACGGCAACTCTCACATGGTATGAGTAAATGCTGCTTAAATATTACAGACACAAAACACAACACCCCAAATGCATAAAGTAAATACAAAAACAAATAAAAAGACCATCAAAAAGTCAGCCATGACATTCATGCACGTCAATATGTAGTGTCACAGTCGTAATAAAAATGCTGGTCATTGTCATCATATCAGTCTGTTACAGTCTCTTCTTTCATATGCGTGTTCACACACAGACATACAAGTGTGCAAAGATATGCACACTTTCTTTAAAAACAGGCATGCACAAGGTGTACGGGTAAAAAACATGATCAAATGGTCTCATGAGGTATGTTTGTAAGACACAAAGATTCAGCTTTTTTCAGAGGGAACCTTGGTGTTCAACTGGAGACCGTGCATGGCTTTGATTTCCTCTGCTAGTGCCTGAAACAAACAGAGAAAACACAATGGAATCTTTTGACAGGAGTGTGGCATGATGTCCCAAACACATGTAAGTACATACACATGCATGTACATACACATGCATGTGCATGTGCGCACACACACACACACACATGTGCATACAAACACACACTCACACAACCATCAGGCAAATAAGAGACCAGCACCTCAGAAAACATTCCACTTGCAATTTGCATCATGAGAATCCTAGCTCAGTACTGTATTTTTGGTCAAGTGAGGAAAACCATACCAAGGGTTGCGCTGCCTTTTAGAGATTTATGTCAACCAACATGAAACATGTATTTTGCGTCAGTGGTATGAAAAATGCATACAGCATAACCTAAAAAATTAATTAGCACACAAATGAAGCCAAAATGATGGAGTAACTTGAATGTAGCTCACAATCTGTACAGAGAGCAGAGGAAAATAGTAAAAAGAAAGCCTATCGGTGCACAAAGAAGTGCAAACGTTCAGTAAATTTGCTGTTAACAAAAAGTTTGAATAGATCGCAACATCGCATGCAGCATCAATTCCGAACCGGATACGTAATTACATTGATCAGTTCGTCAACAATCAAATGGTGTAAAGTATTCTTGTGGAACAACATTAACCGCCGTCTGCATGATGTTTACCTCATTAACAAGCCGGTGCTGCAAGACTGTTTTCTTCCCCCGAAACTCCTCAGCTTCAATAGAGATCTGGTACATGGCCCCACAGCCACCTGGAACATTCCAGACTGAGTCAACATTGAGTCACCCACAGGCACATGTTCGTGGGTAGTTATCCAGAGATATAGCACATGGCCCCACAGGCCCCTGAAACACATCGGACTGAGTCAACAATGTTGGTGGATACAGGATAGTTATCCAGATATATAACACATGGCCCCACCCTGAAACATCCCAGACTGAATCAACAAGGAGTCACCAACAGGCATATGTTAGTGGATAGTTATCCACAGAGATATAGCACATGGCCCCACAGCCCCCTGAAACATATCAGACTGAGTCAATGTGTCACCCACTGGCTCATGTTGGTTATCAGAGTGCTAGACAGTGGCAAATGTTCTTCAAAGATGTGGTAATGTTGCAACAGCCATCTGGAACACAGCAAACTCTGAAGAGACATACTTGAAAGAACTAACTTGCTCACAGGCACTGGATAGCTGTGACCTAAGACATGGTTCTACAGCCCCACAGAACATAATATAAATGAAAACAGCAGAAAAAAATTATCAGTCTACTAGAACTACAGAAGTACTTGACAGTAAATAAATATACCAAGAAAGACCTGTATATATATATATATATATACACACACATAACAATTAAGATATATGCATGCACTCTTACTATGTAAGAATCACAGTATTCACACACAAAAGTTCTGAGCTCCTGTGATTTGGGGTAACAACTAACATGATGAAGTCCTCTTTATTATTTATTATCCTCATTATGCTTCTGTAATGGCCAATGCTCTTTTATTATTATCGTTATTATTACTGAGATTGAAGAGTATTTTTAACATGCACACACTTACATGCTTTCTAAAAAACATTTTCTTCCTACTTGTGTGAGCAAAATCTAACTGTTTAAATTACCTTATTTCCCCTTCCCCATACTGCCCCCGTACCTTGAAATGTCTCATTTGGATGGAAATTGGCACAGTACAAACCTCGTTATTCTTATAAACAGAAATGTGTGGACCAACGGACATTTTTAAAATTTAAGCCACTCACATTTTTTATCTGTTCAGAATTTCAAGGACATACCTGAAATATCACTGACTTCCACTAATTTGGCGCCAGGAAAACATGACCTGAGCTTGTTAGTGATAGCCCTCTCTCCATCAGTCAGCTGCGTACTTTTGTCGCTGTACCAACAGCGGCACTGTTGCTGGGGCTGTTGCAGCTGAGCATGCAGTGGTTGACCTACTCCCAGCGGCTGCTGACTCACTGATAACCTGCACCACAGCGGTCTGACCACCTGCAGTCAAATCCAAACAACTGAAGGCAACTCTGCTCACCCATAGTCATGCAGCATGAGAGTCTGATGACATACTGGTAAACTGCAATGTACCCTACTTCAGCTCAAGTATGGTATAACTGCTGCGAGCCTGTCTTCAGCTTCAAGTATGACATTCAGCTTCAAGTACAGTAATACTAATAGCTACCGTGAGCCTGTTTTCAACTTCATTACTGCAGTTTACCCTATTTCAGTTCAACTTCATAAATTGTGGATCAACCTAGTGTGTTCTATATTTATGTGTCCAAACAATGGTATGGCTATCAATACTTGACTCTTTTTTTTTTAATGTGTCCATAGGTGTTCATGCATGTGATTGCACATACAGGCTGTATGAATACTGTAAGAAAATTTGCACTGAAAGAACCTTTACTCCTATGTATCCTAGCCAGTGTCTGTGATAAAAAAATAAAAAAAATAAAAATCCACAGTGAAAGGCCTTCTTTAAATACATGTATTCTAGTAGTATTACTCCTTTCACTGCACTAACAGTAACATACCCAAATAATTTTGATTCAAGTTATTTATTATATTAATACAGTTTGTGCTTTTGGTGACAGTTCATATCATATATCAGATTATGGCTCATCGGCTTTTTAGACTGTTGTTTGCTAAGTAATGTTTTGGCTTATATTATGCTCAACATAATTCCTTTTTTTCGGAGTGCTGCATGACCTGGCTTGTCTTTATCAACAAAAAATCCCAGGTCTTTTTCTACCTCTATATATACTGAAGCTCCCTGCCATCCATAAAATATTTGAACTCTGGATTATTTTTCCCAACATGTAAAATTTTACACTTATCTTTATTAGATTTCTTCTGCCAGTCCTTAGTCCACTGCACCTGCTGATCTATGCTGTTTTGCAACAACCTACAAAAACAATGTTCCTCAGACTGCATAGTTGTGTACACCTTAGTGTCATCAGCAAAAATCTGGACGAAGCATTTTAGAATTTCTGGCATTTATATCATTAATAAAGTAAATAAATAATGTAGGGCCCAGGACACTCCCCTTGTTTTGTGTGATTATGAAAGTATTATTCCTCCACTCTTCTGCCTCTAGACACCAAGTTACAAAGAAACAACAGGTGAACATTTTATTTTTTACAATAGTTTATGAAGCACAAAATGACAAATGTGTATAAGTAAACATGGTGATTAACGTCCACAGAAACCATATGGCTTATTATGGACGGGAATGTGTATTAACTATTATGAAACAATAAAACTTATTTTTAAAATTGTTTCAAAAAAGGCTGGTAACTGACATGTTGCTCATGAAGCTATACTGTTATATTCGGTACATATTGCGATCGTAATTAAGCAAGTGTATACTGCAACATCCACACACTTTACTCATGATCAAGCTAACAAACACCTGCAACCCGTTCAAGTGATGATACGATTGCATACAATTTATCTAAAACTTGGTGACAATAATTGTTTGATGAACAAAATTATACAATCATATATTGATTTGTCTCGCATTGCACAAGCTCATAGATCTACTGACAGTAACTGAAACGCAGACCTGTAAGCCCCTTTGATCGAGCTACAAAATACCTGTCGTGTCAAGTGAACGAAGCGCAGCATAGTTCAACGACTTGTCCCGTCTATCCAACTACTGCAGAGATTGTTCCTCCGTGTTCGTCACCTTCACGGCAGATGCAAGAGGGATGATTCATTTTATATCATGCTTATAAAGACGATTTTGTTTTCGGATTTACGTTTTGCAAGCAATAACGAACGTCAAAGCACACTGTAGATTGAAATAGATCCGATGCTTGAACAGAGAAGAACTGCATGTTTTAGATAGTTATGATCGAAAAATTGTATTCTGTGTATTTAGATAAAATAAATGCTCCCTTTGCAGACGAAAAAATGGCGACCATTCCGTCACGCATTCTGACACTCTTGGTAAGTGTCAGATATGTTACTGCACGCTTAACTGCTGTGTGCTGTTTGGTCCCAAGAAACTTTAATGCGGCTTATGTATTTATAGTTCGAGTTGTTTGTATTGTCCATCGTTAAAATGTCTCTTGTAGTGCCCAGTTGTAAAGTTACGACTGGACATCGGCTGTAGTGTTGCGTTTCGTCTAGTTTCATAACTAAGTGTAACTTGTAATATAATAAGATTTGATCAGAAATGTGTGTGGATGCGTGCGTTTGTGTTTCAGAACGATAGAAGTAGCTACGAGTCTGGTCAAAGATGTCTTGCAGTTGACATGATACGGGCACTGAAGTGACGAAGAGAGGGACACAACTAGGATTTCCAAGAAGTTTGACTGACAGTTCAAAGTCCACAAAACGGGTCAGAAATAAACTAGACATTGCAAATGGGATCAATTTCAAACTTTGCACGGTGGTGTAATGGGAATAGACATAGTCTGGTGACCAAATACTAAAATAAAAAGAACAATACCATGCTACTGCTAAAAAAGAAAAGAAAAAAGGGAGAGAACAACAACAAACTCATTTGAAGTATTTAAAAGCTTTTTTTCTTCTTCCGTTCATAGAGTCGAGGTGGCCGTCCTGGGCTTTCCATCCTAATGAGCCTTCTGGTTTCCGTGGACGTAAAGCTGTATTGAACCATGCTTTGGCATTGGTTTCAGCTTGCCGGTAATATGTCAACTGACATCGGAGGACATTAAGCAACACTGCCTACCTACCTACCTCTTCCGTTCATGACCATTGGCCAGAAATCACTGTTAATGTTATAGTGTTATTAGATATATATAATATCAAATTAATACAATTATTGATGCTTTCTGTTTCATTATATGTTTGATGACTTGTAATAATAATAATGTACATTTACCAAGCGCTGATCCACACCCTGAGCACTCACATGATACGTAATAACCTAAACACAATATTGTGTGTTATGTACCTTCCTGTTAGTTAAAGGGGCCACAGCATACCTGTTCAAGATGCCTGTCGACAACAGCTGGTTGCTGGTCAGCAGAAGAGCGAGCAAAGTACTTTCCAGTCAAAGAGGGCTGCATGGTTCCTGCCGACACATTCAAGGGCAAGGTGGCATTTGTGACAGGAGGGGCCACTGGGCTTGGTTATGGCATGGCGACAGCTTTGTCACAGCTTGGGGCTGATGTTGTTATTGCTAGCAGGTTTGTCTTGTAAACTTTCTTTCTTCTGAATACTGTGTGTGTGTTTGTGTGTGTGTGCACATGTATGTTTGTGTGTGTGTGTGTTTATGTTTGTGTGTGTGTGTGTGTGTGCATGGGGAGGGGAATGGGAGGCTATGTTGTCATACTGGAAGCAAAATATTATTACTTTTGGATTTGTTATTTGTTGTGTACAGCCAGTCCCGCTGTCCATTGCTACTGAAACTGTGTTAAGAACACCCAATTGAAATCAGAGAAACATTTAAAATTAGATTTTCTGTTGTAATATCTTCTGCCTGTTGGCTGAAATGTCTTTTGAGAAGGCTGGGCCTTTCAGTATAAAATACTGACACAGCTCCCATCTGCTTGTGTTAACAAAGTCAGGTAGACAAACACCAGCCCTATCATTGCATCTGCACTTGTGGCTTGGGGAAAGATGTTACTTTTCTTTTGAGGTGTGACAGGTTTAACTTCAGGCTGGCTCAATAAGGTACCTCAGAATTAGCACAACAAAACTGGAAAAGCATTTGGTACTTCATAGTGTCAAAGTGATCCTATGAAATTTGTCCGTCAGCCATTTTGTTTTTTGTGACAGGAGTGAAGACAGACTGAATAAATCCGCTGAGGAGATCACAAAGGCAACAGGCAGAAAGGTGAGCCTGTCAGTTATTTTAAATATATACTGTAGAACTTTATGTTTTGGTAAAAGTTTGCTCATTTCATTTTTGTATGTTCTGCTTGTGTTTATAACTTGGAAACCACTTCCCCCCCAAAAAACAGCATTTTTGTCAATGTTGAAACAGGTGTTTCCTGTGAGAATGGATGTTCGCAAAGCTGACGAAGTTGCAACAGCAGTGGACAAATCCATTTCCGAGTTTGGCTTGCCAGACCTGGTTTTGAACAATGCAGCAGGGAACTTTATCTCGCCAACAGAGCGCCTGTCGCCAAATGCCTTTGCCACCATCATTGGAATAGTACTTCAGGGAACGGCCAACGTCACTCTGGATATAGGAAAGCGGCTCATTAAAGAGAAAAAAGGTGATATGGACAACTATGGAAACTTCTTTTTAACAACAACAACAAAACTGATTCAGGAGCATTGACTTCTTTCTTGCAAGAAAATGTAGTGTAAATGGAAAGCTGTGTGGAGTGTGTAGTTGATAGCTAGATTTAAACAGTACAATGGGTTGTACAAAGACTGAGAGAGGTGTGTACTTTATGTGTTAGCTATTTGTTAAATTGCGGATAACATTTTCTGTTGTGATGTACATTATGTGTGTTACCTTAAAGTTGTTCAACTTCAGCGCTTTGAACTGTGGGATAGACTATTTATACAAATTTCCATTTTTATTATAATATGATATGGTATAAATATATAAATAATAAAGAAAGACCTCATATTTAGGTGAAGCTATTGTGTGCAGGGGCGACATTTCTGGCCATATCAGCAGACTATGCGACGTCTGGCTCTGGCTTTGTCGTTCCCAGCGCCTGCAGCAAGGCTGGTGTGGAAGCCATGACAAGGTTAATGTCAGCATGAGTCACTCACTCAGTTGATCAGCAGTCAGTGACAATCGGTCAGCAAAACTAAACAATCTGTTTATGAATCAGTCAAGCTGTCAATGAAGTCATTGAACCAGTGCATGCATCCACCCACCCATCAGTCATTTCATCAATAAGTGTAAATTTCCTCCATCACAGTGTCTTGTGACTAATCTGATGATCATGGTGTGTGTGGGTGGATGTGTGTGTGTGTGTGTGTGTGTATGTGTGCGCACAAGAGCATGTGTGTGTGTGTATGTGTGTGCACAAGAGCGTGTGTGTGTGTGTGTGTATGGTGCACATGCGTGGGTGCGTGCGCATGTGTGGGCATGTGTGTGTGTGTGTGTGTGTGTGTGTGTGTGTGCATGCTCCTGTAAAATTGCATACTCATTTTTTTTTTTTGTGAACTTGTTTCTCCACCTCAGGTTCTCCAGGAAATTTCTCTGGGATGGTGTTAAAATATATTTTTATTTTTAGTTTGTTAGAGCATTTGTGGTCACCTGGTGCTGTGAACATGCATTATGTTGTATGGAAGGTTCAGGTATATATTATTTAAAAAAAATCAATTTGTTTGCTTAGGAGTTGATGAATCGCTTTCCCAGGCATACCCAGCTCATGTTCAGCAACTTCTAACCTTTGTTCTCTTCTCTGTCTGGTGTCTAAGGTTTTTCAGAGTTTACTCCCATGGGAGAAAACTGTCCCAGTGATTATTTATTCCTTGGCATTGTTTGCAGGTCACTGGCAGTGGAGTGGGCCCGCTATGGCATGAGGTTTAATTGCATTTCACCAGGGCCTATTGAAACCAAGGTAGGCAGCCGTAATGCATCGAGTGCATGGTACTGTGGTTGGTTAGAGTGCTGCTCTCTTCAGTCCCCTAGGCTTTCTGCTAGGGTTTGCCCCACCCTCAGTTCCTGGTCAGAGCCCCGTTTGCTCAATCTTGAATTAACTTTCCTCCATTGTAGTGGATCTCTGTGGTCCATTGAAAAAGTGTTCTGTGCCAGTTGTTAGTTGTTTGGTACAATCACTGTAATGAGAAAGAAAAGCAGAGGGTAGAGAGACCTGAATGCTGTATTTGTTATGTTTTCACTGCTTTGCTTCCTTTTGGGGGGTGGGCGTAGATTTGATTGATTTGGACTTTCATTTTATGGTATTTCTTTCATTTCTGTTGTTGCTGTTTTTTTTTCTTTCCTTGTTGTTGTTTTCTTCTTTTCTTTGTTTCTGAAATTCCCATTTTCTTTATTCTTTCTTGAACAATTTTATAAATGTTTGTGTCTTCAGTGCAAAAGCATGGTTTGGAAGGAAGAAGTTATTTTCAAGTCTTACTGGAGTTGCTTTCTCAAACAGTTTGCACCATAACATGTTGACAACAGTCTGACATGTTCTGTTTGTGGCAGGGAGCGTTCAGTCGCCTGGACCCCACTGGTCAGTTTATGGGTCAGTTTGTGAAGAGGATACCAACTGGCCGGGTAGGGGATGTCAACGAGCTGGTCAACCTGGCCCTCTACCTGCTCAGTGACTATTCTAACTGGATCAATGGACAGGTAGGTTCATTGGCTGATCTGTGAACAGTTGCTTGACAGGTGGGTCAGTTTGACCTCTGTCTGCTGAGTGACTGTTCTAACTGGATCAATGGACAAGTAGGTTGATTGGCTGCTCCATGGACAGTTGCTTGATAGGTGGGTCAGTTTGACCTCTTCCTGCTCAGTGACCATTCTGCCTGGATCAGTGGGCAGGTAGGTTAATTGGCTGATCTGTGAACAGTTGCTTGACAGGTGGGTCAGTTTGACCTCTGCCTGCTCAGTGACCATTCTGCCTGGATCAGTGGGCAGGTAGGTTGTTTGGCTGGTCTGTGAACAGTTGCTTGACAGGTGCAACAGTTTGAACACTACCTGCTCAGTGACTGTTAGTGGACAGGTAGGTCACTTGGCTGGAGTGTGGACAGTTCTTGACAGGTGGGTCAGTTTGACCTCTACCTGCTCAATGACTGTTCTACCTGGATCAATGCACAGGTAGGTTGTTTGGCTGGTCTGTGACCTCTGCCTGCTCAATAGCTTAGTACTTCATTCATTCCTTGTGGAAAAATCAGGTTGGCTTTCCTGGGTAAGGCCACAGCAGCCGCAAGAATAGTGTTAGCCTTTCCTGACGTGTGTGTGGTATTTTCCTGTGTCCAAGCAAAAGTGTGGCTGCCAGTCTTTGTGATTGTTAATGTGCATGCCAGAGTTGAAGCTTGAGATTGCATGCAGGGGCTGTACAAATGCTATAAGAGAGTCTGCACTGAAAGTTGACTCTGGAGAAAAGTCCCTTGCAGCAAGCAGTCAACATGACAATCTCAGATTTTAAGCAAACAAGCACTTCATTTGTATAAACTTTAATGTTGTTAGGACAACCCAATGAAGAGTACAGGTGGACATATTTGTGCATTATCTCAGTTTTCTGGCCACCCTGTGTGTTCACTTTGGTTCTCCTTTAAATCAGACAGTGTTCCCACAGTCCCAGTAGTGTGTGTAGCTTTCCTGTAGGGAACCAACATGGCTGTTCCCTGACGATCTCCAGTTTGAAGCAAACAAAGACTTCATTTGTATAAACTTTAATGCAATTAGGATAACACACAAGGGAGATAATTAGTGTAATATAAGTACATCAACAAGACCTGAGTCACCTAGGGTAACTCTCACCTGGCATGCATGTAAATACGAGGGACATAAACTCCACCAGAAGTTCATCCTCCAGGTGGAAATATTTGTGCAATATCTGCATTTTCTGGCCAACTTGTGTGTTTGCTTTGGTTTGCTTTCAAATCAAACATTGCCTCACAGTCCCAGGAACATGTGTAGCTTTCCTGCCAAGGTCAGTGCAGAAAATACTGACTATAGGACTTATGATGCTTGTCTTTGTGCAGCAGATATATACACATTTTCCCTTTTTAAAATTTTCATGTTATTGCTACTGTCAGATCATGCATGCTTGTTTAGATCCAGGCCAGGTTATACAAACTCAGACCTGGGCTGTATACTAACGTGGCCTTCTTCCAATGATGTTTCAGGTGATCCGTCTGAACGGAGGGGAGTACCCCAATGCAGCGGGAATGTTCAACGGATTGCTGCAAGTCACACAGGAACAGTGGGACACTCTGGAGTCCCTGATTCGCAGTGTCAAGGGCTCCTAGACTTTTGAACGCAGCAGTTTCCGTTGCATATGAATGTGTGAGTGTATGCATAATTCATATACTTGATGTCTTTGTGACATAGAGTGGTAGTTCATGTTGTACATCTTGAGTATGAGAGAATTACCCATTTAACACAACATTGAATATGGGTGACGTCAAGTGGGCATTATTACCTCTTCCTTTGATTGTTTACTCTCGTTGTTGTTTTTCCTACATGAACACTATTAGGCTTCATTTTGTTTTCGTATTACAGCAATTCTATTTTATGTGTGTTTATGTGTGAAACAAGTTTATGATCAAAGAGCTATGTCCAGTCTTAAATAGAAACCAATTCCACTGAATGTGTGTAACACCTGTGTTGTAAAGTGTGCATGAAATCTAATCTGACATTGACATGTGAATTACACAGGCCAAACTTTTGAATCCTCAGTGGGAAACAGGAAATGCTTTGTTCTAATATTGTGAGAAATAGTGATTAAAAACTCAACACTTGTCTATACAAGGTTTATTTGCATGTAGTTTTGTTTGTTTGTTAAATGTAAGGTTTGTTTTCTCATTTTTGTTTCTATGAGTTTTCATGGTTTTATGTGCATGGTAGATTTTAGCGTCAATTTTGCGTGTAACAAAAATTATGCAAAGCTCAGGACATGTTTATATGTATCTGTTGTAAGCGTAATTCTACAGTGAATGTACACACATCAAGTGTTTGATGCTTTGTTTACAGTGGACTCTAGGTCTGGTCCCACCTGGCCACATTCTGTCCAAGGGCTTGTCTTGCCCGCCAGTGAATGTACACATCAAGTGTTTGATGCTTTGTTTACAGTGGACTCTGGGTCTGGTCCCACCTGGCCACATTCTAAGGGCTTGTCCTACCCGCCAGTGAATGTACACATCAAGTGTTTAATGCTTTGTTTACAGTGGACTCTGGGTCTGGTCCCACCTGGCCACATTCTGTCTAATGGCTTGTCCTGCCCACCAGTGAATGTACACATCAAGTGTTTGATGCTTGGTTTACAGTGGACTCTGGGTCTGGTCCCACCTGGCCACATTCTGTCTAATGGCTTGTCCTGCCTGCCAGTGAATGTACACATGAAGTGTTTGATAATTTGTTTACAGTGGACTCTGGGTCTGGTCCCACCTGGCCACATTCTAATGGCTCATCCTGCCCAAAGAACTGAATCATTCCTCGTCTTCTTCTCATGATTTTGTTAACTGATTCAGAAGGTAGAAGCTTGTTAACCTAGCAAGTGCTTTCCCATGCTGGGGAGTTAATCTGGCCCTGCTAGTGTTAATGGTTTATGTCCCCTGTTTTATAGTCGCCCAGGTCTCAAATGCAGGACTGTAAATGGAGTCAACTGCCTTTTTACTGTTGTTCTCTCAATTTATTCAGTGGAAGCGACCTGCCCTCATGTGAGGAGACACATGTAAATAGCCATTATTCTTTGTACTTTTGTGTGCTATAAATGTGTGTGCATGTTTGGGACTTTGCTCAGGTATATTTGTTGCTCGTCATGATATGATATTTGTCATCTCTCAATGAAAGAATGAAATACATTTCTATGTAGGAAACTTTGAAGTCCCTGTTGGCTTTTTATAATTTTTAATGTAATGGTACCAACACTCAATCAGCCATACAATAATGCACTCATGGAAATGTCTCAGTTCATGCAATTAAACACACAATAACAACAACAACAACAACAAACAAACAAACAAACAGAAGATACATCACATAGGGAAAAGAACAAGGATAGCAGTTTGCCCAGTTATAAAACTATACACACCATGCAGCAACACAAAGATATGTGCTGATGTATGAAATAAATATTTCAAAATGCATAAGTTATAAAATGTATACGAGGGCTGACAGGGAAACAAATCACAGTCAATCCTGAAGAATTACAAAGGTGACCAAAGTCTTCCACAGCCCAAAAGACAGGAAAAACATTAAGGATTGATCAATATTCACACATTTCCCAGTAATACATGAGTCACCATCATTATTATTTCTCTGGCACCAACAACTGCTGTTGGTTCTTGCACTGTCTCACTGACAGACTGTGGAAACAGGTAAGACTACACAGCTGTCCCATGAGTGAGGTATCCACATCACAAGTTGCGTTTAAAGCAACACGGATATGTCATCTCCCCTTAGCAGCTTGGGTTTTCCAAAGCTAACAGACCTGCAAAAGTGTTGATCACTCTCCACGAAAGAAGTGGTCCCTGCCTGTTGCTGCTTGTGCATTCCCACACAATCACTGATCTACAAGTATATGGTTAATGGCTCACCAATCGAGAGTGTTGATCAGTGTGAGGCAAGTAGTGAGTTCAGCCACTCTCTTACAGACTACTTGGAAAAAAAGAGTGGGGTTTTATTTGGAATAACATTGTGATGTTGTGCGGCTTGGGGTTGCAATCACTGAGTCACTGAGGGTGCCCACTAGAGAGGCAGAAGGGATTCACCTTTTACAGGAAGTATTCTGTTGTCATTATTTGATGGGTTTGTATGATGCCAGTCATATCTGAATGTCTTTTAGAGCCAGAGCTAAACTCTGAAAGCTGTGCACGCGTGTGTACTTATTTCAGTCTGTAGTTGAGACGTGCCCACTCAGTTGGTGCCCACTCGGCTTCAGCATGAGCATCAAGGCTGCTATCCACATATTTTACATCAGTGCACAGAATAATAAGAAAACATTTTAGGATTCACACCCTTTTCCTGGGCTTGTTACTATACATGTTTTCACACAGGGAATGTGCTTCTCCATCCCGTGAACAGTCGGTTACGCCCTACAGCTGCTGAATTTTCCAGCAGGCAGTGTTCACTTTTTTCCCAAAGGAAGTTTCTAGTCAAGAAAAACTAATGCTGGCTGCAGCTTGGGTCTTTTCATGGGCATTGTCCACCTCTCCTGGTAACAGTTAAACCTGTTGATTTTTTTCTTCTTTGCTTTTTTATTACACAAGCAGCATCTTCATTTCTGTTCAGGGAACAGTTAAGCCAGCTGTGCCTACTGCAGCTGCCTTTTCACAGGCCTAGCTCTTTTGGTTTAGTTCCTTTATCTGGGGACTGAAGTAATTTAATCCATGTATCTTTCGTGTCAGTCAGCAATGCTTAATGCTGCTCTGGCACCCAGAGAGAACATTAACACATTAACCTGATCTGTTCTGGGAACTTGTCAGTTATGCTAATCAAAGCCTGTTTGGGGATTTTTTTCTTATTTTTTTTCTCACAAGTAGAGCATTTCACTTGTCTGTCCTGGAAACAAAAGTCATGCATGTACAATGGCCAAAGCAGCCTGGGTTTTTCCCACACAAGGCATTCACCTCATCTGTCCTGGGAACAGTCACGTACAATGTAGCCTGGGTTTTCCCACATAAGGCATTCACCTCATCTCTCCTCGCAACAAAGTCAGTTCCACCAACTGCAGCCTTTTTTTTTTACAGGTAGAGCATTCCCCTTATCTGGCCGTCAAAGTCATGCCCATTGCAGTCAGGGTTTTTCTGCAGGTAAGGCATTCACCTGATCAGTGCTGGATACAAAGCCAGTTATGCCCGCTGCAGTCTGGCGGTTCCAACAGGCAGAGCATTCACCTCTCTCTCTTTGTCAGTCAGCCACTTCTCATATGGCACACCGGCCTTGGAACGGCCCAGTGAACGGAGATACAGGCGCAGGGCACCAATAGTCTGGGGTCCCCCATCCTCTGTTTCATCATCCCTGTCTGTGTAGTCACGGCGAGATCGCGAAGTGGCTGTCACGGTACGGGACAGGCGGTCAGCCTTCTCCTGCTGCCGCTGCTGCAGCCAACGCTCATAGCCTAGTCGCTCGTTCTCCTCTTTTTTCCTGTGACACACAACCAGCACAATGTGAAATGCTTTCTCAGTGGTGATTAAAAAAAAGAAGAAAAAAAAAAGAAAAAAGAAACAGCATGACTGCTAGTGTTCTAAAACATGATCCAAACAAAAAGGTTCAAACGAATGCTTATTTATTTTTACACGGACACACAGTATGCAAATGTTTCGGGAAATCCCTTTTATCAAGCCACAAAATGACACTTAAACAACGGATAAACAGTTAAAAACAATGATAAATGAAAGAAAAAGACTTATCTTGTTTTGGTTGAGTTTTTGCAGCTTGTTCAGTGCTTGGAAGATTGTTGGCATGTTTTTTGTGTTTGGATGAGTGGTGATTAATAATGTATGAATAGAGCTGGAATTCTGAGCCATATCCTGAGGTGTTTGAAAGCAAAAACATTACAGTAAAAATAAGACATGTGAAGACGTGCTTGCAGTTTTTCCCTCTCCTTCCCTGTTTTTTCTCCATTACATCATTGGTTCCTCCCCCAAGGCCCCAACATTTTCCCCAGCTCTTGTAAGTATCTACATAATTAATAAGCAATTGATGACACTCAAGAAAGTGATCATGAAGCAAAATTCACAGATGAGACATCACGAAACAGCAGTAACGGTCATTTGTCCCAAAGAATATCAACTGACTCACTTTTCAGAATCAACTTACAAAGGAGTTAATTAGTGCTTGAAAGATGTTGCATGAACACAATAAGAACAAAGACCTGAGTCACCTACAGTTATTCTCTCCTGGCACGTGAATAAATACAAAGTACCTTAATTCCTCATATCCTCAGTTTCAGTATGTGTTTGTTGTCAAAAAGTAAAGTTTGTCAAAACAGAGTCCTTTGAACTTCTGCTTAAAAGAACTAGCCTTCCTGAAGCAGGCATCATCCAACGGGCAGAAGAAATTGCAATAAAAACATAAAATCAAAGATTCTGTTTTCAGACGCTCTGTACTCAGTTTTCACAACAGATTATATGGCACCAGTTTTTGTTTATGCTGGAGCACAGAATATGAGCATCTTACAGTGAATGTGTGTGGGCATGACCTCAATACCATACTTCATTCCATACGGTATATTTATTTGACACATGGCAATAGAGACACTGAAAACAGAGGGAACAGACAAAGAAAATCATACTTCTCCTCTTCCTCCAGTCTTTTCAGTTTCTGCTCTTCCCGCAATTTGCGCTTTTCTTCATTCACTTTTTCCTCAGCATCTTTGATCTTCTGCAGCCATTCTTCATGTGTGGCTGGTTTCCTCAGAAACTTCCCATGTTTTCTGTGGTAATGGTACACAAAGATGTATCAGCTTAGCAAACGTTTTTTTGGAGTTGAGTTATGCAAGAGATGTGGCTGAGTGGGTATATAGGCACTAGGTTTGGAATCTGGAAGTTAATATTGGTTCAAACCCTTATTCAGACAGTTAGTTTTTTTCATTCCCCACCCTCCCTCTCCCATGCATCCATTTGTGAGTGTGCGCATGCATGTGTGCATGCGCGAGTCCCTGCAAGTGTGCGTACGTGTGTGTGTGTGTGTGTGCATGCATGTGTGCATGTGGGTGAGTGTGTCTGCATGTATGTGCATGTGTGTGTGTGTGCGTGCATGCACATACATGCATGCATCTTATGTGAGTGAGTGCATGTGTGTGTATTTTGTTTTCTGGTTCTACTTGAAGCCAGAAGGTTCCAGCTGTCACTTACTTTTTCAGTGTCTTTGGACTGTCAATTGGTGGGAGTTCAATCTTCAGTGAATCTGCAAAAAGATTTAATAGATCATTAGCCAGCCAATCACATGGGTAAAAATATAGCTCAAAGTTAGTTTTTCAAAAGAATTTGCAACTGGGTAACTGCCATATGCAGCCAGGTTGGGCATCTAAAAAGATATTCAGAAAAGAAAATTCACAAAAGAAAAAAGAAGTCTACAGACAGGTGACAAGAGTGAATCATAAATGTTCTGATCATAGGAATTCTTTATTTGTCAATTTTGTGGAAGAAATTTGTCAAAATACAGACATGTGATAATGAGCGAAATTTAAATGTTCTGATAATAGAAATGTTTCTATATTTGTCGGTTTCATGGAAAAAAACTGGTCAAAAGACTCCATCTGAATGCACTCGCATGGTCCTGTGCCCTTTGTCTTTAACAATAAAAACACCATCTTACCGGTGCCTTCAGAACATAATCAAAGAGTTAAAGCACCACCTCACCTGAGCCATCACGGAAGCAGTCAATAAATCAAAGAACCTTGTCACCTGTGCTGTCAGTGAACTAGTCAAAGACATAAAACATCAACTCACCTGTATTATCAGGGAAGTAGCCAAAGAATCAAAGCACCATCTCATCTGAGACACCAGGGAAAGCGTCAATAAATCAAGGAACCTTGTCACCTGTGCTGTCAGCGAACTAGTCAAAGACATAATGCATAAACTCACCTGTATTATCAGGGAAGCAGTCAAAGAATCAAAGCACCATCTCACCTGAGTCATCATGGAAGTTGTCAATAAATCAAAGAACCATGTCACCTGTGCTGTCAGCAAAGTAGTCAAAGATACAGAGCACCAACTCACCTGTATCATCAGAGTTAATGAATCAAAACATCATCTCACTTGAACCATCAGGGAAGTTGTCAATGAATCAGATAGCACCAGCATGCCTTTATTATCTTGGAAATTGTCGGAGAGTGGGGGGGGGGGGGGGGGGGGGAGTGAAGGAAGCAGGTTGGAAGCATGACTGAAGAGTCACAAGTCAGAGGTTGCTATATGACATGACTTTTATTGACACCAACCAGGAAACAGTGTAGGCTCTCCCCTGAATCCAACACATTGGTGCCCAGGCAGCAGCTCACACTAAAAGATGACCTGCATCTACAGGACACTAGGGGAAAGAGGACGTGGTGGGCCCAGCTCCCAAGTTTGAACACTCTGGATAATTAGGGCCATAAAACTTTTGGCCAATCAAAAAGAAAGGATGATAGAAAAAAGGTTATAGGGTCACAGCAAAGTAGTCAAAAACATAAAGTACCAGCTTACCTGTATTTTTTTGGAAGGTAATAAAACAAATCAAAGCACATCTCCCCTGAGCCACCAGCAAAGTAGTCAAAGAATCAAAGCACCATTTCACTAATGGCACCATTTCACTAATGCTGTCAGCGAAGTTGTCAAAAACACAAAGTACCAGCTCACCTGGAAAATCAGGGAAGTAGCTGCAGAGCTACAACACCAGCTAACCTGCATAATCAGGAAAGTAGTCAAAGAATCAAAGCACCATTTCACTAATGGCACCATTTCACTAATGCTGTCAGCAAAGCAGTCAAAGACACAAAGTAGAAGCTCACCTGTAAAAATCAGGTAAGTAGCTGAAGAGTTACAATGCCAGCTCACCTGCATTATCAGGAAAAGCAGAGGAATCAAAAGCACCATCTCACCCATGCCATCAGGAAAGTAGTCCCCTTCCTCAGATTCGTGCCGGCTGCCCTCCTCCTGATGGCTGAAGAAGAGGCGGTCTCGCTCCATCTTGTGTCGAATGGAGGGGTGTATGCCTCGCTTGGGGGCCCCCAGCCCTGTGCCCTCAAACTCTCCGGGACCACCCTGCTGGGCTAGGTACAGCTGGGCCTGCAGGGGAACGATGAGAACATAGCACATCACGGTGAGCTGATAACAGTCGGACCAGCATGGGAATGACTGCCTGACCATGCAGCTTTGTTCTGGGCACAACAGACTGAACAACCGCATTGTCACCAAAGTTAGGCTGGTCCCCTTCACCCCTGTATATGTCCCTGGGGTGCCTGGAGAATCAAACAGTGGAGCACATCCCGCAGACATGTTCCAGCTACATGTAGAGGAAGACTCACTGGCCAGCAGAGACCCGGCAGAGAAACATGTGCGATCTATATGTACAGGAAGACTTGCTGGCCAGCAGAGACCCAGCAGACAAACATGTGCGATCTATATGTACAGGAAGACTCGCTGGCCAGCAGAGACCCAGCAGACAAACATGTGCGATCTATATGTACAGGAAGACTCGCTGGCCAGCCGAGACCCAGCAGAGAAACATGTGCGATCTATATGTACAGGAAGACTCACTGGCCAGCAGAGACCCGGCAGACAGACAGGTGTCAGCTACATGTTGAGGAAGACTCACTGGCCAGCAGAGACCCAGCAGACAGACATGTGCCAGCTACATGTTGAGGAAGACTCACTGGCCAGCAGAGACCCCCTGCAGACCAAGTTCTATGGTCATCGGCAGGAATTGCAGAGGACAGCTCTACTGGACTGTTCTTGTGATCAGCGAATAACAAGAAGAAGAAGAAGAATCAGCTCCACAAAAACAGCACAGCCTCTAAAGCCTCAACCTCCAGCCTGACAAAGGAACTGGAAGCTGCCACACATGCTTTCCTCAAGAGGTGACAGCCAGACCGCATATGCTATCATCTTCACAGGTTCACTGCATCAGCTTGCTGCATAGAGTGAAAAGCGGAATGGAAAGCCCAGACTGGCACGTGTCAATGTTTGACGTCCACCTGCAAAGACTCCTGCAGATGTTTCGTCCTGGACACGCTGCAGTGGAATGATCAAGTGGATAGATTGGCAGGCAAAGCAGCCATCACAGGTCACCTGCATCTTAGAAGATATTAAGGGTTGAGGGGTTTGAGACACTACCTGCAGTGAAGCACATCACACTACAGACCACCTGGAGGAAACAGGCATACAAAGGCAAAGCACTCAGCAATCTTCCTTCAGGTCAGTTAATGATGGTATTCAGATGCTCAGGACAGCCCATATGTGCTCCACCCCATCCCTCAAAAGTTTGCCTTTGAAACACTTCCAGTGTTGGTCTGACTGATGAGTCCCTTTCTAAAGTGTACAAAATACAAACAAATGTCAAAATGAGAACCAGTGATGTCTCCACTCACCTTCTGCCCCCTTTTCCACACAGGGTACAAGGAATCATTTTTTTGGTGAGGCATGAGTGGGATGCTGCGAGCAGGAGTGACTTTCTTTGCTCGCTGCTGCCAGTGGAAGAGGAACAAGTGACGACCACAGGACTTGAACCCAAACCGCTCAGCTATGGAGAGCGATGTATCTCCGTAGTCATCCTCAGCATCAATGTCAGCACCTGTGACATAAACAAAACTGTTATCAAAGAAGGATGACACCATTCAAATAAAACTGATGCTGTTGTATTCAGTGAATACACACTGCTGAAAAAATAAATAGAATATTACAGACCACCCAGTAAGAACCAAAACAATAACCTGGCATGTGCAAGAAATATGACTCTTTTTTTGTTTCTTCCTGGTTGATTAAACAAGTGCTGGAGAGCAGAAAAAAGAGACAACCTGAAGCCTGACTGAGAATAAGGGATGTTTCAGTGGCGTGTTTCTCAGGGGTTTGTGAAACAGCATTGTACAGGTGAACACTGTACTAGACTACACTTCAGCGGCTTGCTTGCAAGCCCCACCCCACCCCGCCCCCCACAACAGACCCTGTGCTACTACTCATGCCATCTTCTCACCTGCCCCCCCCACAACAGACCCTGTGTTACTACTCATGCCATCTTCTCACCCCCCCCCCCCCCCACAACAGACCCTGTGCAACTACTCATGCCATCTTTCTCACCCCCAGCCCCCACAACAGACCCTGTGCTACTACTCATGCCATCTTCTCACTCCCCCCCCACCCCCTACAACAGACCCTGTGCAACTACTCATGCCATCTTCTCACCCCCACCCACACAACAGACCCTGTGCAACTACTCGTGCCCTCTTCTCACCTTTCTCCAGTAGCAGATCCACAATGTGTCCGTGACCTTGGGCAGAAGCGATGTGCAGTGCCGTTCGACCATGGGGGGTGCAGGCGTTCACGTCTGCACCTGTCACATGAGATAGTGTGTGGAAAACTAGAAGGTTGAAAGCAAAACCTGGGCTGATTTTCTCTCATTGTTTGTGAAAACACATGTATATGAGATGTGCCTTCTCTTGACAGTGACTGCAGCACACGCAAGATCAGTGGCTAAAGTTCACAACTCGTACACTGACGTTGAACAATGCCTGCACTGGTAGCAACATGCCATCACCATTACCTTACTGACTTCAAGTCATCTCGTTGGCAGTGAAAGGGCTGGACTTGTAAGGCTTTGCACTCTGTTTAATCCTTTCGCGACCACATTTGCCATGCATCACTTAAAAACAACCACTAAGAGTGCCAAATTTTAAATCATTAAGGCCTTTTGTGTTCTTTTTACATTAGCATGTGAAAGAACTTCCATGAAAATGCACCCTACTGAAAGAAAATTTGTTACAGGACCAGAAAGTATTCTGTTTGCAGTGTGCATGTGTGCACTTTTCAGGCTGGAACATTTAGAGGCTGGGGCAGTGAAGGGGTTAACGTAAAGAAGGCCAAAGCTGTGGAGAGGGTGCAGCGATGGCACGAACCACTGTCGATCAGTCGAGTGCACATTTTGTCGAAGCCCCTGTTGGCAGCCATGCTGAGAGCAACTGCAGCGCGTTCCTCCAGCCATGCCTTCCTAGCGCGCTTTGTCATGTAGTCGCTGTTGGGGCTGCGGTACTCAGTGGGGTTGGTCACTCCCAGCATCATCACCTGTAACGCAGTTTACCTCTTGGTCATGGTCTGCATCACCTGATGTGACTCACTGTTTACCTCTTGGTCATGGTCAGCATCACCCGATGCAACTCACTGTTTACCTCTTGGTCATGGTCTGCATCACCTGATGTGACTCACTGTTTACCTCTTGGTCATGGTCAGCATCACCCGATGCGACTCACTGTTTACCTCTTGGTCATGGTCTGCATCACCTGATGTGACTCACTGTTTACCTCTTGGTCATGGTCAGCATCACCCGATGCGACTCACTGTTTACCTCTTGGTCATGGTCAGCACCATCACCTGTGGGTTGCTCAACATTATCACCTGTGACTCAGTGTTTATTTATTGGTCACGGTCAGCAGCATCACCCATGACTCACTGTTTACCACTTGGTCATGCCCAACATTATCACCTGTGACTGACCTCTTGGTCATGCCCAACATTAACACCTGTGACTCACCTCTTGGTCATGCCCAACATTATCACCTGTGACTCACAGTTTACCACTTGGTCATGTCCAGCCTGTGACTCACTGTTTACCTCTTGGTCAAGCCCAATGTTGTTTAGGTAGTCCCATCCACAAAAATCATAAGTATGGTGTAATATATTAGTTGACTCACCATGTAAATATTGTTCTGTAGCATAACCTCCACATAATCATGATGTAATAAAAAAGCTAACTCACAGAATCAGTGCTGCTCTGCTCTACAGCCTCAACACAACAGTGTAATAATAATAATTTGTTTGATTAGATGGATCACATTTATATAGTGCTATTTTATGCTTCTCAGCAGACTCATTGTGTTCTAGTCGCATGTGACTCTGAATGAGTGACTGTAGCTTTATACAGCACACTTTGAACATCCACAGAAGTGGTGTACTTGCAGCACTGTTTGGTTGTTATGTGGCTGGAGCCATCTGAAACTGTTGCCATCTTGGTGCATGTTCTGTGTACACCATACAACTATGCACCAGTTTACATTTGTTTTTTAAAGCAACAATATTTAATAGGACATTTATGGCATCCCATCTCATAAGAGCCCAGGCTGCTTACAAAGGCCTACAAATGTGAGCACTGGTCACACACACACACACACACACACACACACACACACACACACACACACACACACACACACACACACACTACGAACACATATGCGTTATTAGCAATCGGCTGGAGAAAAGGACAACAGGAATAACAAATATGCGGAAGAGGATAAATGAGTTAACTCACATGGTCAATATCATTCTGTGCCACAGCCTCCACCAGTGTGGTCCACATTGGCCAAACCCTCATGTGAAGCGTGGCACCTGGTACTATGTCATTGGATCGAACATCCGTGTCATCCAGCAGTTCTCCTGAGAGTGAAACAAACCAAATGATAGGCTGGGAAAATGTGAAGCTATGTGTAACACTGACAGCCCTTCAAGTCTGTCTGTCTGTGTCTGTGCATCTGTCTCTCATATAAACATATGAGCACAAACATACACACAACCAAATGCACACACACACACACACACACACACACACACACACACACACACACACACACACACACACACACACACACACACACACTCACACACACATACACACATGCAGTGCACACACTCACACACACACACACACACACACACACACACACACACACACACACACACACACACACACACACACACACACAAACATGCATCCAAGTATTCATGCATGCAAGCACAGATGTAACTAAATAAATGCTAAAGAACTTGAAGAAGAAGAACACGCTGACAAAATTCTGTAAAGATTCTATAAATGTTACAGAACAAGCAGGACATATTCTATTTAGAAAGCCTAAATTTTCCATGAGAAAATTACAGGGGGAATAATGAAGTGTACAACATATAAACCTTTGTCCAGGCAACTGACTCACCGTAATGTATGTGTGTGGGAAGGTCTGAGGAACAAGCAGGACAATGTCCCAGGCAGCCTAAATTTTCCAATCAAGTAAATTACAATGGGGGCAATAAAGTATACAATACAACAGCAAAGTACCTTCATCCAGGTAGCTGACACGCTGTATGTGTGTGGGAAGGCCGGAGGAAAACTCCAGGTATTCCTTCAGCTCACTGATCTTCATGTCACTGTGCACCTGGGTCAGGGTGAACACTTCATCTGTCGGAATCAGCTTTACTTGGATCTGAAAAAGAAGAAAAAAAAGAAGAGCAAACCCCCCAGTGAGATTTGATAATCAAGTTTTATTAACAGCATACCTCCTCTGCTACAAATATTTACTGCCTGCTTACATCAGTTGAAAATTGCATATAGTGTATTACATATATATATAGATGTAACCGAGTGTACTGTATACATGACCCTTTGATCCTTTCTTTCCTGTCCTTTATCCTTTTTGATTGGGTGGGAGTTTTATGGCCCCAATTATCTAAGGTGTTAAAACCTGTGCACTGGGCCAGCAGCATCCCTTTTCCCCTGGTGTCCCTGCAGAGGCAGGTTGTTTGTTTGCTTTTGCGGCCAGTGTTCATCTCAGGGGAGAGCCTACACTGTTTCCTGGTAGGTTGGTGTGCAAATAAAAAGTTATGTTATAGCAACCTCGGACTTGTGACTCTTCATCCATGCTTCCAAGCTGCTTCCCTCAACTCCCCACCCCACTCCCCTACATATATATCACACAGGCACCTGCAAAATGATATATATATATAATAAATATATGTGTGTGTGTGCATGTATGCACTTAGTCTTTCTGGACAAGGTTATATGCTATTGGGTGATTCAGGCGGGGTTGTTAACTCCCTTGACTTTTACCCGGCATCGCTTAAGTCCCTTGGCTGCTTTTACTTCCGGTGCGTACTTTCTTCACAATGGAAAGCGGTGACAGTGAATTTGCGAATTTTACACTGCCAACGTTAAAAGCATTTTTTGAGGCATGTAGTCATAATGTGGCTGGAAATAAGCAATAACTTGTTGCTCGTGCTTTGGGATGCCCAAAAACGCATTTTTTCTACGAACTCGCGATCTTCTGATCAGCCCCAAAACAACGCAAAGACACTTTTTGTTCACCCTCCATCCCCTTTCCATGGTAATTTTTGCAACTGCAACAGTATTGGCATTTGTACTGCTTCGCAATTCTAATTTCAACTTCCACTGTTATACACAGCGTGAAGCAACGCCTACTCAGAAATCGGCCCAGAAGTGCGCTGTGACCTCTTGCGACTTCTTTCGCGAAAGATTAGAAAGCGCATTCACTCTAGCAAACCAGCTTCACTGAATCGCCCAATAGACATACTTCAATTATTGTTATTACTATGATGATGATGATGATGATGATGATGATGGGGGAGCAGTTGTGACTATCTGATCTGAGGATTGACACCCTCACAATAAAGGTGTCAAGGGAAGGGGCATGCACTGTCTCTTGGGGGAGAGCATTCCGGTCCTTCACTGAGCGTTCGGGAAAATTCTTGATATAGATCTAGAAGTATAAGTTCACACTTAGGACATAAGGGGGTGTAATGGGTGAATCAATGAAACGAAGTAAGTTTAAATAAATAAACGAAATGAAACAGCTGAACAACATCAGATACTGACGGTTCGCTAGAAAGTCAGCACTTTTAACAACTGGATTTTGACCTTATAGAAGTCATCGCAACGAAACAAGTGAAAGTAATGAATCAAGTATGTCAGTTCACCTTGAAGAAGTTCTTGTCACGTTCTGCTTGACTCCGGTTGCGTCCTTTCGGCGGGCCCATTGTGGCTGTCTTTCCGTTGTCAGCAGTGGCCAGACAGGACGTGCGGCAAATCTACTCAAATATCGCAACCTAGACAGCTATTTTGGCGAAACATGTCGAACATTCTCTCACATACAGACCAAAATACCAAAGGTAAAGTTCAAACAACAACATACGATATTGAATGTTTACCAGAAAGTCAGTTATACTCGTTTTTGAAGCTAGAAGTCAACGCAACAGACGTTATCGACGCCATGTTGTTTATGGTGACCATAGCGTATCTTAGGTCCGCACCGAAGGGTTTGACACAGAGAGAAAGAAAACTCTATCAACCGTTGTTATTGTTTCAACGGTGCAGAAATGATCACTGTAAATTAAAAGGCAAAACACAATTCCGGTATTAAGTAGTATAGAAACAGAAAGGGAGGGAGAAAGGCTGAGATAGGAGAAGACGGGAAGAGGACAAGGGACACAACCCAATGTTAGTGTTCGGCACTCCAGTGAAGCAAATTACCTCCCTGTATTATTCCAAGCACTGGACACAAACATAGCTCAACCAAAAACAGATAAGTGGTTTAGCTCTTGCTCTCATTTTTCATTTTTTTTCAACGTTTAATTGTTCTTTAAGTGTCGTTTTGTAGCTTGATAAAGGGGATTATCCTGAAAATTCGCGCGTTGTGTTCAATCCTAATAAACATAAAAAATCTGAACCCTGACAAGAATAAACCTTTCGTGTTTGGACCTAATAAATAGCATACTTTTGAACCTTTTATGTGTTTGTACTGCCATTAAATTTACCATTAATTTGCTTTTAACCAGACAACTTCTGCCATGTAGACAAGCGGCGGACGGACAGATAAAGGTCATTCTCCTGAAAACTGGTCAAAAATTTGACATAGAGGGTAAAAATTCAGAGTGTGAATTTTTTAATGATATTATTTAGAAATGAAAGCTTGACATCTCTCGTGTACATAAATATAAGACATAAACTGACAGGGTGGTAGGAACTTAGTTAATTGTTCATTATGTTACATCATAGGTCAGTGTCTGGTGTGTTATACGGAAGACACCAGATATGCATGAATAGACTGAGTCGGCTCAGTGGCCAGTTTGACTCTTGCCTTTATATTATACAATATTTCCATATTAATAAAGCAATATCTGTCACTTCTGACATTTAAAAAAAAGTAATGTTTTAATTGTCCTGCCTCTTTTTGGTTTAAAATGTCTTCTTCAAAGTACAGACATGCACGAAATAAATTACACATTTCTTTTCCTTATTTTTTCCCCAAAAAGTAATTTGGAGGAGGGGGGGATGATTGCACTAACGTGGTCTGAACCTTATATATAAATATACATGTCAGAGGGATATTTGTTTCTTGCTTTCTAAAGTTAATAACCAATCGCACTTAATTATAATCTGTCTCACATGTTATGTAGACATCATCACAAGTACAAAAGGATATACTTGAACCATTGACCAAAAAGCTTAATAAACAAGTATATTCATTACAAAAGCAATGTTCTTTCCACAGTTTCTTGATTGGAACTGGTACTGACCCCTGCTTTAGATATCGGGATAGCCAAGAGTGGCAGCAATCTAGTCCACAGTCCCCCAAGCCATATTCTCTGTCTCACGCCCTGTGTAAAAGCAAGAAAATCTTTTCACGGTGTCTTACTCTGTCTTGTGATGATGTACCATCAAACTAATCTGGATTGCAAAAGTTTCAATATTTCTGAAGATCTAGTAGAAACGATTGTGGCTTTGACCTTGAACATAGCAAAATGATATTGCTGAATAATACTCTGGCTGATGATGATGCATCACCATACTAAGTCTGACTGATCAGAGTTATTGTCCAGGCAAACATTCACTGAAGTTCAGAACTTCACTGTGACCTTGACCTTGAATACACGAAAGCAACCTTTTCACAAGACATTCCAGCTTATGAATATGCACTGGCAAACTAAGCTGGTCGCCCCCAAAAATCAGCAGTTCAAAACATATTACAGAAATAGTCATATTTCATTGTATGAACCGAAATTCAGTGACTGTGACTTGACCTTGAAGATAGAAACCCATTTTTCGCATATGACACTCTGGCTTATAATGATGTCTCACCATACTGGGTTTGGTTACAAATGGTTCAGCGATGCATAAGATATCATCCAAACTAACATTAACTGAAACTTTTAACCTTGGCTGTGACATTCACACACACACACACACACACACACACACACACACACACACACACACACACACACACACACACACACAACACACCACACACCACACACCACACACACACACACACACACACACACATACACACACACACACACAACACACACACACACACACACACACACACACACACACACACACACACACACACACACACACACACACACACACACACAACACACACACATACAACACACAACACACACACACACACACACACACACACACACACACACACACACACACACACACAACACACAACACACACACACACACACACACACACACACACACACACACACACACACACACACACACACACACACACACACACACACAGCAATCCAACACTAGTTTTCATTGGACACTTCTTTGCCTATGATGATATACACTCAAATTGAGTTTGGTTGCAAAAGACTCACTGGTTTAGAAATAATAAAAGATATAGTAGAAACCGTCACATTTTGATTGTATAAGCCCACACTGTGACCTTGACCTTGAAGATAGAATCCGATTTTTTTTGCATGATATTCCGGCTCATGGTGGTGCACCACAATGCCAAGTTTGGTTACAAAAGGTTACAAAGAAACACTCAGCCGAGTGGGAACAAATATTTGTCACGAGCGTTACATCCCTCACCCCTGAAGACACCACATTGCTTTCCCTTTCGTAGTAAAATAATACACCACACACAGCGCAAAAAAAAAAGGACAAACGTTGTTGCCGCAAGTCAGCTGATGTGGACTGGTACGTTACGGTAGGTCGAAAATCAATGGTACAAGCAGAAATAATTCTTTTGTGTGCTCGCACGTTACACCATTGTAAGACACCACGTCAACCACCCCCGGCTGAAGAAATGACTGTAATTTATTTCGTATCTACTCTCATGTCATCAAACAAGCATTAAAAATAAGGTAAAATGTGGTTTTCCACCACGCTGATGAAAAAAAGAAAGTTTTTTAGTTTCTGTTGTGAACAAGTCACAATATCGTGATACACACTCAGAAGACACCATCGGTAACGTGCGAGACACTGATTATCTTTCCTTTGTTTGGAGCTGTTAGTAGCAAGCAACACACAATAAATACCATTTTGTATGTAAGAACTAGCCTCCTTCTTTCGCATGAAACCTGTTTTTATTCAATCATGAACGATTCCAAGGAAATATTTGCGATCAACTAACCTTCCCGTAGCCATGTCACAAATGGCGGCCATGAAAACGTCGCGATTTTTACCAAAAAAGACTCACAGCACAAGAAATAATGATGCATTCACCCATTGT
>OY757546.1:17360864-17391670 GCA_963584105.1 Alviniconcha strummeri | reverse complement strand
TTGACTGAACCACCACAGTTGTCACAGTTACTGAACCACCACACAGTTGTGACGGTGACTGAACCACCATACAGTTAGTTCTCACGGTGACTGAACCACCACACAGTTGTCACGTTGACTGAACCACCATACAGTTGTCACAGTGACTGAACCACCACACAGTTGTGACGGTGAATGAACCACCACACAGTTGTCACGGTGACTGAACCACCACACAGTTGTCACGGTGACTGAACCACCATACAGTTCTCACGGTGACTGAACCACCACACAGTTGTGACGGTGACTGAACCACCACACAGTTGTCACGGTGACTGAACCACCATACAGTTAGTTCTCACGGTGACTGAACCACCACACAGTTGTCACGCTGACTGAACCACCACAGTTGTCACAGTTACTGAACCACCACACAGTTGTCACGCTGACTGAACCACCACAGTTGTCACAGTTACTGAACCACCACACAGTAGTCATGCTGACTGAACCACCACAGTTGTCACAGTGACTGAACCACCACACAGTAGTCATATTGACTGAACCACCCACACAGTAGTCATATTGACTGAACCACCCACACAGTTGTCACAGTGACAGAACCACCACACAGTTGTCACAGTGACTGAACCACCTACACAATACTCACAGTGACAGAACCACCACACAGTTGTCACAGTGACTGAACCACCTACACAATACTCACAGTGACAGAACCACCACACAGTTGTCACAGTGACTGAACCACGTAGAGTGTTCTAAATGGAAAATAAAATCAAGGAGCATTTTAGAACAAAATAGTCGATTTCCGATTTTAATTTAATCTCTGTTAGCTGTTATAGAAAGGACGGCCTTGTTTGTCAAAACTTGTTTTCAGAAGGTTTGGAAATGAAGTACAGTTCGTCGAACCGTCCGAACTGTGTTTCACAGATATGCTCTATCGTCATCATCATCGTCATCATCATCATCATCATCATCATCATCATCATCATCATCATCATCATTAAAGACAGAGCGGAAGTTTACGCTTCCCATGCAGACTGGCCACATCATCACTGTTTTCATGACTGATTCACAGTCGTACATCTTAAGATGTACTTTATGTTTGATCCAGGGCTTCTTTGGGACTAGTGTACATGTGACACAATATGCTGCACATTGTTTACGTCGCAAATTTCAATACAGTAATGTTCTTATGTGACGCCAGACACACTTGTGGTATGTTCTATTCACACAAAAATTCTTATAAGAGAACTTGGTGTTTAGTTGGGATAATGAAAGTGACTGACTACGAGCGAGTTTTCGTGTGTGTGTGTGTGTGTGTGTGTGTGTGTGTGTGTGTGTGTGTGTGTGTGTGTGTGTGTGTGTGTGTGTGTGTGTGTGTGTGTGTGTGTTTGCATGTTTGTGTGTGTGTGAGATGGTGGGGGGTGGGGGTTAAAGCCCAAATACAAATCAATGCCTGTAGTATTCCTGGTTCTTCACCATTAAAAAAAAAAGGGGATTTGGTGGTGTCATTTAGTTTCATGTGTCCAGTGCATATTTGTTTTGTGTGGGTGTGTGTGTATGTTGTGCATATTTGTTTTGTGTGTGTGTGTGTGTATGTGTAGTTTGTGCATATGTGTGTATGTTGTGCATGTATGTGTGTGTGTGTGTGTGTGTGTGTGTGTGCATATGCTGCATAGTGTGTTTTATGTAGGCATTGCATGGTTTGTGTGTGTGTGTGTGTGTGTGTGTGTGTGTTGTGTGTGTGTGTGTGTGTGTGTGTGTATGTATGCCTGTGTGTGCATTGGTATATCTGTGTGTGGATGTGTATGTCTGTGTGTGCATGTGTATGTCTGTGCGTGCATGTTGGTTCACTCATTTATTTTACCCCTGATGTTTTCCAGGATGTTTTCCACCTGGAGACTCCTGGTGGAGGGAGTTTTGGACGGGCTGACAACACAGCAACCAGTGATCAACAGCAAGGCATCAAGCGGAAGTCAGACCCACTTCCAACCTTCATACAGCGAGGCAGTCTCTACCAGTACAAGCTGGGTCAAGAGTCTGCGTAGAGACTCCGTCACAGGCTGTGTGGAAAGAAATATAATCAGCAACAGATTTTGAGAATCGAGTAGAATCAACGAGCAAAAGAGGTTAAAATTAGCACTCGAAAGACATTACATGGACATGGCAGCAAGGAGCTGAATCGTCTATGGTAACTCTCACCTGGCATTTTGAAAAAAATGGAACCGAATCGGAGGCAGGAAGTTGGATCCGGCATGTACAGTCTGGCCAGATTCTGGCAGCACACTGGTCATTACTGGCCATAATGAAAACGCTTCTGAATCAGATGTGGCCTGTGTACTGGGAGGCTGCAAGTGACCTTTTGTTTTTAGCCAGATTTGATAGCTCCTGTACCCACTTAGACAAGCATGTGTCTGCTTGTTCTGCATGTTCAGATTCCTGCTTCAAACTGCACAGACCCAGACAGCTCTGTACCCACTTAGACAAGTGCTTGTTTGCTTGTTCAGCATGTTCAGACTCCTGCTTCAAGCTGCACAGACCCAGACAGCTCTGTACCCACTTAGACAAGTGCTTGTTTGTTTGTTCAGCATGTTCAGACTCCTGCTTCAAGCGGCACAGACCCAGACAGCTCTGTACCCACTTAGACAAGCACTTGTCCACTTGTTTTGCATGTCCAAACTCCTGCTTCAAGCTGCACAGACCAAGACAAGGTGCTTGATCATTGCTTTTGACAACAGTTAAGATTTTCACAGCCCTCTGCTCACAAAAGTCTTTATCCTCAAACTGTCTAAAGATATTCACAGCCATCCCCTCACAAAACTCTTTATCCTCAAACTGTCTAAAGATATTCACAGCCCTCTGCTCACAAAAGTCTGTATCCTCAAACTGTCTAAAGATATTCACAGCCCTCTGCTCACAAAAGTCTGTATCCTCAAACTGTCTAAAGATATTCACAGCCTTCTGCTCACAAAAGTCTGTATCCTCAGATTATCTAAAGATATTCGCAGCCTTCCCCTCACAGAAGTCTTTATCCTCAAACTGTCTGCTTTGGAAACAGTCTACAGATTATTATGCAACAATATGTGCCTTACATCTGGTTTTGTTGTTCTGCCTCTATGTTATGTGTTAAATCTTTCATTGGTGTTTGATATTTTAACATACTTTGTGATGGCATTTTACAGCTGGACAGATATGAAACAGAGGGGTTCAGGCTCTCTCTCTCTCTCTCTCTCTCTCTCTCTCTCTCTCTCTCTCTCTCTCTCTCTCTCTCTCTCTCCAGATATGAAACAGAGGTGTTCAGGCAAATTATTTGGGTCTGTCAGCTTTTTGTCTTGGAAGTGAAACAAAGAGATAAGTATTTTAGTTGAGAGGATAAAAAAATGTTAATTTGTTTAAAAGCATTAAAAATGGATAACAAGGTATGCTCTCTTGCTGTCTCTGTCTGTCTGTCTGTCTCTCTCTCTCTCTCCCCCCCCCCCCCCCCCTCTACTGATGATGATTTCAAAGCCCTATATATCCACCCCCATTCCTGCCTGTCTAATGTCATGTTTGATGTCTAAACTGCATTTATTCTATGTGTGTACCAGTGAGTCATAGCTCAGAAAATGTGTGCATATGTAATTAGATCTAGAATGGTCCCTTGTTTGGACAAGGGCTGGATGTAAAAAACAACAACATACATGCATATCTATTATGATTGTAAATGAAGAATTTTATCTAATCTCTCTGTGTGTCTTTATCTTCCTCTCATTGCTCTCCACATTGTTTTGATATTGCTCACTGGCTTTTTTCTGCATGCTTATTGTAAAGCAATGCTGAATGTTTCTTTTTGTATATATTTGTTAGATGTGGCTGTATGTCTATGTATTATCAACATATATGTTTTGTTAATGTAATTAAAAAAATGTTGTTAGTGTGTACAACAACTGTAATAACAACAAATATAAGTTTTTGATCAATCAGACAACAACTACAACAACAACAAATGTAAGTTTTTCATCAGTCAAAACTGCATAGTGCCAAGGACCACAGGGTCTTTGTGTCAGCACTGTCTGGCATTTTGTGTGGAATCAGTAATCTAATCTACATGACCATTCTTTCCTAAGTTGTAGCCTTTGGCCAAAGCACTGCATTTTAAGCCTGCTGTTTATTGTTCTCTGATTATAATTAAATGTACAGCTTGCCCCACTGTTCCTCGTAGATCAAGATCTGTTCTGCATACCTTTTTGTGATTTTTTTCAAATCAGAAATTGCACAGACGTTTGAAAATTTTAGTAACAGTTATGGCACATCCTGTTTATCAATCAGTAATACAACTGCTGGGAAATCAAGCCCTGAAGGCAGTGTACTTGAGGCAGTAAAACTGTGTTTTATGTGTAACACGACTTGGTTCTTGTAGTCATGACATAGACCAGACTGTGTGATCATTCTTTCACAGCATACTCAACTTGGAGGTGAGTCTCCCCACCCCCCATCCCCCCACCCCCACCCCCACCTGTGTGCAGCCAGATAGCCATTGCTGACATAGCTATTTTGACACTTCAGATTTCTTTACTGGGCCAGACTAGCCCACACAGTGTGCTCCAGACCATGTCTTCTGTGGGGAGCAAGACTTGATGAATTTAATTGTGTGTATAATTGTTCCTGTGCTTTATGGGGAGGGGAATAGGACTTGACTGGTTCATTTATATAAGTCTGTGTTTTATGTGCAACTGGATTTGATTAATTAGTTTTATGTATTCCTGTGTTTTATGTGGAACAGGACTTGATTGATTAATTTGATGTATTCCTGTTTTACGTGGAATGGGACTTGGCTGATTTATTTGTGCATGCCTGTGTTTTGTGCAGAAAAGGATTTGATTAATTGATTTATATTTATGCAGAACAGGACTTGATTACTTCATTTATGTAATCCTGTGTTTTATGGGAAACAGGACTAAAATCATTTATGTATTCCTATGCTTTTTGTGGAACAAGACTTGATTAATGCATTTATGTATTCCTGTGTTTTAATGCTGAGCAGGACTTGGTTGATTGGTTTATATATCCTGTGCTTTATGTTGAACAGGATTCTGTGGATTCACTTATGTATTAGTGTTTATGTGGAGCAAGACTTGATTGATTCATTTATGTATTCCTCTCTTTTATGTGGAATATGATTGGTTCATTTATGTAGTCCTGCATTTTATGTGGAGGACATGATTGATTCATTTATCTATCCTATGTTTTATTTGGAACAAGACTTGATTAATTCATTTATGTATTCCTGTGTTTTATATATGGAAGAGGACTTGGTTGATTCATTTATGTATTCTGTATTTTACATGGAGCAAAACTTGATTGATTCATTTATGTATTCCTGTTTTATGTGGAATAGATCTTAAAATGGGACTTGTTTAAACATTTACATATCATTATATGTAGTCCTGTTTTATGCAGAATATGATTCAATGTGAAGCGGGCTTGATCCAAATGTTTACATATTCCCAGTTGTGATCTGGAACAGGAATTGTTTATACAGTTATGTACTGGTGCATTTATGTATATAGAATACTTCTCTGTTACATGTGGAACAGGGCTTGATTTAAATATATTCCTGTTTTAGTGTGGAACAGAACTAGCTTATATATATATTTGTATATTTTTTCAGTTTCATGTGGAACAGGATTTGACCTATACATGTATGCAGAACAGGATTTGTTTGCGTATTTACATATTCCTCTGTTTTATGTGGAATGAGACTAGATTTGCATGTTCATATATGTATATGCCTCTGTTTTATTTTATGGTCTAAGACTTTAATTGATTACCTCTACTGCAGTTATGGTGTATCCCATACCAGCTATCATGTGGACTTGACTGATGCGTACTTACACATAATACTGCTGTGGTTTCTGTGGAACAGGACTGGATTTTGTGTTGGTACATTCTCCTGTGTTATAAGACTTAAAGCTGCAGTAATAATATAGGATTATCCCAGACTGGTTTATTCAGAACAGGACTCCAGTATGCAGCTGAGAATGAGTCCCAAACTTCAGATTGTCCAAAAGTCCCAAGGTAGCTGACAGAATGTTAGGCAAGATAGAAGTGGTTGTTGTTGATCACTTTTACATTTGCCCTGGATTTGCTGTTGCTCAGAGCTGGGAGGGTCAGCAGGAAGACCAGCGCCATGCAGTTCTGTAGATGTGCTGGGAATTTCATCAGTGTTCAGATCCCATCATTAAAAATTTGGGATTTTCAGCTAGTCAGGTGTTGTTGTTGTTGTGTGTGTGTGTGTGTGTGTGTGTGTGTGTGTGTGTGTGTGTGTGTGTATTTGTTTTGTAATCTAATTGAGCCTTTTCTTTTTTCCAATCCAGTAACTAATGCACTAGCTGCCTTACATGTGTCCTCACAAATTGAATAATTATGATAATAACGGAACTCTGCATTCTGCTTGTGGACATTTTCATTTGTGAGAAAGTGTGGGAGCCTGGGAACTGTGTGGGGATCTGGGAACTGTGGGGGGACCCGGAAACTGGGAAACGTGTGGGGATCTAGGAACTGTATAGGGACCCAGAAACTAGGAAACCCGGTGATCTAGGAACTGTGTAGGGACCCAGAAACTAGGAAACGTGTGGGGATCTAGGAACTGTGTAGGGACCCAGAAACTAGGAAACGTGTGGGGATCTAGGAACAGTGGGGGGACCCAGAAACTAGGAAATGTGTGGGCATCTAGGAACTGTGTAGGGACCCAGAAACTAGGAAATGTGTGGGCATCTAGGAACTGTGTAGGGACCCAGAAACTAGGAAACATGTGGGGATCTAGGAACTGTGTAGGGACCCAGAAACTAGGAAACGTGTGGGCATCTAGGAACTGTGTAGGGACCCTTAAACTAGGAAACGTGTGGGCATCTAGGAAGTGTAGGGACCCAGAAACTAGGAAATGTGTGGGCATCTAGGAACTGGGGGGGGGGGGGACCCAGAAACTAGGAAACATGTGGGGATCTAGGAACAGTAGGGACCCAGAAACTAGGAAACGTGTGGGCATCTAGGAACTGTGTGGGGACCCAGAAACTAGGAAATGTGTGGGCATCTAGGAACTGTGGGGGGGCCCAGAAACTAGGAACTGTATGGGGATCCAGGAACTGTGGGGGGGATCTAGGAACTGTGTAGGATACAAAGAACTGTGTGGGGATCCAGAAACTAGGAACTGTGTGGGGATCCAGGAACTGTGTGGCAGCCTATGAACTGCATGCAAGCCCAGAAACTTGAAGTTGTGTGCAAGCATGGAATGCAGGAATCAGAGTTGTGTGTGCACGCATGCGTGTAACTTAGAAAACATGAGTCACATGTGAGTGAAACTGAGCTGCATTCTACCATGATGCAAAACTTGATAACCAATAAAATCCAGATGTTCCAGTTTTTGCTACACATACATAGGTGGGAGTGGGGGGTGGGGGGCATCAATAAGAACTTTGCAAGTACACTCAAAGAAAACAAAACAGTATTGTTGGATCATTATTAAGTTTTTATTTACATATCTGCATAATCGTATCGACAGAGCAATGACAAAACTTGAATATGAATGACAATGATTACAAACATACCCATGAAAGCCCAAAGCACGAATGCAAGGAACTGAAAGTTGCACAATATAGCAAATGACACCAAAAAAAAACACTATTTCATTGCGTATAAGTCTGTCAAAGAGGCTGTGCAATGCCTTCCACAATTGCCTATTGTCCACCATGACACTGCAACAAAAGCAACACCCAAGAATGTACCAAAAATATTTTCAGAGATACGGCAGCACAAGTTGCATGATAAAAATTGAACACCTGCAGTGAAATGGAAAGGGTCATGTTGTACTCAATGGTGTAGACTGAAGGGGACGAAAACATTTCATTAATTCTGGCCAAACAAACACTATTAAAATGAGGCTACCCTTCATTTAGTTCATACTCTTTTTCAGACCGAAGAAGTGAAAGCTCTAGCGTGTCACATGGCTGTCTATATACTGTCCCCGTGTTTCACCGAGTTTGAAGGTGGCCTTACCAGAAGTGCTACAGTTACAGAAGTTACAGTAACATACTGCCCCTCCCCCCCTCCACCCCCCCCCCCCCCTTCCACCCAACATTCATCCCCTGCTACATTTCCAGAAGTCATCAGTCCCACTCATCTCTTTCCTGCCCCTCCCCCTCCCCGTCCTCTTCACCCCCTCCCTCTCCGTGCTGCCCGTTCTCCACGGGGGGCGGGGCCATGCGGATGTTGTTCAGAAGGTCACGCATGGCATCCATGAGTGCCCCCACGCCACGCCGCAGCTCATTGTTGGCTCCCCCCCCCTCCTCCTCCTCCTCGCCCCCCACAGCACCCAGCGCGTCCTGCAGTTGCCCGTCCTCCTGCAACACACCAGCTGTTTGTTAGTGCTCCGCAGTGAAAACTCCCCTGGCTCGCTTCACACAATTCTGGGCGAGACAGCTGGGCAATATCCACTTTTAGCCCTGTTAGTCTGCAGTCCTCAAATGGTATGAGAATACACATGTGTGTGTGTGTGTGTGTGTGTGCATGCGTGTGTGTGTGCACTGGCATAGTACAGAATGAACTGATATGTGGACATGCCAACACAGTGCACACTACCAGTCTATTCCATCCACGCACACACTCACTTTCACACACACACACACACACTCAATGCATTGGCATAGTACAGAATGTACAGATATGTGGACATGCCAACACAGAGCACACTACCGGTCCATTCCATACACCCACACACTCTACCATTTGCGGACTGCGAACCGACGGGGGCTAAAAGTGGACATTGCCAAAGGCTGTATGTGCAACCGTGTCCCCACACCTGTACAAACTGTCATACCTACAAGTGCAGTTCTACCTGCCACTCTGTGAGAGCTGCAGTCTAACTCTGGGAACTTCAAAAACGGGGTATGTGGTGTTGTGATGATTACTGTAGGTGGCTAAAGACAAGATGCCAGTAATGACAATGTCCGTAGCCTCTGATCAGGGAAAAGGGCAGAGAGCCATGAGTAACACAGCATGGAACTCGTGTCACACAACATGTTGGATCTGTTTAGTCTACCTGGATGACACCAGTCACAAAGCACATGAGAACTTGTGTAACACAAAATGCTGTATCTGTTTCATCTTCCTGGAAGACACCAGTTACACAGCACACTGAAACTCATGTAACACAACATGCTGGATCTGTTTAGTCTTCCTGGAAAACACTGGTAACAGCACACTGGAACTCACATAACGCAACATGCTGGATCTGTTTAGTTTTCCTGGAAAACACCAGTAACATAGTACATTGGAGAGTGTAGCCTCCTAGCCTCCTGAAAAGATGATGATGCATCACAACTCATGAAAGTTACAGCTACCACAGCGAGTGAGAAGCTGGATCTCTGGCATCTTCTGGAAGATGGGCAGCACACTGGATCTTTATCTCTTACCATCTCTGTCTCACTGAGTCATCCCCCCCCCCCCCCATCACCTCATAAGAGATGAACTGAGATTTTCTTACTGATTGATCATGGTGAAGTATTCAACCTTTTCACAACCCCCTTTCCATTATCTGTTTTGTACACAGATATTATGCTTACATGGGCAGTTCATCCTTAAGTGGTTCATCCATCTGCAATGAATCTGACCCTGAAGTTGTGTTTTAAAGGCCTTCATAGCTACCATCACACAACACGAGTGGTCAAAACTATGCTGCATGCTGTTAGGCAGGAGGTGAGACTGCCATTTTGACAGAGCATCCTCATGTCATCCTCAAATTTAGCATAATGTCATCCTCATCACATCATCAAGTTCAGCCTCATGACATTCTAACATTCAGCCTCATGTCATCCTTATGAGCTTCTAGCATTCAGCCTCATGTCATCTCATGTCATCCTCATGACAGTCTAACATTCAGCCTCATGACATTCTAACATTCAGCCTCATGTCAACCTTATGAGCTTCTAGCATTCAGCCTCATGTCATCTCATGTCATCCTCATGACAGTCTAACATTCAGCCTCATGACATTCTAACATTCAGCCTCATGTCAACCTTATGAGCTTCTAGTATTCAGCCTCATGGCATCCTCATGACATTCTAACATTCAGCCTCATGACATTCTAACATTCAGCCTCATGTCAGTCTAACATTCAGCCTCATGTTATCCTCATGACATTCTAACATTCAGCCTCATGTCATCCTCAAAGTGATTCTTGGCAGTCAAAGGGCTGTGTTGCTAAGCGGAGCAAGGAGAACACTTTCAGCATTATTCACCTGCGCATTGAAGTTTGGCAGCAAGGATCGAACAAAGAGGCTCAAAGCATTCTCTCCTCGATCTGCTGGTCTTGGCCTGCAACAAAAGAGAAAAAACATTTTCCTAGGTTCAAATTCAGGCATAACAGATTAATTTGTTTGTCGTTTGTGGGACTCATACTTCATCTCCTCTCTGACACCTGATCTGTCCCATTAAAAAAGATATATTCCTGTGGTGGGATGAAGGAAATCAAACAGTAACGCAACATGCTGGATCTGTTTTGTCTTCCTGTCATCTCATGAAAGATGGGCAAAGTCGGGTGTAAGATACCATGGCATCATGAGGCAAGATTAAATGCATTCATAACAACACACACACACACACACACACACACACACACACACACACACACACACACACACACACACACACACATATTTGCTCACAAGAAACAATCATAAACACAAACAAAAATACACAACTTACACACACATGCAAACAAAGATGCTTATGCACACAAACATGCATACGCACACACGCATGCATGCACACACACATTCATGCACACACACACACACACACCAAAAGACAGGGTGGGACTGACCTCTGTGGTCGGGTGTAAGACACAATGGCATCAAGAGGTGGCAGAGGGTCGTAGCTCAGAACAGGTGTGTTGGTCAACTCCTTTCACAAGCACAAGAAAAACACAAATTAAACGTTACCTTCACCAAGCCTTTACAATAAATAACTAATGCAAAAACAACAACACCCCAACCCATTACAACACAGAGCGAAGGGAGGTGGGTCCGAAACTAGGCAAAAGAAGAAAATAATAACAACAAAGTACTAACAGCACCTACTCTTTGGAACCGCAAAGCACTTTACAATAAATAATGTAACACAAAACCAGGAGAAAAGCTAAATATAACAATCTCTATCTCCCCACTGCACCCCACCCCTCTCTCTCTCTCACTGAGTCACTCCTCCCACTGACAAGGCGGTGGTGGCGTTCACAGAATAGTTCTCCCTCCCCCCCCCCCCCCCCCACAAAAAACTCTTCTATCAATCCAATAAAAACATCAAAATCCACCACAAACCCTTCTTGAAAATCTTTCCTCAATCCCACATTTTCTCTGAGTGTGGTTGCCCAGTTTTGGGGCAGGAAACTGATACAGACAACAGAACAGTCCAGCAATGACAATACATCACTAGCAATGCATGTTTTGAGTAACGGGACTTACTGGAGGCAGAGTGGCCGTGGCATCCTTGATGTCGGAGATGATGAAGTGCCTGTAGATGTTGCGGGGGGTTCCCTGGTAGCGCACTTTTCTCCTGAGAACACAGTAACACGCAGCAAAGCTCAGGACATCAAAAGGCACATGCAGGCATCTGCCCCCCACCTCCACAGATACAAATGTGTAAAAACTCACAAAACCACAGAAATACAACAGTACAACACAACACAGACATGTATAAAATATGTGCATGTGCACACACACACACACCACAGAAACATAATCATTAAACACAACACAGAGATGTAGGAGTGTGCAAATACCCACACGAACATAATTGTACAGATATCACAAGTACACACAACACAAACACAAAAATGCAATCACCAAATAAATACAACACAGACACACATCAAACACACACACACACACACAAACATGACTGCACAGATATCATAAACAAAACACACACACACACATGCACGCATACACACACACACACACACTAGCATACAAACACAGAATTTGCTCTAGTGATTTTCCTCTGCAGGCCTGCAAACACCTGCTCAAAACAAAAAAAAGCAGGGTGACCTATTTCCTAAAAACACATTCCTAGAAGAATCACCACCACCATAAAAACAGTACTCACTTTTCTGCAAAGGTGTGCACCCGAGCATCCTTGGCGTCGACGAGATCTAGCGTGGCCTTGACAACGTTCTCCATCCACAGCATGACTTCCGGTTCCTTCCACAGTGAAAAACAACGTCCCACGTACAGGGCCACTAGCTGCTGTAGAGCTGGTGTCTGGCTGGAAGTGGACAGTGAAACGTTCTGTTATAAAACCCGCACAGGAACCAGCACTGCCCCACGGACAGGGCCACTAGCTGCTGTAGAGCTGGTGTCTGGCTGGAAGTGGACAGTGAAACGTTCTGTTATAAAACCCGCACAGGAACCAGCACCGCCCCACGTACAGAGCCGCTAGCTGCTGTAGAGCTGGTGTCTGACTGAAAGTGGACAGTGAAACATAAAGTTACAAAACCTGCACTGCCCCATGCAACTGGTGTCAGTGAAAAACAACGTCCCACAGACAGGGCCACTAGCTGCTGTACAGCTGGTGTCTGACTGAAAGTGGACAGTGAAACATAAAGTTACAAAACCTGCACTGCCCCACACAGCTTGTGTCAGAGAAACATTCTGTTATAAAACCTTCACAGGAACCAGCACTGCCCCACGCAGCTGGTGTCAGTGAAATATTCTGTTATAAAACCTTCACAGGAACTAGCGCTGCCCCACACAGCTGGTGTCAGAGAAACATTCTGTTATAAAACCTTCACAGGAACCAGCGCTGCCCCACACAGCTTGTGTCAGTGAAACATCCTGTTATAAAACCTTCACAGGAACCAGCACTGCCCCATGCACAAGGCCACTAGCTGTTGCCCAGCTGGCATCTGGCTGAAAGTGGACAGTGAAACAGAACATGCATAAATGTTGACAATCTTCAGTAACACTATTTTCTCATGGTATTTGACTGAAAGTGGATACTGAAACATCTGATATAAAACTTGAAAAGTCTAAATATTTCTGTCTCACCCACAACCCCACTGCCATCAGCAGCTGACCACACTACATCAGTGACAAGATCAGGTGTTTCTATCACACAACTGGACCCACAATGGAGGAGCTACTATAAACAACAAAAAGGTCTGTATGCACATACAAACGTGCACATAACACACACATGAGAGCACACACACACACACATGTGCGCACACACACACTCTCTCTCCCTCTCTCTGTGACAAATGAAGTGTAGTTTTCAAACCTTGTCTGGGCGGACGGGCCAAAGAAGGGATGGGCTGTGACTCGTTTGTCTGGACTGATGCCACACTTGTCCAGCAGTGTCATGAGCAGCCCTGGGAACATCATCAGCGACTCCTCCAGCTGTAAACATAACCATCACCAAACTCAGCTCAGTGACACACCCTCCCATCTGCCAGTTGCCCAAGCATCAGTAAGGACTGTGTAGCAGGGTGATGTTTGGGTTTCCACTGCACGCTTACATTTTCCTTTCACCTTTCACCCGCACCTACCCGCAACACACACACACACACACATCTGCATGCACACACTCACACACACACACAAGAATGCACACATGCATGCTCACACACACGCACGCACGCACACACACACACAATCACTCACACACACACACACACTCTCACACACACATTCTCTCTCTCACACACACACACACACACACACACACACACACACACACACACACACACTCTCTCTCTCTCTCACACACACACACACACATTCTCTCTCTCACACCCACCCACACCCACCCACACACACACACACACACACACACACACACCATTTACTTGAACTGACTGAACACTCTGCCAGAGTGAAATGGTATAAGAGGTTAGTGCACATTTGTTCTGGTGACAGGCATTTCATAAAGTTGGGACATTATAAAGCATTTGTTCTGCAACAGCAGTCCATCAGCAGATTTTTGTACAAACATGTGGAGGCTCTGCCATGCTATGAACATGAACAAGCACTCCACAAAAACATTCTTCTTTGGTCACACCCCACACCCCTCGAAGGAACCACCATAACCACCAGAACACTCCACCATTTACAGCTTTTTCCTCCTTACCTCCTTCCCTCTTGCCCCCCAGCTAAGCCGGTAGAGTACCAGATCAAAAAGCCAGGTGCAATCCTCAAGCCAGTTCCATTCCCTGATGCCACAAGGAACTTTTTTCCCAGAGTCTACTTTCAGCGCTGACTCTCTTACGGTGTTTGTGCGGTGCCCATGTACAATCACATCCATCAACATATGATACACACAGCATATGTAAAAAAACCAAACTCTGCTAGCCATACCACCGTTTCGACACCCGACAATACCACACACACTGGTAGGAAAGGGAAGCGCTGCTCTTGCAGCTGTTGTAGTATGGTGACCCAAATTTCCTGCATAGTATTCATCATTAAAAAAAAAAAAAAACGTATATATTCATGCTTAATACAATACAGACCATAGCATTGGCTTTCTGGGCCAGGCGGTCATCGTTTTTGCCCAGGTGAAACATGGCCAGTGGCACGGAGAAGGCAAAGTTGGGAAGCTGAGACAGGTTTCTGAACGACTGCACAGAAATCAGTGTGGTTTAAAGTATTGTTACCTCAGATTCCATCTCTCCTGTCTCTCACACACACACACACACACACACACACACACACACACACACACATTTTCATACACACATAACACAAACATCAACATACACAATGCAGAAAAACCCTTATTCTAAAACCACATGGGGAAGATGAGGTGTGGGTGGAGAGGGTGGGGGGGGGGGAGGGGAGACAATGTCACAACAAAGTATTGGTCTTTAAATTTTAATGAAGGGTCCATTTTTACATAAAGTGGTACAGAGAACTGTCGTTACAGATGTAAACTTTGACCTCCACAAAGGGCACTTTTACATAAAGAGGTACAGAGAACTGTCTTTACAGATGTAAACTTTGACCTCCACAAAGGGCAGTGTCACTGTGCATGTGAATGCAGATTCATTCTGGTGGTGACAGAATACTAAAAAGTATAATCATTAATAATAATTAAAATATTTTTAATAATCATTAAAGTAATTCTAAAGTGCAAAATATTGTCTGGCTGGCCCATTTTGAACACACACACACACACACACACACACACACACACACACACACACACACAGGCAATAAACATTGGGCTTATGGTGCAGGAAAACAGCAGCATAAAAGGAGAAAGGTAGCAGTCTGAAGTTTTGGAAATAATAATTTTTGCAGCAGACTGCCTCCAGGAAAGGAAACCTTGAGTGGAACAGGAAAGGGGGTTGGGGAGGGCGGATATGGCTGATAGTATCTGCATGGGCAGAGTGAAGACACAAGCAGAAAAGCACTGACCTCCCATTCTTCAAACATACGGATGAGGAAGTGGAACTGCTCGGAGCGCAGAGCATAGAAATCAATCATCAGCAGCACGCACATTGGGTCTCCATCTGGGTCAAGGCTGTCCAAAAAGCATACAAACAGTGAATACTTAATCAATACATGATGGGCTGGTCAGTCCTAAAGGTACAAGTAACCACTGATTGATTGATTGATGATCGCTTATATAGCGCTATTCTCCGCTCTCTTGAGCACACTCACTGCGCTTGCATGTGGTTCTACATGAGTGACTAGTTTTTTTATAGCGTTTTTTTTTATTTTTAATATCCACCGAAGTGGTGTACTTACAGTGCTGGCATGGCTGGTGGCACATGAAACTGCAGCCGTCTTGGCGCAAGTTCTGTGTACACCATAAAACCATGCACCATGTCACTTCATGCAAAGCCACATACATAAGGTGTATGCGTGTTTAGCTGTAACCTGTCACCTGCACTTTTGGCAGAATGACCAGGATCTTTTACGTGCTACTGAGGTAACACAGGGGTGGAACAGATACCGAAATAAGAGTCAGCCCAGAAAGTCGACCCTGGAGAAGAAAATTCTCCCGCCACTCCAGCAGGGATTCGAACCCGCGACCTTCACAGAAAGTCGACCCTGGAGAAGAAAATTCTCCTGCCGCTCCAGCAGGGATTCGAACCTGCGACCTTTCAGTCACGAGTCCGGCACTCTAACCACTGAGCTATCCCCACCCCCATGATGAATCATGATGAATGTCAACCTGTACAGCCCACACATACACACACACAATGGGTCACCGTCTGGGTCAAGACTGTCCGAAAAGCACACACACAGTGAATAATTAATCAATACACAATGTGCTAGTCAATCCTAAAGGGACAAATAATTATGATGAATGTTGACTTGTATAGCTTGCACACTGGGTCTTTGTCTGGGACAAGGCTGTCTGAACAATAAATCAAGACACAAATGACTGGTCTAATCAGAAAGGGTAAAATACAAAGAATGTCAGCTTGTACAGCTATTTTACACTGGGTATCTGTCTGGGGCAAGACTATCTAAAAAGCATGCGCACAATGAACAATAACTCAAGACATGCAAGATTGGTTTAATCATAAAAGGAAAGAGGTGACCAGTTAAACTATAGATAATTATAATAAAACAACCCGCACTGAAGGAAAACAGCACAGTAACCATCCACCAATGACACAGTACTAAAAAGCCCAAAACAAAAGAGTTTAGCCAAACCGCTCTTGTTGTTCTACTGCAGTGCTTCCCTTTCACCCAAACCTACCTGAGGAGAAGTTTGCAGAGTTCCAGTGCTGTGCGGTTGCAGCCTCTCTGACCCACCGCCATCAGGTGTTTGAACAAGGCCAGGAAGAACGGCCTGAACAGAACACACAGGTGTTCAATCACGCAAAAGAGCACTGAAGCCAAAGGGAAGTAGTCATACCTCAAAAGTAAAAAAACAAACTGTTTCTGTCTGTGCAGTCTCATATCCAACAAGGTTTAAGCAACTACCAAGTCTTGCACAAATGTAGGCAATATCACACTCAGTTTTAGTTTTAGTAATAATAATAACTCTTATATATATATAGTGCTACGCCAATTTATGAGCTAGTGGCACTGTAGGTTATCAACACCAACATGACAATCAAAACAACAAAAAACAAAGCAAAATTCCCCAGTTGGAGCTTGTTTTCAGAACTGGGACATGCACATTATAAATAAAATTAATTATTATTATCATCACAAAATTGCTAGATGACATTCTTCCAGCTGTGCCATCATCAAAACATCAGTACTGGCAAATGACAGTAAGTGACCTGTTTTCTTGCCGCCTGAAATCCAGCCTGCAGTTGCCAGTGGCGATGTTGAAGCGGGGATGAAAAGCTCCCTCAAACACATACAGGGCTCTCTCTGAAACAGCCACACACAGCAACAGGTTTACAACATGTATAGAAGCGTACATCATGTGCATGTACATCAACCTGAAAGAGTCCATTTCACACAGTTTTACTCTCGCATCAGTCTCAGTCCATTACACTCAGTATTACTCTCCTATCATTATCAGGATCAAACGGTCCATGACACACAGTCTTACTCTCGGTCTCCCATCAGTCTCAGTCCATTGCACTCAGTATCACTCTCCTATCATTATGATTATCAGTCTCAAACAGTCCATGACACACAATCTTACTCTCAGTCTCACATCAGTGTCAGTACATCACAGACTTACTCTTACGTCAGTCTTACATCTTTTGAATCATCTTTGAAATCTCAACTCTTCAAGCTGACATTTTCTTCTCTCTCTTTTTTTTCTTTTTTTTTTTTGGGTGGGGGGGTGGGGGGGGGATAATGTGCTCCACTTTGGAAAAAGAGCACACAAATGAGTACCTTATTATTATTAAATAGTCCATCACATGTAGAGTCCAACTCTCAAATCAAACTCCAGTGCATGCACACCCGATGGCGTCTGTTATTGATTTTAACATGTAGAGATGCATACAAACTCCACACACACACACCTGCATGTGTGCACATGTTCACACACACACACACACACACTGCACGTGCTCACACACACACACACACACACATACACACACACACACACACACAGAAACTGACCAATTAAATCCACAGCAGTTTGTGCATCCTCGTTCATGTGGAAAACCTCACTCAGCTGCATCAAGGAGTCTATGTGATATGGGTGACTGTGAACAATGTTCTGAAAACCAAACCAAACCCTGTTACCAATAAATGCTGAAGCACAGCAATTGAGGCAGGTCACAAATATCACATTTTAAAAACAAAAACAAAAAAAGTAAAAGCAAACCTCAACTGTGCAACATACTTTGTGACATGAAGTGCATATTTTGTGCTGTATTCAATTATTCTGTTGCATAAATAAACTTCTTTTTTTCCCCACTGAAATTCAAATAACTCATGCAACAGTAACCAGCAGGTAAAAGTTTGGATCATGTACGCACACACACAAAATGTGGCTGCTATGATAGTGCACATGGTGGTCATACTGTAAAGAGGGACATTGTTCTAAACACACTTTTTCATTATAATTTAAACCAGTAATGCAAGTAGAAAAATATACTCTGTGTGTGTGTGTGTGTTAAAACAAAGTCTGATATTCATTCAAGCATGCAGAATGACATTTCTAAACAAAAAGAACAGAAATACACACAAGTGCAAACTTTCAATGACCATCTGGTGATCTGCTGTCAGTCTCCTTCTTTGAGACAGCTTGCATACTTCCAAAAATGTGTGCAAAAACATTCACAGTTGAAAACAAAAGTAAAATACCCTCAACTTTAAAACAACACACAGATCTGGCTGCTGCTGAAAAAAGACACACTGTTGCTGAATTTTAGACCTCACTGGTTGTACCATAAAGTGCCCATAGTAGGAACAGAGTGACACATTGTGTTCCTGGAAAATTCTGATAGCTGTTCAAAATGAGTTAATTTCTAGGATATAGAGATGTACGCGAACCATACTAAGCAAAACAACTGAATCTTTCTGCACAATGCTTTGTCCCCCACTCCACTCACAGCAATGTTCTGAGAGTTGTAACATACCATGTTCCTGTAAAAGTTTGGTAGCTGTCCAGAATGAGTTAACTTCTATGATGTTGAGAAAGGGGCTACCATTGTAGGAAAACCATATTAAGCAAAACAATCATTCAGCACAACACTTTGTCCCTCAATCCACTCACAGCAATGTTGTGAGGATTGTGACACATCATGTTCCTGAAAAATTCTGGTAGCTGTCCAGAATGAGTTAATTTCTATAATGTTGAGAAAGGGGCTACCACTGCATGAATGAATGAATGAAAATTTATATATAATGCATAAAAAACTTCCACACAAAACCTTGCATGTTTATGGCACCAGATACACACCGTGCATACATGTAAGCTCTTGCAAGCTAAAACACCAAAGGTCACTCATAACAAAAAGTACAAACAGCAGCTACCCACCGACCCCTTCCCAAAAGTGGAACTATACACAGCAGTTAAATGTAAAAATATATACAGCGTTACAAATAATGATAACAGAAAAAAGAATCACACACACACCATGAGACCATGCTAAACAAAAAAACTTTACCATTCAGCACAACACTTTGTCCCCACTCCACTCACCGCAATGTTCTGAGGGTTGTAGGACTGCACAGCATCCAGGAAGAGGAACTGGACCTGCTGGTACTGCGGGCTGTGTTCAAACGTGAACCACTGGTCCCCTGCTGACCCCTCCACGCTCCTCTCTATCGGCGACATGTTCAAACCTGAACAAAGACACACCACTCTGGACCTGTTTACTTGCTTACTGCCAGCTGCGTGTAAGACTCTCCTTCTCTAATAATAATATCAACATGGCCAAACATAAAATAATATCACACATCTCTTAGTTTCCTCCATGATAACCTTGAATAAGGACTACTGCAACCGCATTCTCAAAGGGCTACCTGCCAAACAGACTGCACACTTGCAGAAAGTCTACAGCTGTACTGCTAGACTTGCCATGCAAAAATCTAAGTTTAGAACATGTCATACCGTCACTAAACAATTGCACTGCTTCTGGTAAAATTGCAAATTCAATACAAGATTGCCACCTTTATGTATTGGCCAAAACCTACAGCTGCCATCAAAAAGCAACCAGTCTTTACACTAAAATATCAAGGCACACTTAATGCCTGGAACTGATCAGTTTAATCCCACCCTAAAAGTGACCCAAGAAAAGAAACATTGTTACCAGTTCTGCCCACGTGTGGCCAGCTGTCTTTGGGTTGCACAAGACGGCCTTGTCTCTGGGGAGCCCGGTTCCGGTGCCTTGTTCGACTGAAATCAAGACAGAGTTAAGTTACCGACTCATTCAACTGAAATCTGTGTTACTGCCTTGTTTGACTAAAACCAGGACAGAGTTACTGACTCCTTCGACTGAAATCAGGACAGAGTTACTGCTTCGTTCAACTGAAATCAGGACAGAGTTACTGACTCGTTTGATTGAAATCAGGACAGAGTTACACTCATTTGACTGAAATCAGGACAGAGTTACTAACTTGTTCCACCAAAATCAGGACAACAGTTGCAGACTCGTTCAGCTGAAATCAGGACAGAGTTACTGACTTGTTTGACTAAAGTCAGGACAAAGTTACTGCCGCATTCAAATGAAATCAGGACAGACTTACTGCCTTGTTTGACTGAAATCAGGACAAAGTTACAGACTCATTCAACTAAAATCAGGACAAAGTTACTGACTCATTCAACTGACATCAGGACAGAGTTACTGACTTATTTGACTGAAATCAGGACAGAGTTACTGACTCATTCAACTGAAATCAGGACAGAGTTACTGCCTTGTTCAACTGAAATCAGGACAGAGTTATTGACACAAAAGGTTAACTTCAGGTTCTTGTGCAGAGTCACACTTCCTCCTTTAGTTTTATTCATATGATTCTCATTTGTCACTTTTTTTCTTCTTCTTTTTTAGCATCGTCAGTATTGAAAAATCAAAGGTGGAGTGTGCGAGCAAATATACACACACACAGATACACACCAGCTCACACACACACGCACACACACACACTAACACACACACACACACACACACAACACACACACACACACACACACACACACACACACACACACACACACACACACACACACACACACACCATGCAGCAAACCAATTATTTTCTTAATTAGTACAAACAAGCAACAAGGGTATGACAGGAAATGTGTCCCCCCAGATCAAGCTGTAACAATCAAGCAACAACATGAGGCCCTGATGAGAAGCTGTTGACTTTGTCATTACCGGCATCTTACTGCTGTCATTATTGGCGTCTTACTGCCTCCAGCACAATGATGCATGCGATTATACTGCACACTGGGGCTGTAAAGACACTGTAAGAGAGTCTGCACTGGAAGCTGACTGTAGGAGAAAAATCCCTTGCTGCACCGGGGGCAAGACAAGAGTCCCATGTCAGTATTACTTTCACCTACAGTAATCCCATGTCTGTATTACTTTCACCTACAGTAATCCCATGTCTGTATTACTTTCACCTACAGTAATCCCATGTCTGTATTACTTTCACCTACAGTAATCCCATGTCTGTATTACTTTCACCTACAGTAATCCCATGTATGTATACTTTCACCTACAGTAATCTTTACGACATGACAAATTCCATTATTGAAATCCCCAGCGTTGGACTGCAGCTGCTGGAGATGCATGGAACACTGGATCTGGATGTGTAACAAAATGTACAGTGGGGAAACAGAGGAACGCTAACAAATACACATGCTACTACAAGAACACTGAACTTGGATGAGTAACAATATGTACAGTGGGAAAACAGAGGAATGTTAACAAACACACATGCTACAAAATTAACACTGAACTTGGATGTTTGACAATATGCATAGGTGTGGGGAAACAGAGGAATGCAAACAAACACACACGCCACAAACAGAACACTAAACTTCGATGTATGACAATATGCACAGGTGTGGGGAAACAGAGGAATGCTAACAAACACACATGGTACAAGAAGAACACTAAATCTCGATGTATGACAATATACACAGGTGTAGGGAAACAGAGGAACGCTAAGAAACACACACGCCATGAACAGAACACTGAACCTGGATGTATGACAATATGCACAGGTTTGGGAAAACAGAGGAATGCTAACAAACACACATGGTACAACAACAACACTAAACCTGGATGTATGACAATATACCCAGGTGTGGGGACACAGAGGAACACTAACTAACAAACAAACAGACAGACCACAACAGGACCATACCCTTGTTCAGCTTGGACTACCCGTGAGCCAAACTTCCGGCGCATTTCGTTGTCTGCATTCAGGTATCTGAATAACACAACACACAATCCAACATGCTCAACTGTATGTACAGGTGTGGGGAAACAGTTGCACATGTTACCTTGTCATCCAGCACTGGGTGAAACTCGGAACACTTGGTGAACTTTAGGGTTTTAGCAGAGGAACTCTAGTAAATGAACATGTTTAACTTGGGCAATGACTGGTTCATTTTTGCTTTAAATATTTACTCAAAAACATGAAACTGGTTGTATCTGACCCATATTTCAACATCTTGTCTCTAATATGGATGAATTTTCTTTTATAATAAATATTGTTATTAAAATGTCCAACAGGTATATTGGCTAACTGCATAAATGTGTGTGTGTGTGTGTATGTGAAAGTGTGTGTGTGTGTGTGTGTGTGTGTGTGTGTGTGTGTGTGTGTGTGTGTGTGTGTGTGTGTGTGTGTGTGTGTGTGTGTGTGTGTGAGTGCATGCATGCTTGTGTGTGTGTGCTGTGTCTATGTTTGTATGTATACAGGCACACATGTGTGTGTGTATTGTCATGTGTGCCCATGCACACATTCAAATGGACGTAACAGCAAGAAACAAAGGTGATGATAGGAATGCTGCTGCTCAAGACAGCAGCCCGTGTGTAGCATGAACTTCTACAGCGAATGCACTCACTCATCCAAGACTAGCCCAATCCCCAATCAACATAACAAACATCCTCACTTGTACTCAATGTTCAGCAAGGCCTTCATGTTGACTGTGAACTCTGCCGCACCATCTGAACTGCCACCAGCAGTGGTGACACCTGCAGCACCCAGGATACGGTTCACCTCTTGAATGCTGGCCTCTATCTCATCCTCAACCTGATCACACCAAGGTCAGAAACCGTTACCATTTTCTACACATCACCCTGATGCAAGTGCCAGATCAAAGGCAATTTTCTATGGCCATCAACAACCAACACCCCCTCACACCCCCAGCCATGGCAAAAACAACCACCATTCGTTGAAAACCTAACTATACCAGTCTTGATGCTATCCTCTATCTAGGTCCAGCACCTAGTTCAACAATTTTAAAGCTCATGAGTACAGTTCAGTGTTGCTTTACATCCACAGAGACTGTATGGACTACTAAGGATGGGGAGCCCAGGACAGCCACATTGACTTTCACACAGCTCCTGAGCTCTGTTCGTGAGTAGTCATATCGCTCAAGCTTGTACTACTTCATCTCTAAGACCACTGCCACAGACAGCATACTCTTCTGAAAATTGAACACTGCCATAATGATTATACTTTATAGGAGGTGACACTGCCGAGGAAGGACTGTTATAATGTTACAAACATACCTGACACTGTCATAGCATGCCTGACAGCAGGTACCCACTAACAGGAACAGTATAACATATGAAACACTGTCATAACACTGACATGCCTGACATTGCTGTGAGTGTGACATACCCAATACTATGTACCCACCAGTTACATCTGACACGACTGTAACAATGACATGCCTGATACTGCCCCAGCATACCTGGCCACTACGTGCCCACCAGTTGTATCTGACCCCGCTTTAACCCTGACATTGTGTTAACATACCTAACACTATGTGTCCACCAATAGTATCCACACTTACATAACCTCTCATGAGTTTCACATGTAACCTCTGTTGTAACACTGACACTCCTGACACTGCTATGTGCCCACCAACAATATACATATTTACAAAATTTACAGTTCAAAAGTTCCATATCATATGTAACACTGTTGCAATACTGACACTCCTGACACTGCTGTAACATACCCAACACTATGTGCCCACCATTAGTAGTAAATAACAGTATACATATTTACATAACCTTTCAAAAGTTTTATATGTAGCACTGTTGTAACACTGACACTCCTGACACTGCTGTAACATAACCAACACTATGTCACAGTGCCCACCAATAGTAACAAGTAATAGTATACGTATTCACATGTAACACTGTCGCAATACTGACACTGTTGTGCGTACCTCTTCAGCAGCAGCAGCTGCAGCAGTAGTTTCTGTGTTCTGTTTCTTCTTTTTCTTGTTCCTCTTCTTCTTTTTGCTTGCAGCAGATGAAGCACTGGAGTTCTGATTGTCAGCATTGCTGGAGACTGTGTTCTTCCCTTCTTCCTCCTCTTCCTCCTCACGCTGCTCTTCAGCTTCCTCCCCTCCGTCAGCCGTTTCTGTTAACTTGGTGACAGACAGTTGGTTTTTAACACCTAGTCAACCATGATGGTTATATCAGGGTGATGTTAACTAGTGATGGACAGACAGGCCGTCAGTTTTTAATGCCCAGTCAACCATGATGGTTATATCAGGGCGATGTTATTGTTAACTAGTGACGGACAGACAGACGGTTGGTTTTTATCACCCAGTCAACCATGATGGTTATATCAGGGCGATGTTAACTGGTGACAGACAGACAGTTGGTTTTTAACACCCAGTCATCCATGATGGTTATATCAGGGCAATGTTAACTGGTGACAGACAGACACACAGTTGGTTTTTAACACCCAGTCAACCATGATGGTTATATTAGGGCAATGTTAACTGGTTACGGACAGACAGACAGTCGGTTTTTAACGTCCAGTCAACTATGATGGTTATATCAGGGCAATGTTAACTGGTGAAGAAAACAGAACAGCAGCAAAATGGCTGCAAGAAAACCAGGAGGTTAGTTAGTCAGTACCTTCAAGGCAATTCATGTCTTTGCTGTCTGATGTCTTTCGAGTGCTATTAACTCCATTGTTTATTGATTCTGCATTAGTGCTCTGTTTCAGAGTATGTCTAGAAACAGCAAACAACAATTACTGTCTAATCATACTAATGCTGTAATACTAATAGTTACACTTGTTGTCAAAACAATGTTTAACACCGACTTCTCAAATTTTATAATGGAGTACACCTACTCTGTAGCAGTCACTTATCTGATTTTTTCCCTGGAACAGTGGAAGTAACCACAATCACCACCATTCCAATTATACTGCTGTATTTTACTATCTGTTTTCCATATCATTACCAGTTACCACCAGCTGGTAGTGGAAGACTTTTTCTTTTCAAAGGATGGACAGGGGTAAAGTGCTCAACTATCTCATGTGCCACAAACAAGAAGGTGAGACAGGTTGTGACCAACGTTTTGTCAAAAGACAGTTTGCCAAACTGATATTTTGTGTCATTTGGCACAGTGTGCACATCAATTTGTTGAATGCAACACTTGTCTAGCCTACATCACATTGTTGTGTGATTGTACATTAACTCTGCAACCACCTGACTTGGAAGAACCACCCACTCACCCACCCAATGACTGTACATAAGGTACATAATCTCTAAATTTGTAAATATTATAATCTCTAAATTTGTAAATATTACAAGTTTACACCAGTACCAGTTCAAAGGGATTTTCTATGTGTTGCTTTTTTCCTTTGCTCTTCTTCCTGACAGGGGCTGGAACAATTTCCTCGTCTTCGTCTGCCGAACTCCCATCTCCCAAAGCGGTTGGGCCAGGAATGAAGCCCGCCTGTTGTTGCAGCCTCCTCAGTGCACGGTTTGACATGACTGTAATGGGACTGGGTCTGGGAGTGATGGCGAACCCAAATCAACGTCAAACTGCACAGATGGAAAACAAATGTGAACTGAGAATAAACATAAACATGACTACTTCAGCTACAAACTGTTATGCCGTACGTCCGTGTCTGTGCCAAAACAAAACAAAACAAAATCTTTTTTAAATTTCAGTTCTACCTCTTATTGACACACGACTAAATCCAGAACTTCTTTGCCTACTTTCACAACTGGTCCAGATTTCCCAACCGGAAGTTGCTCATAAGTTACCGCGAGCCGGCGACAAAAAGAAAATTAATCAAAAAAAAAAAAAAAATCCTCTATGGCTACACAAATTCTAGTTTCACATCGATTTCCTTATTCGCCTGTTCCATAACTCTCTTTTTTAATACACTTGCATTTATTTTCGGCGAATGCATCAGATAGTGACGAGTGAAGCAGACGACCAAAAAAAAAAATGGATCTGTGGTGGCTTAGCGGAATCGATTCTCCGTCAAGTTAGCCAGCCGACTCGGTGATATAATGCGGACTGAAAATTACAGACAGAACTGAAGAAAAACTATTTGTTCTTGCCAAAAACTACCAGTAACAAAACAAAACAAAAAATGAATAGAAATGTAAAACCAAGGCTGAGCAAAATTCTGAAGTGTGTAAGTTATCATGAGCCATGTGCCGGATCAAGCCGTGATCAAAGTGTGACAGCGATGCGGCGCAGCGGCTTAGCACAAGCATCAATTAGACTGAAAAACTGATGCAACTGATTCAAGTGATAGCAAAGGCTGAATTTAAGCTTCTGGAGAGAAGAAAAAGGTAATGGTTGCTTCATGTCAGTTAGAGCTAAGACTAATGATTAGTTTTCATTTACGCCAATCACTGAGTTTCAACTTAGCCCGCTGAATCAGTTGTTTTTCATTGTTTGTTTGTGGTTGTTGTTGTTGTTGGGGGGGGGGGGGGGATGCTTCGGTTTGTCATTTTGTGAGTGATGTGCGCCCGCCGCTGATGCTTTCATGCTTGGCAATTGCCGCACCGTGCACAGGGTCTGTAGGACTGTCTGAGTGTCAGTATTGCCGCGCCTGATGAGTCAAAGCCGGTTCAGTCAAACTAATACCAACTGACTTGGGCTATCCCGCCCTTATCCCCGGATATGCCAGCTCAGTTAATCGTTCGTTGCCGCTTTACGTCAGTCTCAGAGACCGCACGGACTGTACGCATGGCCCAGGACGCGGAGCCATGACGACTACCTCGACTTTCACGGCACACTCTTGAGCTCTGAATAGTCGAATTTCTTTTATGTCCGAGTCTAAGTCATCCTGTTGTACATAACTACACCCGCCGCCAGGCTGGTCCTCTCTCCCCTGCTGACGTGACCCAGCCGTTGACTGATATATGATATTGTTAGTAACCCCCCGGCCTCCATGTCAGTCTTGGCCCCGCCGACGGTTCCCCATCCACACACTACCTACCACCTAAAAGCAATATACTGACACCGGATCCTACAGTAATGTCATAATCAGATACACTGTGCCGCTGTATCAGTTTTCACTCTTGGGATGAGTCACTTCATAGTGGTTTGGCGGGCACTTTAAGCATGGGGGGGGGGGTGCATATTAAAGTTATTTTTGTGTTATGCTCAAGGCTAGTTTGAGTCAATTTATTCATGAGCAAGTTAATTAAAGTGTCCCACATTGTTTTTGCTTAATATATATGTTCTTTCGGTCTGGTGACCGGATAAGTCTCGTGTTATGCTCAAGGCTAGTTTGAATCAGTTTATTCATGAGCAAGTTAATTAAAGTGTCCCACGTTGTTTTTGCTTAAGATATATGTTCTTTTGGTCTGGCGACCGCGGATGAATCACTCAAAAAACATTCAAGAATGAACCTCTATAATTATTGCTGTTTCCGTGGGTGTGTAAGTTAACTGAAGTGTGACGTTCTCTATGTTCTCAGTGAGTGATTGCAAGGATTGCATCAGTCGATTTTTAATCCCTTAAGCGCGATAAAAGTATGCTTGTCGCGAAAAAAAATGATTATTTTTGTCACAACAAAATATTTTTGTCACAACAAAACTTTTGTCGTGACAAATATTTGTCGCGACAACCGTGTTTATTGCGCCACATGATACATATGATATTCTATACACATGTAGAGCATAGTCCTACCAAAACAGTTTACATAAAGTATTATATAAAATTAAAAATATATAAAATTAAAAAACGCACTACACACATACACACGCACGCACGCACGCACGCACGCACGCACGCACACACACACACACACACACACACACACACACACACACACACACACACACACACACACACACACACACACACACACACACACACACACACACACACACTGACTGTAGCAGAAACTGGGTACTGATATTAGTTAGGTTGGAAATACTGTGAGAAGAGGAAGGTTTTCAATTTGGTTTTAAAAGATGACATGGTTAAGCAGTGTCTAAGATCTTGTGGGACTGAATTCCAAATGTGGGGTCCAAAGCAAGAGAAGGTGCGAAAACTATGAGTCTTGCGTTTGTATTGTTGGATTTCCAGCATGCGGGTGTCAGAAGAAGAGCGTAGTGTACGAGACGGAGTGTAGACATGCAGCAGTTCAGAGAGGTAAGCAGGACCAGAACCATTTATAGCATTGAAACACATACAAGCGACTTTATACTTAATACGTTCTGAAATGGGAAGCCAGTGCAGTCACAGGAGAGGTGTTGAGTGGTGGTGACGGGGTGCCAAGAGAACAAGTCTTGCAGCAAAGTTCTGAATTTTCTGTAGAGGTTGGATGAAAGAATTAGGTGTACCCACGAATAGACAGTTGCAGTAGTCAAGCCGTGAGAGGATATAGGAAGTAACAAGAATCTTGGTTGCGTCTTCAGCGAGAAACCTGCGGATTGAACTAATGCGTTTAAGCTCGAAATAAGCAGTTTGGCAGATTTTTATGACGTGCTTCTTCAGGGACAGTTTTGAGTCAAGAATGAATCCAAGGTTCCTGGCAGAATCAGAGAAGGGGATGTTGTGAGAGCCAAGAGTAATCGACTCAGGGAGGGAGACGGTAGCGGGTTTCAAGGAAGACAAAAAGGGAAAGAGAAAAGCTTCTGTTTTGTCGTCGTTCAGTTTGAGCTGATTTTCCGTCATCCATGTTTTTATGTCGTCTGTGCATGCAATGAGTTCTTTGGTGAGGCTGGTCACTTCACTGAGAGGAGCGGATTTCTGGAGCTGTGTGTCATCTGCGAAAAGCTGATGGTTTACAGAGTGGTTAGCTATGATATCGGAGAGAGGCGTAGTGTACAGGACGAAGAGAATGGGCCCCAGTACTGAACCCTGAGGCACACCGTACATGAGCTGTGCTGGTGACGAAGACGAGTTATTGACTGAAGTGGACTGATATCTGTCTGAGAGGTATGACTGAAACTACTGGAGTGCAGTAGACTGAATGCCAAAAACAGAGTTCAGGCGGGAGAGGAGAATTTGGTGGTCAATAGTGTCAAAAGCGGCAGAAAGATCCAACAAAAGAAGAACAGAAATGTTGTCATTGTCCAGAGCGGAGAGAATATCGTTTACAATACGTAACAAAACGGTCTCAGTGCTGTGTCCTGCTCGATAGGCTGACTGAAAGGGATTGCTGAGGTTGTTTTCTTGGGGGATGGGAGAGAAGTTTGTGGAGAACGACTTTTTCAAGGATTTTGGACAGCAATGGAAGGTTAGAAATGGGACGGTAGCTTTTCAAAAGATTTTTGTCGAGTGATGGCTTTTTCAACAGTGTTTGTCGCGACAAACACGTGTTTGTCACAACAAAACTTTTGTCACGACAAAAATTATACTTGTGGCAGCTCCCGCCAATGATAGCCCAGCAGTTGCGATGGTTTGCAGGCCCAGCCACGTGTCACGTGGAGGGCACCGTCTGTTTGTGGCTGAACTTGACGTGGACACGGTAGATTTAGAGCGACGCAAACTGACATCACGATTCCAGTACTGAATCACGGTTCTCATAATCCTTTGATCCAGACCAGGCGGTAACTGGCGTGGTCGACCTCTACCACGATTCGCCAAAGCTGGCAGTTTTACCAACGCTCGTAGTTTCGCCTACTCTTGTTTCGCCTACGCTCACTTGTCTGCGCTCCTTTTGCTTACGCTCGTTACACACACACACACACACACACACACACACACACACACACACACACACACACACACACACACACACACACATACACATTATAACTAATTTATATATTAAATAGTTTTCACTCTGTACACACACACACACACACACACACACACACACACACACACACACACGCACGCACGCACGCACATTGTAATCGGCGGTGTAGTAACCCATCGCCGAAGGTCAGCAACTGCTGCCTAATAAAAACTACAAAGCAGTTCTCTCCCTCTCTCTTTATAAGTGTGTAACTGAATGATATCTATGGCTTGTGGTCATCTAGTGGTGCTGTGAACACGCTATGTTTGTGTGGGAATTCTCATCGGTTTCACTCAGTCGCTCATTCATGTCGATATGTATATAAATAATGCCTGTAACCGAGTCGATCACGAGCCGTCCGGCGCTCTAACCACTGAGCTTTGCCTGGCCCGCTCGGCCCCGCACCGTAGCTCCTACTCACTGTCGTCACTGAATTGATCAGCGACAGCCAAGCCGCTTCAGTAACTCTTTTTGGCTACGGTGCTTAGGGCGAAGGAGAACCAGTTAAAACGGCTCATTATTTTAGTCAGGGCCTTCCATGCAAGCAAAGATTATAAATACATTTATAATCCTCCGGCACTGAGGATTTGAGATTGCGTCAGTCAGCCTTCGACTATCACGTATTAGGCGGCAAATTTCGTCAGTGCAACACTACGCCTATTCCGACAGTATCCTTACCCAACT
>OY757546.1:17350578-17360664 GCA_963584105.1 Alviniconcha strummeri | reverse complement strand
GTTGTTTCATTAACCTGTACCTGATTCTTGGACTGTTGCTGGAAGAAACCTGAACACAAAATGCAAAATTACTGGTAGTGACCAAGTAAAGAACTTGGGGTTTAGGGCCCAGTCAACCATGATGGTTACATCAGGGCCGGCAGTGCAACTAAAAGGGTTTATATGTTTAGAAAAGCTTTCACACTGCCCCTCAGTACTCGGCTGAGCCTGTCCAGATCTACGTCCCTTCTAGGTCTCTGCGCTCTTCGTTGGATGATAGAACTTTTCTCATTCCCACCTTCAAAAGAGCATGGTGGTTGTGTCTTTTGCTTCTCTGCTGCACAAATCTGGAATTCCCTTCTTTTCGCTCTCCGCATCCCTGCCTTCAAAGGTAGCCTTAAAACTGACCTTTTCAAGCAGTATTTTGACTAGTAATAGCTTTTCTGCTGCACAGATCTTGAACTCTTTCGCTATTACAGCTCTTCTAGCGCGGCATTCAAACTTGTCTTTAAAATCTACCCCCCCCCACCCCCCTTCACCATGTCCTTCTCGGACGTGTGTGTGTGTGTGTGTGTGTGTGTGTGTGTGTGTGTGTGTGTGTGTGTGTTCTTTATTGGCGTTGTGTGTGCGCGTTATGTGTTTTACTGTAAGCTGTAAAAGCGCCTTGAGTCTCCAAAAGCGCTCTGCAAATTCCCTATGATGATGATGATGATTATTTCGCTTTTACCATATCCCGTTTTGCGTGGATTATTTTTTTCAGGCGCACCCCCCCCCTTCCCAGCCCCCTCGCCCCCCACATACATACACACTCTGTCTTCCTTCTCAGTCTACTCTTGCCTCAGTCTGTCTGTCACTCTTGTCTGTCTGATCACTGTCCATGGGGGGAGGGAGGGAGGGAGAGAGAGAGAGAAGATAAGATAATACTTTAGTACACAAGGACAAAGACTGAAGCACGATTCGGCTTTTTTGCAAACCTGTCCCTGATGACAAACACAGCAACACTCAAGAGAGAGAGAGAGGGAACTCGAACTCGAAGTCGAAAACTTTATTTTACAAGGATTGTAGTTTAGGTTCAGTCAAAAACCTGTCTAACAACTAATCCTTGCTAAGCTACTGATGAGTAGATCTCAAATTACAGGCATTATTTATATACATATAGGCATGAATGAGTTATACATGAGAATTTAGAGAGAGAGAGAGAGAGAGAGAGAGAGAGAGAGAGAGAGAGAGAGAGAGAGAGAGAGAGAATACAAATAACGAAAAGGCTTTCGAGTTTGAATTAGAATTCTTCTTCCAACCTACCCACCTGCCGAGTTCATATTTCAACTGGATGAATCACTCGAGCTTGACGAAGCGATCGAAAAGGCGGGGGGGCACTATGGCAAACACTGGCAAACAGCATGTGATGTTCGTAAGAGTGGAGATTTATTTTTATGGCGAATTGTCACCAGGCGCTCACAGCTGCGGCGTTGATGGCGTTGAACACCAAGGATGATTTCACGAACAAAAAGGACGAAAATAACATGACAGACCACAATGTAGTCATTAGCTGGGTCACTAGAGCGCTACGACTGAACGGAAGGGGCGAAGCCTGTAGAACCGGCCCTTCACCGTGGCCAGCTGTCAGCTGATCGTTCCTTTGTGCCTGCTATGCGATTGTCTGAATACTGACGTAATAGTATTGGCGGGTGTCGCTGACTTCCGGGAAAAAACAAAAAACATGGACTGGCCCGATCGGTCGGTAATGGGCCAGTTGGACAGGCTAGGACGAGGAGAATGGCAGACAGCTCGGAGTGAAGTTTAATTTAACCACATGAAACATGCGTCTGTCGAACGACCTTCTCAGTTTTATAATCTGCCATTGCATTTTGCCATTACGTACGTACAGGTGATTCAGTTCGTTGTCTCACAGATTACACTTACATAAGAATGCTGCTGTTTTTGTCACCCCTGTTTATGCTTGTCGGTCCGTTAAATTTATGTTCATGTTGTGCGAATAAACTTCGTTTAAACCAGAGAGGCCTCTGGTACAACCCGTCGCAACCACTGACTCATCTACCTGTTTTTCTTTTCTTTTCTTTTTTCTTTTTCTTCTTCTTCTTCTTCTTCTTTCTTCTTCTTCTTCTTCATCTTCTTTTTTTTCTTCTTCCCCCTTCCTTGCGCCTTTGCTGTTTTTAGAACAGACTTCTGTGAAGAAATGCCATCCAGGGCCCCCACCACCCCCCGAAAAAAAAAATGGTCAGCACCTTGCCCGCAGAGCGTCAAGTCAAAAAAACTTGAACAACTTGAGCGTTCCAGCATTTCTTGTTCTTGCTCCTAATCTCTCTCTCTCCCCCCCCCCCCCCCCACCCCCCTCTTTGTTATCTTTTTCCCCCCTTTCATCCATTCTCACATTTCAGTCGGTTTCCCGATTTGGCTTTTTTTTTCTTCCTTTTTTTTAATATGTGTGTGTGTGTGTGTGTGTGTGTGTGTGTGTGTGTGTGTGTGTGTGTGTGTGTTTATTTTGCTTTTTGTGTCTTGTTTACGTTCAGTCTAACTGGCCAAGAATTAATTGCTCAAAGGGTATGTGGGAAAAGGTGCACAGGGTTATGTTTGTTTTGATTCTGCGTAACTCTTTCGTAGATCGGCGGCCAAATCCCGTGTACATTTTCCTTCTTTGGCCGTTCATTGAAAACCAACATCGTCTGTGAGTGACAGCGGCAAAGTGGCCACAGCGGGGGGTTGAAAACACAGTAACCCCCCCCCCCCCTCCCCCGTCCTCCCCTCCTTCCTTGTGCCCCTTCTCCTCCCGATCCTCGCCCTTTTTTTGAGCCCGCCCTCCCCCAAATAAAAGTAAACAACAAATGTTAATTTTCAGTTCCACACGCATGCGTGCGTATTTAAATCGGACACATCAAAGAAATGTGTAACATTACAATTAAAAAGAAAAGAAAAAGGTCTGTCTCTGCTTACTTATGAGGGATATTTTAAAAGGTGTGTCAGAGGCTGTCCATACAGAGAGACAAAGAGAGAGATATTTTTAACTCCCTTTAGGCTTTCAGGACACCGCAACATTCCCTCGACATTTATTCCTACGCTGTGTTTATACAGCACTGCAAACCGTCTGAGCCAATCAGCGATGGCTTGGTGGTCGTCATTCTGGGGTCCTAATTATGCATATAAATACATACATGCTTATCGCAGTTCTCAGTTTACCGCTTTGCTCGGATCCTTGCACGCGTGAAAGCTGCCTCCCGGCCGGTAACTGTAACTGAACTGTAAGTTTGGGGACAGTTATGTTCGATTTTTAAAACCTCGACAGTCTGTGGAAAGTGAATCACTGAATGGTATCAACCGAGGTGTTTGAAAGTTTGTGTGAAGTTTTACGTCTCTTGTTGAAACTGAGAAGCCAGAAGTTCCCAGACTTTGAGAGTAACCCAGTAGACAGCTTCACACTTCGCCGGATTATATAAATAAATCATTATTATCACGAAATGGCAACTCGCTTAAAATAATTGTTTGTATTCAAACTACGAAGAAGAGAGAGAGAGTACACACGCATGTATTACACATGTGGTGAATTAAAGTTGAGAAGGTGTGTAACTGATCGAATTTGGTCCCCCCCAAAAAAAACCAAAAAAACAACAACACACAAACAGACAAGGTCTTGAAAGTTTCTGGAAACTGTGTACTGTTATTATTATTATTATAATTTCAGACTTCAAGCACTCGTTTAGGACATCCTTCCTCCTTGGAGCTGACCTAGACCCCCCTCCCCTCTCTCTCTCTCTGCTGTTGTGGCATGGCTAAACAAGAGCTCCTGGTGTGTGTGTGTGTGTGTGTGTGTGTGTGTGTGTGTGTGTGTGTGTGTGTGTGTGTGTGTGTGTGTGCGTGCGTGCGTGCCTGTGTGTGTGTTTGTGTTTATGTGTGTGGGTGTGTATGCGTGCGTGTTGCAGAGCTAGAGCACCCCCTCCCCCCACCCACCCCCACCCACCCCCACCTCTTTGCTGTTGCGGCAAGACCACTAGCTCAGCGGGCAAGACTAACGACGAGCTGGTGGTGTGTGCGTGTTGCAGACTTAGACGGGTGTGCCGGCGTCAGGAAGGCAGGACGGAACTCCGCGGCAGGTAACGGCTCTCTGCCTTGACCCCTGCCCCCCACCTCTGCCAGGCCTCCCGCCATCGCCACCGGCCACGACCCCGCAACCACCACCCGCCACCCTCCCACCGTTCGGGCGTGCGTGGCCTCGTCATGGCAACCCCTGCCTGCCGCTGGATGGACAAGGCTACCTGCACCGATGTCGTCATTGTCGGTGAGTTGCTGTGTGCGTCATTCCACCCGCCCTACGGTGACCCTCCGCGTGCACCTTACGTATGTGGCTTTGCATGAAGTGATATGGTGCATGGTTGCATGGTGTACACAGAAGACGCCGAGACGGCAGCAGTTTCATGTGGCACCAGCCGTGTCAGCACTGTAAGTACATCGCTTCGGTGGATATGAAAAAAACGCGCTATTAAAAGCTATTCACTCACGTAGGATCACATGCGAGCGCAGTGAGTCTGCTCGCGGAGAGCGGACTGTATCAAAGCGATCAACAACGCTCAGAGCTCAGGAGCTGTGTGAAAGTTGAGGTGGCCGTCCTGGGCTCCCGTCCCTAATAAGCCTATGGTTTCCGTGGACGTAAAGCAACACTCAACCAATAACCCTGTGCAGTTGACCGGACGGTTAGTACCCAAGAACGAAAACGTCATTTTCTCGTGACGTTTAGAGAGTGCTGACCTTGCGGATGACCTGGTTCCGCATGGTGTCCTCGTCATTCCACGTGGCGAGAAGTGCTGACCTAATGGATGTCGTCACTGTTGATAAGTTGGTCTTTGTCAGTCTCAGTCACCTCAAAGATGCCGTTAGTTAATTGTCTGTGAGCTGTCGTTGTAGTCTATCGTGGCGTAAAGCGCGGAGTTCACGAGGGCCGTGTCGTCACTGTCAGTGTGGTGTCTCGCCACTTGCCATAAAATGCCGGCACGTACCACCATTGCTTTCACTGTAGCTGAGTTGGCATCGTCATTTTCTATGACGTAAAGTGCTTACTCATCGTCATTTTCTATGACGTGAAGTGCTTACTCATCGTCATTTTCTGTGACGTAAAGTGCTTACTCGTCGTCGTTTTCTGTGACGTAAAGTTCTGACTCCACGATCGTCGTCGTTGAGTTGTCAACGTCATTTTCTGTGACGTAAAGTGCTGACTCCACGATCGTCTTCATTGTCGGCTAGTTGTCAGCGTCATTTTTTAATGACGTAAAGTGCTGACTGTACGATCATTTTCATTGTCGGCTAGTTGTCAACGTCATTTTTTTAATGACATAAAGTGCTGGCTGACTCCACGATGTCGGCTATTTGTCAACGTCATTTTCTTAAATGACGTAAAGTTCTGATTCCACGATCATCTTCATTGTCGGCTAGTTGTCAACGTCATTCTTCATGACGTAAAGTGCTAGCTGACATGACGATTGTTTTCATTGTCGATGAGTTTGCATCGTCGTTCTTCATGACATGGTGTACGGACTGTACGGTTGTTTTCAGCCATTGTCGGTGAGTTGTCGACGTCATTCTTCATGACATGGTGTACGGTTGTTTTCAGCCATTGTCGGTGAGTTGTCGACGTCATTCTTTATGACATGGTGTACGGACTGTACTGTTGTTTTCAGCCATTGTCGGTGAGTTGTCGACGTCATTCTTTATGACATGGTGTACGGACTGTACTGTTGTTTTCAGCCATTGTCGTTGAGTTGTCGATGTCATTCTTTATGACATGGTGTACGAAAACGTCATTTTCTCGTGACGTTTAGAGAGTGCTGACCTTGCGGATGACCTTGCGGTACGGTTGTTTTCAGCCTTTGTCGGTGAGTTGTCGACGTCATTTCTTCATGACGTGGTGTGCTGACTAGATGGGTGTACGCAATGTCAGTAAGTTGCCATCGTCAGTCTGTTGACGCAGTAAATTGCTAACAACGCAAATGCAGTGAAAACTGCTCCTGGCCGGTTACTGAATTATTCTGTGCGACACTTACTGACGGTCCAAACTCTCTTGACACAGTGGCTGGAGCTAGAGACGCCAAACTGGGGGAATGGTCACGTCAGCCAAATAAGCAATAAATACATCCATAAATAATGATGATGAGTTGATGCTTAATGTCCTCAGATGTCAGTTGACATATTAGGGACAAGTTGTGACCAATGCCGAAGTGCGGTTCAGTAATTCTTTACGTCCACGAAAACCAGAAGGCTCGTTAGGACGGACAGCCCAGGACGGCCACCTCAACTCTCACACAGCTCCTGAACTATGCATCCATAAATAAAATAAGATGCAGCGCATTGAATGGACGCCACCCTGTTGTTTCTGGCTGGTTTTAGAGTGTTGGTTTGTTCGTTTATTCATTTGGTCTTTCTTTCACCGATTGTTTGACACCGTGATATCAGATATTGCGTCGCCACAAGCGGTGCTTCTGTTGGACCAGTTATTGATTGGCTAGCTAACAATTCATTCTCTGCTGATAACATGTGACCAGATGGTTGAAAGGAGGACTGAGGAGGCCGGAGGGGGAGGACGAGGAGGATGAGGGGGAGAGAGAGAGAGAGAGATGTTCGGTTCCCCCCCCCCCCCCCTTTTAAAAAAAACAAACAAACAACAAACTTTGGCTGCTTTTTTGTGTGGCTTTTTTCTTTTTCTTCTTTTGGTGCCAAGCACATCATTGTGATGCATTCACTAACATGCATCCATCCATTACAATTATCTCTCTCTCATATACCTAAGGCAAAGTAAAAAAACAAAAAAACAAAAACAAAAACGGTTAACACAGATAAACACACAGACACAACTATGACTTTTTGTTATATTTTTTCTACCACCTTCCCTGTCTCTTAAAAAGAAAAAAAAAAAGAAAAAAGGAAATAGGAGAGCGTATTATTCGTTTCTAAACAGGAAGAAATGCCAGGGAAGCAATCAGTCTAGTCGCACGAAAACATCTGTGTCGCTAATTTTAGATCGAATGTGAGAGGGGGGGGGGGGGGGGGGGTGGGGGGACGGGAGGACAGACAAAACAAAAAAGAGAGCATAAAACCCGATATTTTGCCCGAAGCATAAGGGAAGGCCTGTCGCAGGCTGAACGGAAACGACCAGTACAGACTATGATCTGGTGAGTGTTTGCAACTGTTGTCATGACACACGCCTGGCTTTGGCGGCATTGATGGAGCAGAAACTGAAGTGGAAACTGCTGAGTTGTCAGCGGTTCCGGACTGACCCACCACCCGTTACAGCTGACTGAAGGGCGAGCGTGGGACTAGTCAGCTACAGTGAATATTAGTTTGTCTGTAACTGTATTTTAAGGTCGCGTGCGGTGGGACGCGCACAGCGAGGTCACATTAGGACGATCAAACCGTACCGTAAGCAGATGCATATTTAAAAACTCTAATTCTCACCTGTTAAAAATAGGACTCGGGTAAAATCTACAGAATCAGTCCAAGCATAAACATATGTGAAACAAAACACACACGCGCGCGCGCACACACACGTCACACACACACGCGCGCGCGTGCGCGCGCACGCACACACTCGGAACGCGCGCACGCGCACACACACACATACACACACACACACACACACTGACTCACTCACGCACGCACGCGCACACACACACACCCTGACATAGACTGCTACTTCTAATAACGGCAGTGAAAGTGATCTTCACTTGCCCGCACCAAAGACTGTGCAGCTATATATAGCTATACACATACGGTACGATCTGTCTCTGCACTCCGTCCACCTGCCCGCCCCCACCCCCACCCTTCTCCGCCCACGCAGCACGACTTAACGCCAGCCTAGCTTCTAGCTCAGTGCTCCCGTCCTAGCCTTACCCTCGCGGGTCAAACGCATATCAGAGAACCCGCGCCTTGACCGTGCTGTATTGATAAATAAAATATGCCCCACTTCTTTGGTGTACACCACTAATTTCTAGCTCAGTGGTGCACATGCACACACACGCAGTCTCCGGCTGTTCGAGGTCAGGGTCAGTGTCACACTCCGAGCATCGCTTTCCGGCACCTTCCTCCAAACTCTGCCAGATTTGGTAACGCCACTGAAGGGGCACTCTTTATCTCCGCGCAGCTGTCCACAGACGCGGTCAGCGCCCTCCGAAAGCTTCGGGTACTAATATGACTGTAGAAGCAACCTAGCGCCAAAGCACGCACGTAAACATGAAACGGAACCACCCCGGGTAAAAAAAGAAGAAGAGTTCCGTCTCGATTGAAACAATTGTGGTTTTATTTCTGCTGGAGTAAACTTTGTTGGCGGCTATAAATGACATGCCTTGTTTTATTTGTAACAAACTTACTACAGTTTGAGCACCAACAAAAAACTGCTCGTTAGCTAACAGTTTTCTGGACCCTATGGCGCAACTAAATACGGCAGTGGTTGAAGGAAGGATGTCGTGAACCAGTGCTTGGAGTTCGGGTCATGCAGTGTAGCACACACACACACACACACACACACACACACACGCGGAGCTCGATCCTGTTTTAATAAAACTGGTGACCGACTGACCTACGTTGTCTCGGCCTGCCAGTGCGTCTTCCGGGTGGCAACTCGGTGTTAAACACGTTCAACCAAAGCAGTTGATCTTTTTGCGCTGCGCCGCTTCCACTTTTTGAACTGATGTCTGCAGCTCATTGAATGGGGTGATCTTGTTATTGGCCGTGGTTTATCAGTGCGTGAAGCACAGCCCTGTAGTGTCCAATGGCGTCACGCTGCGACCTCTTCCTCGTAAACAAACACGCCCACACTCTGTGTCAGTTCATATATATATATTTTTTTAGAGTGATGCGAGTGCCACTGGTCTGACAGGATTGTATGAATTGTTACAGTAACTTATGGTAGCGTTCATTTGATGTGCTATTTCTTTCATTTCTTTTGTTCTTTCTTTCTTTCTTTCTTTTCCCCTTGTGTGTGTGTGTGTGTGTGTGTGTGTGTGTGTGTGTGGTGTTTTGTTGTTGTTTTGTTTGTTACTTTAACAAAATATATATATTAAAGGGACTTGCCTGAAGAAAAGATATTTTCACCAGGAAGGCCAGTTTTCTTAGTGTTTTACTTCATGTCTGTTCACAGCAAGTGATAATATACAACCTGACCTTTTTCAATCGGTTTATTTTATTTTTATGTACTTTCAAACTGATCTTTCTCAGTTTTATATCTGTTCACAGCAAAGTAATAGACAAACAGACCTTTCCCAATCAATGTTCTATTTTCCATCTGTTCACAGCAAGGTGATGTAAGACAAACCAACCTTTGTCGAACAATCATCTTTGCTGGATTGGTAGTCTGTGGTTACTAAGTCTACATTTTAATACTCTTTGCCTTGGGGTAGATGGGAAATAGGTTAAATACTTCTCAAAGCAAAATTTATTTATAAATAAATAATAATTACAACAGACTCTATTTTCTGCCACTCTGCTTTGCCATTCTCGTATAAACTCATCCCTTAATCTTTGCCTCACTATACACTTAAAACTTTCAATGAAATGAACTTGGTTAGACCAAATACAGGACAATCCTGAACTATTTAGTAACAAGTGCACTTCCATAAGCCATGGAATTTTATACTTGCATACATAATGTAACTTTGAGCATAGCTCAAACATACTCCACCATACTACTACATACTCCACCAACAGTACATCATCAGAGGTACATACACTGTACACCCCCAAAGACAAAAATAATACTGTGGCAAAAGTACATGATCAGAGGTACATACTCCACCAAAGGTACATACTCAATGGTACATCCTCAGAGGTACATACTTCACCAATAATCCTTAATTTTTAAATGTATTTTTTCCCTTCCACTTGTTGGACAAAGCATGTTTTCAGAGGACTAGTTCCTTTAAATTGGGGAGGAGGGGGGGGAGAGATAAACCCCAGTGATCAGCACTCAGAAAAGCAGGCAGTTTCGGGAGGCCAAACAGAAAAAGAAAAAGAAAAAACTTGAAACATGAATACAGGCACTCATGTGAAAACATACCGGACTCTCTGCACAGTATCACTGTAGAGATGCCTGGGGTAAATACTACTTTGTTA
>OY757546.1:17260578-17345578 GCA_963584105.1 Alviniconcha strummeri | reverse complement strand
GATGCAGACCTAGGGGTGGACAACCCTCCTCTGCTCTCCTGGAAGTATGAGAAGTCCAAAGCCCTGTCCCATGTTGTTCTTGGCAAGATGAAAGCTGGAGGCTCCTGGCAGGTAAAGCGAAGATGCACACATGATTGTAGAATGTGTGGGGACAGAGGGGTTGTAAGAAGAGTGGGGGGCAAGGATTTGGGGTGGGGGGTGGGGGGTGGCAGTTGGAAACAATTAACATCCATTTTATCAGAAACTAAAGTCAGGTTGCAAATATATACCATATACCATGTAATGATGTTATATACATAAGTCTTGATGTTCATTTAGGTATGAACTGCTGTTCCTCAGACTGTATATATATATATGTACATGTTATATATGTACAGGTTTTTATCAGATGTATGCAAAAACTGACAAATGCAAGTGTGCATACATGTACACTCATGCACACATAAAATCATGCACACTATACACACACGCACACACATGCGCATGCACGCACACACATGCACGCACACACATGCACACGTGCGCTTGCACACACACACATACACACACACACACACACACACACACACACACACCTGCACACACACATACACAAAGATGGATATATACACACACTCACATATGTGTGCACGCACGCACACACACACACACACACACACACATACATGTGCATACACCTGCACACACACACACTCACATATGTATGCACACACTCACATGTGCACACAAACACACACACAAACACACACACACACAAGCAAAACTGATTGTCCGTGTTGATGTGTTTAAGCGTATGGAGGGGACGATGCAGACGCTGAGTCAGAATGGTTGGATGGAACTTCCAGGCCTTTCCTTCAGACAGTGGCTGGCCCAGAGGTCAGTGGCCCTCCATGCTGTGGTGGATGGTGTTTTTCACTCACACAGAAAGTGGCAGTCACTGTAATGATCAGATCTGACATTAGCTAGGCCACTGGCTCACAGCAGGGCATGGCAAAAACTTGGTGTTGTGTCCTTTTCTCCCCCCCCCCACCTCCCCCTCCCCCCCCCAAAAAAAAAAACCACTCACAAAAAACCCAACACATACCAAGAACCCATTGCAGACATGTCATAAAATGTCAAATATTGCAGCTGTTTTTCATGCATAACAACCCCTCCCCCTTCCACTCCTCCCCCTCTTGCTCCCACCAAAAAAACACAACTAACTTAACAAACCCCAAACTAAACAAACCCGTGAACGTATTTATGTATATGTCATAAATATCACTTGTGGCATGATAGTAGCGCCTATTTACTTGATCATGCTATTTACAGTGACTTTGACTGTGCATACCAGGTCCATGCTATAGCAGAATAAGTAATAAAGCCCTTGATTGTGAGTCATTTGAGTCTTCACCTTCTGGACAGTAACTGGCCAATCCTCTGCCATGGTGGAGGGTGTCCTCAGTAGCTAACAATGTCCACCCCATAGTTGAGGGTGCATTTAGTAAAATTGTAGCAACTTGCACGCCATGGTGGATGGTGTGTTTATTAACTAGGAGTTTCCACACCATGGTGGATGCTAGATTTATTAACTAGCAGTTTCTACACCATGGTGGATGGTAAATGTATTAACTAGTAGTTTCCACACAGTGATGGATGGTGTGTTTATTAACTAGCAGTTTCCACACCGAGGTGGATGGTGTATTTAGTAAATAGCAACTTCTACATCATACATGATGGATGGTGTGTTTAGTAACTAGCAGTTTCCACACCGAGGTGGATGGTGTATTTAGTGAATAGCAACTTCTACATCATACATGATGGATGGTGTGTTTAGTAACTAACAGCTTCCATACCATGATGGTTACTATATTTATCAACTAGCACTTTCCACACCATGGTGGATGGTGTATTTATTAACTAGCACTTTCCACACCATGATTGAGAGTGTATTTAGTAACTAGCTACTTTCACACCATGTTGGATGATATATTCAGTAACTAGTAATTTCCACACAATGATGGATGTTCTACTGATTAACTAGCAACTTCCACACTATGAATTTAGTATAAATTTAGTATTAGCTAGTTTCACACAATGATGGATGGTATATTTATTAGCTAGCAGTGTCCACACCATGATGGTTGGAGCTTTTAGTAACTAGCAATTTTCACATTGTGATGGATGGCATTTTAAACCCCCTCCACATTAGGGTGGGTGGTATTTGTAAATTGTAGTCACTAGCATCTTCCACATGAAGGTGGATGGTGTTATTTAGGTGAAATGAGTAGCAACAAAATTGGCACAATGATATTAAATGGTGTTTTTAATAAGTGGCAACTTCCACATTATGGTGGGTGGTATTATTTGCATCTGGCAACTTTCCAGACTGTGGTGAGTGGTCTTTGTATTTGTAAACTAGCAACTTCCACACTGTAGTGGATGGTGTTCCACTTTTAGAAACTAACTTCCAAGAGTAGAGTGTTTTAACTGAGTAGCAACTCCCATAATTGCTATGATGAAACTAGCAACTTTCACACCATGTTGGATGATGTTTTCCTTTTAGTAAGTGGCAACTTCTGATACAGCATATTTTTGTTTGAGTAAAGTCTAGCAGCTTCCATGACTGCTAGGATGAATGGGCAACTTTCACACTGGTGGATGCATGCTGTGATTTGATGACTAGCAAATTCCACACCATGGAGGATGCATGGTGTTTGGGGGACTAGCAAATTCTGCACCATGGTGGATGCATAGTGATTCGGTGACTAGCAAATTCCACACCATGGTGGATGCATGGTGATTCAGTGACTAGCAAATTCCACACCATGGTGGATGCATGGTGATTCAGTGACTAGCAAATTCCACACCATAGTGGATGCATGGTGATTCAGTGACTAGCAAATTCTACATCATGGTGGATACATGGTGATTCGGTGACTAGCAAATTCCACACCATGGTGGATGCATGTTGATTCAGTGAATAGCAGATTCCACACCATGGTGGATAGTATTTTTACTAACCATCAGTTTCCACTCCAGGATAGGTGGTGTTTTTATTAATGAACAACTTCCAACCCATCATGGATGGTGCTTCTATTTGCATAAGCAGTTTCTGAATGACTAGTTGAAGTTCTTATTCACTAACAACTTCCAGCACATGGTGGATAGCATTTTTTATTTTTATTTCTGTTTTGGTAACAAGTATCTTCGAGATGATGATGGCCAGAATTTTGAATGGACTGTCTACTTCAACAGGATATGGAAAGAGTTTTTTTGTTTTTACTAACTGCCAGTCTCAGTAGTCAGTTTAGTATATAATTATGTCTGGACTTGAAGTCCTTCAGTAGTCAGTTTAGCATGTAATTATGTCTGGCCTTGAAGTCCTTCAGTAGTCAGTTTAGTATATAATTATGTCTGGACTTGAAGTCCTTCAGTAGTCAGTTTAGTATATAATTATGTCTGGACTTGAAGTCCTTCAGTAGTCAGTTTTGTATATAATTATGTCTGGACTTGAAGTCCTTCAGTAGTCAGTTTAGTATATAATTATGTCTGGACTTGAAGTCCTTCAGTAGTCAGTTTAGTATATAATTATGTCTGGACTTGAAGTCCTAATCCTAGGTTAACAGGATGACTAAAGCATTTAGGTGTTGACGTTTGCTGTAATGACCTTTGTAAATGGAATAGAACTTTAGCTTGTGTGAAGACTGTGGATGGAACCCCTCAACACAGCCACAATGACAGTTTGATGTTTGCCTGTTACTTTTTTTGCTGCAGACAGCGGAAGCTGGACTTCATCAGCAACCGGGCCACAACTGGTGATGTCAGGGACTATTACGAGGAGTACGTTGACAGCAAGGGACTCAAAGAGCACTTCCGCGACTTCCACGTGGTCACTTCTGTGCAGAAAGTCTTCTACACACGCAATGGCGCTGACTGCGAGAGCGGGGAGGTGGAGCCTTGCTGCCAGAACATCCGGCAGAACCACCACTTCCTGTGGGAGGTCCGCGGCTACAGGATCCTCGGCCATTCTACCCAATCCTCCAGGGACTCTGAAGAAGCAGTGGAGGGGAGAAGGGAGTCTGATGAGGAGAAAGCAAGTGCTGACAACAGCAGCAGCAGCTGCAGCACGGAAGATCTGACGAATCTTGCAGATGATGCATCCTTGACTTTGGATCGGGAAGACTTTTGCTATGTCACCCCTCGTGTGGTCTTAGCTACCGGAACGTACGACATTCCCAACCGACTGGGCATCCATGGGGAGAACTTCCCGTCCGTCATCCACTCGCTGTGTGCCTTAGAAAGACGTTTGTCTGACAACGACCTCACTCGCACATCTGCTCCCATTTGCGTGGTGGGGGCAGGGCTCAGTGCAGCGGACGCCATTCTCATGGCGCTGGAGGCAGGTCTGCCCGTGATGCATGTGTTCCGATGCGGACCCAGTGACCCCAACCTGATCTTCCGGAAGCTCCCGCAGACCATCTATCCCGAGTACCACCGCGTGGCAATGCTGATGAAAGGGCAGGAGGAGCACGAGCTGTACCAGGCCTACCCACGACACCGCCTGGTGGAGATCGGGCAGCAGATGGTGCTCCTCAAACCGTCGCTGTCCCGTTCCTCCCCCTCTCGAAGCCCCTCTCCCCCTGGGTCTGACCAGTCCATCGTCTCCATCGATGTTTCCCTGACTGTGATTATGATCGGGTCGCGGCCCGACCTATCCTTCCTGAATGGCGGGGGGCGCACACTTGGCCTGGTTCCAAAGTGGCCAATTGACAGCAAGCACAATCCCGTGGATGTTGATCCCTTCTCCTATCAGTCTATCCATGAGCCGGGACTCTTTGCCCTGGGCCCACTTATTGGGGATAACTTTGTGCGCTTCGGCATCGGAGGCGCCCTCGGCATCATGAATTACCTGTGCACGAAAGAGGAAGGTCTGAACACTTCACAGTGATTTGCTTTGGCACCAGTTCCTGCAGACCATCTCCCCAGAGTGCCACAGCACGGCTGTGCTGAGGAAGTGGCAGGGCATCATGACACTCCTGTGCTCAGAGGAGGGAACTCTGAATGCTCCGCAACGTTCGCTTTGGCTGTGATAGCGGGAGATAATTTGCTTTGAGAGTACTGGTTTATATATATATATACTGTCATGTCCTGACTTGGACTTTTTCTCAGTGAAAAACTTAGAATCTACCTGCGACAGGCGATGCCTTCAGCATCAGGAATCACTGTTCATCGAAGAGGAACATTCCAGCGCTTTGCAGTGATTTGTGATGGCCACAACAGGCAAGAAACAGTACGCTTTAAAGATACTGCTCTGTATTTTGTATACTTTATTGCCCTTAATGGGATTTTTTCTCCGTGAGAAAATGGGAAAGCCAGCAGTGACAGTTGCACTTGTACCATGCCTACCAACTCCTAACACACACACACATTTGTTAATAGTAAATGACTGTGTGATTTATAGTAATGACAGTATGTTACTAGAGCTATATAAAGGTGAAACAAAGACTAAAATTCCTAGAATTTGCAGTCAATTTTTTGTATTATATGTGTATATATACCCCCCAACACACACACACCCCTCCCTCCCCAGCTGTGAACAGCAACAGACCAAATGCTTTAAAAAATGTGAGTTAAAAAAAAAAGTAATTAAGCTATGTATGGATTGTAATTTTAAATAGTGCTGCTACGTGTGATAAAATCTCTGAAGCAAGACCACCCCAAATAATGTGCTCTTAGAAGGGCAGTGGACTTTGATGTGGCGTTCATTTGCATGAAAATGTGAACAACATCAGTACATTAACTGCTGTTCTCACATGTGTGTGCACTGGACTCCTCCAAGCCCTATACTCTGCGGGCAAGGGTTGTACCCATTTTTTTTAAATTTTTTTTTTTGGGGGGGGGTAAATTCTGTTTAGAGAAGTCACTGATCTTTTTTTTTTGTTGTTCTTTCTTTTTTAAGGCTACATGGGTGAGCTGGTCAGGAGAATTGTCAGGAGAAGGCTTCATGGGTGGGCTGAAATAAGGGTGAATTTGTGATCAAGAGATAAAAGAAAGTTTCATGGGTGAATTTGTGATCGAGAGATAAAAGAAAGCTTCATGGGTGGGCTAAAATAAGGGTGGGTTTGTGGTCAAGAGAAAAAAAGAAAGCTGCATGGGTGGGCTAAAATAAGGGTGGATTTGTGATCAAGAGAGGAAAAAAGCTGCATGGGTGAAAATGTCTTTGGTCACTTCAGTTCTTGATACTGACACAGTAGGCTATCCATGCCCCAAATCTTTGGTGATTTGCCGCAGAAGCGCATCCCTTTTTTCGTTTCAGTTCTTGCAGCTGTGATCAGATGGGTCCCACAGCATCCGCTGATGCTACATCCAGACAGCAAAAACTTCAGTCTTTTTGACAGTAAAAACTTCAGTCTTTTTGACAGCAAAAACTTCAGACTTTTTATCCTCAGTGGTGGCAGTTTCTTCTTTTATTGTCCGCCTCACAGTGAACAGTGGCCAGCAAGCCAGTCACATGTGATGAACTGACTAGCCAATCAGTGGTCAGCTTTGTCCAGGTTGCTAAGACCTTGCACAGTCTAACTTGTCATGTAACTTTGATGAAGATAAATATAGGCCTTGGTGAAGGCTTAGCAAAGTGGTTAAAGCAACTTCACCAAAGACTTTGCGGTTTATCACCAAAGAGGGACTTTGGCAAAGGGTTTAGAAGTGTTATTGTAGACAATGGTTTGCTTTGACGTTGATAACAAGTGGCAGAATGCTTTGAAGATTTAGAGCTGTGATCTGCTGTGTAAATGAAAATACAAAAAAAGAGAGCCCTTCCCCCACCCCCACCCACCCCTGGCTTTTGTACATAGAATAAAATTTGAGACTGTCCATATTTGCTTACATTTATTGCAGAGTATGACAGAGTATGAAAAGAAATCAGGGACCATGTATACTATTAGATGTGCCTTTGTCTAGACATTTTAAGGGCAACTTCAACAAGGAAAAACAATTGATGTTGAAATTGTTCTAAAAAATTTTTTTACTTTGTGCTCTTCCGTAGGTGTTTGCAAATATGGATGGCCCCTGTGACTTCTTCCTTACAACTAATTGTGCTTGTAAATGATTGCATGATTGTATAAATAATGTTTGTATTGCAACTGCTAACTGAGTGATGTGCCAGCAGCAGACTGTGTATACAAGAAAGCTTTGTAATGACAGGATTGAAGATTCAAAACACAGTGTCCATTTAAAAAACAACAACTTTATTATGTGATTGAAAAAAAAAATAATCTAAAATGAAGTACACTTGCTGCTGAATTGCCCTGTACAGTCAACACCTGACACCCCCCTCCCCCCGCATCCCATTCTGACCATAATCTGCCTGTGATTTTGGGGAGACAATCTTGAGGCTATTCTCAGGTGTGTGTCATATCAACGAACTTTCATCCAGTTGACAGAATATGATAGAACCAATTCTCACCTTTTTTACATGTGAGACTTGAATGGATTCTTTTTCTTCTTTTGCATTCATTTTTTTAGGTGGCTCTAAAGTCATTGTCAGGTGGATGCCAGGAAGTGTACCAACAGTTGGAGTCCTTGATGGGGCCCCAGAGCTTGGTACCGAAAACAATGTCAGTCGGCCAGAAAGCTTGCTGTACCATCAGCAAAACATGGGCATAATTGCAGAATGTGCTCCAGGGTAATGAATAGTCTAAATCTACTCATAATGCATGTGGTGATAATTGACTATGGGGAAAATGATACTCTTTTGCCCCCAAACACGAAAGAATGAAAACGTCATTACAATCATGTAATTTTTTTAAATTGCCAGGCTTAGGCTTCCTGTTTCTCTGTCTCTTTTTACTTCTGTCTTTCCTTTTTTTTTTTTCCCTCAGCTAAAACCATACAAAATAGTATCATGATTATGACGTGTAGGGCAAACTGGTGAGAATTGAAGTGCAGCTTTCTGTCTGTCTGCTGGTACATATACATAAGGGGAGCTGCATTAAGTTGGCACTTTTAGTCTCACCATTGTGTTGATGACTTTCAAGTTCAATTTTGTGCAATTTTGTCATTCAAATACAAGACAATTGAAACAGCATTTTAGTTGTTTCAGTTCAAAATCCTTGTGTCAAAAAGCATGTCTTTTTTGTTTGTTTGGTTGGTTGTTGTTTTCTGTAAATGATTAATATGTTGTGGTTTGTGTAGGATGTGAAGAGTGCATTTGAGAATAACATGGGGTTTTGGAATGTGTACTGAAAGATTAGCATGATTTCATCAGAACTCACAGCTTATGAAATATTGCAGGTGATATTCATCATTAAAAAATCTTCCATATAAGGAATTTTTCTATCTTCTTTAGATACTGTGACTTTTTTGTGTTTGAATACCAGCGCTTAATGCTGTTCATTTACTCTCTTCCAGCATGGTTTTTGTTGAGAACATGATATAAAACACACACACACACACACACACACACACACACACACACACACACACACACACACACGGGTAAAGTGGAGGATAATCATTAATCATGATAATAGTTATCTGATTTATCTTAAAATTGTTGATGCCATACTGTTGTTTCCTTTCTTCAAAGCTTTCTGTGATTCTTTCTCCAAGGGAGAAAGCTGTCTGGGTTTTCATGGCTGGTTGGCTAGCTAGCACCCTGGAGTGTAATTGTAAATCCAGCGCCAAGGTTTGACTCCTGAAAGGGTGAAAGACTGTTTTTCAGTTCTTCAGAGTCACTGCATATATATGCAGTCATCGGTGCTTGCCTCGCCTTTATGCGTACAGTGCGTGATTATTTGTGGCTCACGTTAAAGATCCAGTGTCCACCACTTGGTAAGAGAAGGCTAACTAACGATCAGTGGCACAAAAGCATGCAGATGATACAGTCACATTTCCAAACCTGCAAGCTGGAGCCATATATTTTTTACACAGGAAGCTTGAAGTGTGCAGAGCTCATTATTGTCTGTAGGCACATCCTGGGCAGTGGCTACATGCCTGCCTCCTTTTCTTTGCTGTCACAGTTGTCTACCTTGGTTTGGGCTGTGTCAAAACACGCTGACACTGGCAAGAACAAAGGCTACATTAAAATGGTGTTGCATCACGGCTTGGGTTGTGTCACAACAATGTGGACACCAGTGAGAACACCAAGGCCGAAGTGTTTCTAAATGGTGGTGTGTGCTGCATAGTTGTGTGGAGGCTATTGCTAACCATGAGAAGCTCTTTGGACAACAGCGTCCACCCTGGAGATAAATCCTCTGAAGACAGTGTGCGGCCACCCATGTTGCAGGGCATTAAGTAAAACCGTCACACACCTAGTCCTCTCACCCAATAAGAATGCTGTTGTCACTGTACACTTGCATGTGTACTGGGTGACCCCCAGAGCGTTCAGCTGGGGAACACTACCGCAACAGCAACTACAACTGCCACGGCTGGCCGTGTCACAGCCAGTTCCCTCTTCCCTTCCTTTGATGCACCCGAGAGAAACAGACAATCCTCTGCCAGCTTTGGAAGCTGTGATGTAGCAGAGGCAGAAAGGACAGTAGGAAAGTAGACGCTGCATGGAGTGTGTCTTGGGAGTTTATTATTACGGTTGACCGTAAAGAACAGTAGGCAAGTAGATGCTGCATGGAGTGTGCCTTGGGAGAGTATTATTACAGTTGACAGTAAAGGACAGTAGGCAAGTAGATGTTGCATGGAGTAGGCAAGTAGACGCTGCATGGAGTGTGTCTTGGGAGATTATTATTACAGTTGACCGTAAAGGACAGTAGGCAGGTAGATGCTGCATGGAGTGTGCCTTGGGAGAGTATTATTACAGTTGACCGTAAAGGACAGTAGGCAAGTAGACACTGCATGGAGTGTTCCTTGGGAGATTATTATTACAGAGAAGGTAAAGGACAGTAGGCAAGTAGAGATATATATATGTATGTTCGGAGAAAAGAGGCTTGGTTTGTCCCTTTTGTGATATTGACCTATTTGCCCAACTATTCGCCAATGAGTTTTTTTATTTTGAGTGCCCCCACTATCCCCCCCCCCCCCCTTTTTTTTCTTTTCTTCTTGACTTTTATATTTTTTATTTTGTCTTCTCCCCCCACCCCACCCGCCTGTGGTGGCATCCTGGAACAGACCTAATTTTTGTAAACTGTGAAGACATCCCATTTATCACTTTTTTTTGGTTCCAATATCTGACTGTTCATTGTAAATGATAATAAAGAAGATTTGGACAGTTGATCATTTACCATGAGCACAATGCACTTCATAAACTAGAAATCTAGATGTAATGCTGTATGTACAAAAGCAAATAGTGTAACAACAACAACAAAAACATGCAAATAAACACAAACTGGTAAAATATCATAACAATAACTAGGTGATTATATGCCATCTCTACATGGAAAAGTTGTACAAACATCACATAGATACACACATATTCATAAAACACCCAACACACCCATGCATACACACACACACACACACACACACACACACACACACACACACACACACACACACACACACACACACACACACACTTGCATGTACGCATACACATACAACTTTGGTTCAACACAAATACAAGATGTTGTTACAATAAAGAGGACCTCAAGCAAATCACCATCACAGAAATCCCAACACATACATCCCTGCCAACTGCACACTTACTGCGACCATCACATTCTAACAACCGTAAATTGTGAGGACATCGTATTCTAAAAATTGTCTCCTTGGCCTTGCATTCAAGAGTTGATGATTTTTTAATTCTTGCTTTTGTGTTGATGATAGTAACATTGTTGTCTTTGCAAAGCTTGATTATTGCAAATTTTGAGGTTATATGATTGCAAATTTTGAGGTCAAATGTTTTCCTTGGCCTTGCAAAATAACTACATTAAATTGCTAATCCATGCTGGAGGACTAAGTAATCATGAGGATGTCACATTTTGTAAACTGTGTCCTTATTCTTGTGTAACAACTGTACGAGTCTAATCGTTGCTTCATGACTGTACATTTTGAAGATGTGATTTAAGTCTGTATAGATATGTTTATTCAGTGCATTGTGAATCATCCATTACAAATGGAGTGGCATAATAACTGATCTCATTTGATCTCACTGTCTTACACACTGTCTGTGCTGGCACAGTTACTGATAACTGCAGTTGTGTTGACATCACAGTGTTATGAGTGTCACACTCGCTTCTTTCCGCCCAAAAAGAAAGAAAAAGTCACTCTGTTCTGAGGTAAGTTGTGTAAGACGCTATTAATAGGAGACACTGAAGAAATGAAAACTACAGGACTCATTTGCAAACTGAATAATGATGATGGGACTGACGGTGGCAGCCACTGGGGTCATCAGTGTACCATCGATCCCAGCGTGTTCAAATGGCCGCAAGGCTGGACACTTTGTGGCCTGCCTCCATGACAGGTACTGCTGCAGGGTGCAGATTAACCCCTTCACTGTCCCCACCCATCAGTTTTCCAGACTGAAAGGAGGGTACTCAAACTAAAAATCTGAAACTAGGATGACTGCTAGCATTCTAAAACAAGATCCAAGCACATAAAAGGTTTAGAAGAACACTTATTTAATAGGACAATACATAATGTGTGAATTTGGGGGATAAGCCCCTTTTTCAAGTGACAAAATGAGTTAAAAAATAGTTAAACAGTGAAAACTGACAATTTAGTCTGATGCTTATCCACTTTCAGCTGTGGTGTGTTGGTGTCCAGTGTTTTCAAGCCTCCCAATTTGATGGGCACTGCTTTAGTGTGCAGATTAACCCCTCCACTGAACACCAATGTGCCACAACTGAAAGTGGATAATTATCCTACATTTGTATGTTTTGTCACTTGAAAAGGGAGCTTACCCTTTTCAACGTGCTAATTTTGTTGTGTTGACATTACAGTGTTATGAGTGTCACACTCTCTTCTTTCCCCCCCCAAGAAAAGAAAGAAACAAATCATTCCGTTCTTAGGTAAGTTGTCTAAGAGGTTATTTATAGGAGACACTGAAGAACAGGACAAAATCAGCACGTTATGTATTGTAATATTAAATAAGTGTCCTTTATAAACTTTTTTATGATTGGATCTTGCAAATCAAAAATTGTCCAGGCCTATTAACAAGCCTTTAATTTCAGTACCATATATTTTGATGCAAATCCTTTCTTGTACTAGATTTGAGAAGGAAAAAAGGGGGAAATTTTACTGTCCAGCGCATGTGGTGTACCTGCATGTATGGCAGTGAAGGGGTTATTGCAACTGTACTGGCGATGTTTGCTATACATAAGTATATTTGGTTGACAGGATGCGAAAATCTAATAACCAACCTTTGGCAGTTTTATATGTGAGAATTGAGTACAGGTGAATGAACCTTTACATAAGAGGGTTGGGGGGGGGGGGGGTAAAGATCTGAATTAATTATGGTTAATATTTTATAAATGACTTTACCAAATATTTTGGTAGTTTAAAATCTGCTTTGGGGAATGCGTATTATTAAGGGAAGCAGCTTTGCTGAAGGTGAATAGTGAAGGGAGACAACTGTGCTCAGCTCAATTCCAGTTATCCAGGGAGTGAACACTGCTCTGCCTCACTTTTAATTCTGCTCAACAACTCGCTTTTGTTCTTAAGTTGGCATTCATGGGCTGTCTCTTTCTTGTGGCCTTTCCGGTCTTTTGCAATACTGACATTGCCAGAAATAGCTCACATTTCTGCCTACCTCAGTTCAAAAATATTTCTGGCATTGACAGCATTGATGTCCTTACGCCTTGTTTCCCCTAAAATGTCCCAAGTTTCTTAACCTTATCAAGTCACACAATCATTTACTTCTTTTTTAACCCCAAAAGCCATCCATGAATACAGGAAGACAGTTGCACATGCAGAATCCTCTTCAATTTCCCCCAGCTCTTAGCAGAGGAGCAGGAGGGGAAAAACCCTGGCTGAGATAATCCTGTTTGGCCAGCGTGGCCTAGTGGTAAGGCATTAGGCTGGTATTTAGTGGTCAGTGGACGATGCCAGTTCAGTCCCCTGCTTCAGCTCTCCGTACTCTTCAACGGACACTGTATGGTGACTTTGCCCCTCACAATTAGCACAACATTGAAATGGCTCTGATTGCTGCCTGTTTTAATGCAGAATCGTTCTGGTGGTGATAGCGTAGCCTTAGGTATAACCCCCCCCCCCCCCTCCGACACCCCAGGATCTGTCCCCACCAGTACCTCTACGGAGACAACCTGATGTTAAGCAAGTCCTGCAGTGTGTTAAGTTTCTTTTCGGGGCTCTGCTGGTGACATGTACTCTTCTTTTTATGAAGAAGAAGGTAAGGACTGAAGCCCAGACTACTTATTACTGAGAATGAATGGTGTGGCCTCTTTGCTACACAGGTGTTGCTACAGCAAAAAGTAAAAGGGTTTTGCTCTTTTTTCTGAAAGAAAGAAACATGCTTCTTTCATTATTCCAGTACACCAAGTGCTTTGTGCCTTGTTTTGGTAGACTTGAAACAGTCCACAGATGTGCCCAATCTGTATTCATTATTTAAATAATTATCATTTTACTGCTTTAGAGCCAGTAGACTGGAAGGATGTAGACTTTAAGTATAAATAATCTGAAAGAAGTTTCACTAGTACTGTTCCAGCCATGGACTTTGGCTGTAATCTGAGAATACACACTCCAAGAGGTACAAGAAACCTCTGATGAAAGACCACCATGAAAATCAATGAAAAGGTTGTATTTAGATGTACAAGAAATCTCTGATGAAAGACCACCGTGAAAATCAATGAAAAAGTCATATTTAGATGTACAAGAAACCTCTGATGACCACTGTGAAAATCAATGAAAAGGTCATATTTAGATGCACAAGAAACCTCTGATGACAGACTACCGTGAAAATCAATGAAAAGGTCGTGAAAATCAATGAAAAGGTCGTACTTAGATGCACAAGAAACCTCTGATGAAAGACCACCATGAAAATCAATGAAAAAGTCGCATTTAGATGTACAAGAAACCTCTGATGAAAGACCACCGTGAAAATCCATGAAAAGGTAGTATTTAGATGTACAAGAAACCTCTAATGAAAGACCACCATGAAAATCCATGAAAAAGTCATATTTAGATGTCTGCTACACAAGGATAGGGGCGGGGATAGCTCAGTGGTTAGAGTGCCGGACTCGTGACTGAAAGGTCGCGGGTTCGAATCCCTGCAGGAGCGGCGGGAGAATTTCCTTCTCCAGGGTCGACTATCTGTGCTGACTCTTATTTCGGTATCTGTTCCACCCCCGTGTTACCACAGTAGCACGTAAAAGATCCCGGTCATTCTGCCAAGTGCAGGTGGCAGGTTACAGCTAAACACACATACACCTTAAGTATGTGGCTTTGCATGAAGTGACATGATGCATGGTTGTATGGTGTACACAGAACTTGCGCCGAAACGGCTGCAGTTTCATGTGGCACCAGCCATGCCAGCGCTGTAAGTACACCACTTCGGTGGATATTCAAAAATGTGCTATAAAAAGTTAGTCACTCATGTAGCACCACATGCGAGCGCAGTGAGTCTGCTCAAGAGAGCAGAGAATAGCGCTATATAAGCGATCATCAATCAAATCAATCAATCACAGTCTGAATGCAGTTCTGTGTCCTTGTAAAATACATTCAGTGGTCATGGAGAGATCGTTCTTGAAAAACTTTCCAGTTAAGTATAATAGAAGTAAAGAAAATGGCCTTGTATTTTGGAGTGTGTGTGTGTGTCTGTGTGTGAGTGAGGTGTGTTTGTTTAAGTGGTCTTGCTGAGCAGTTTGTGTTTGGAGTGAATACCTTGCAGAGCAGTTTGTGTTTGGAGTGAATATCTTGCTGAGTAGGTTGTTCCTCATCTTGCTGAATTCATATCTGAAGTGGATTCCTTTTTCATTTGCATCTGTGTTTGAAGATACACATCTTGCTCAGCAGTTATTTTCCTGTTTAAAATGAACATGTTGCTGTTTGTTTCCATGTGATGTAAATATCTTGCTACGCATTTTGTTCATCTCTTTTGGAAGGGAGCATCTTGCAAAGAATGTGACCATCTCTGTCACCTATGAGAAGAATTTTCAAATGTGCATTTATTATGACAGTTTGGTCATCCTGAGGTGACCCTGTGTGGTTGACAGGATGTCAAAATCCAGTCACTGACCAAATGATTGAAAGATATATCCGCAGGCCATGCATTGTTTTAGTCTCTGAAGTGTACATTACACTGTATTGTTTGTCTCCGACCTGCTTGCGAAAATGACATGTCAATACTTGTTTATTTTAAAGAAAAGACCTTGTTTGCAAGGACAAAACCTATGCCATAAACAAACAAAAGAGGAATGTGTTAGATGTGTATGTTTTATAGTTTATACAATGCAATTTATCTGCATATTTTTGTGAATTCATTAAAGAAACTAGCCTTCTCAAAGCAAGTTTGTTCTAAGAGATCACAAGATAAACAGCAGTGAACACTGGGAATTTTGTTTTATAATGGTATCTTGATTTTATATGAATTGTTTAAACTTTGTTTTGAAGGTGGCAGATAATGGGACTGGCTGCAAACACATTTCCCAGTTCACCCATCTAAGTTACAGGCACCACCCCTGTTGTATCATGCACAGCCTGTTGCATCATGCACGGCCTGTTGTATCATGCACAGCCTGTTGCATCATGCACGGCCTGTTGTATCATGCACAGCCTGTTGCATCATGCACAGCCTCTGTTGTATCAGACTTGAGGGGTCTGTGCTGACACTTGACAGTTTTCCACGTGACAGCTTTCCAGGGTGGAGTTCTGCTGTCACTAACGCAAGAGGTCTGAATTCACGACAAAATCAGCAGAGTGTTTTGAAATGAAACTTGATTTTCAGTATCTGTTTTGATCTTATCTACATGTTGGAAAAAGGCCATTCTCTTTGTACAAAGCAAGGCTTGAGAAAGCAAGGTTCTTTAGTAGAAAATAATTCTGGCTATACTCGTGGACCCTTGTCCATCTTCCCATAGAGTTATTGGCTGAATCTGTGCAACATTTGCATTGTTTCAACAGTTTTTATGAATGTTGTTTTGAGCCTTGTACAGAATATGCACTAGAAAATGTGTTTATGATTTCTGTGACACATCTGTGCAAGCTGTGTGGGTGCAAGATGGTTACTGAAGCCAGCATGGGAATGCTAAGCTAAGATTCATCACAGGCCCCATTAATGGCAAAGGATTTTTTTTTTTTTTAATCCACCCTGTCTCACCAGTTTGTCTGTAAGTATATTATCTGGGTTGTTTAAAAAAAAGAGAGTATTCTGTTTCAAAGCCAAAACATATCCCCGAGTACTGCAATTGTATGTCTGGTAGTCTGTGTGTTTTTACACAGACTGATGGAACAAAACCAAAATGTCTTGAAGTGAAAAATGTGTTTAGTCATAACTGGTAAATGGAGTTAAGAAGGCTGCCCTCTGCTGAGCTATTTTCACTCATGGATGACAGTTGAGATAAGAGTTTTTGTGGGCAAATCCAGATCCAAACCTTGGAACGACTTGGTACTGAATGGTTGCAAGTGCTGCAGTATGTAATCCATTTCACCATCTCTGCCGGCATTGTCAAAAATGTTTGACTGAGATGTGCACACGTATCTTTGTACTAATCAAAGGGATACAGGTTATATTGGCTGTTTGTACTGTAGAGAAAGAAAACATTCAGATTAATTTAATGATGGGGGCCTTTGTTTAGTTTTGTGTCTGCATGAGTGTGTGTGTGTGTGTGTGTGTGTGTGTGTGTGTGTGTGTGTGTATGTGCAAAACAGCCCATACATGAATAAACTCGGTGACATCAACACATAATTATTTATGGCGACCCATCTCGTAAGAGCCCAGTGCACTTACAATAGCCTACAGAAGTATGCATTTCAACACACACACACACACAAACACAAGAGCACACATGCATACACACATGCCCCCCCCCCCCTCCCCCCCCACACACACACCCAAATACATGTCTTACTAGTGATGGGTTGGTAGAAAAGAGAAGAAACAACAGATCAGAATGATGAAGAGAAGAGGTAGAATTTCAAAAAGGCTTTCTTAAATTATTTTAGAAACTCACTAAAAATAAGTTTCAACCGCCTCTGGAAAAATAAGCACAATCTTTGAACTTTGAAATGAAATACTTTGCATTTGCTCTCTCTCGCTGCCTCTCTGAAGCACAATTCATTGCTCTCTCTCTCACTGCCTCTCTGCAACACAATTCATATCTATAACCTACATGTGCACTCTTGTCCCATTAGGACTTTTCCCAGGGGAATGCAGACCATTTCTACTTGAGGAAAGCCTGGTACAACAGTCACATGTTAACTCAGCCTTGCTAATCACCCAACACTGCTGGAACTTCTGCAGAGACTTGCCACGGCAGTACTGCACTGAATCGCTGCACAGCCGCTTCTTTAATAATGTGCCAACGCTTGTGGCACAAGGAAATTCAGTTTCTTGTCTTACTCAAGGACCAGGCACTGAGCCCACTGCCTTTCTTTAAACACTAGCAGTAACACTGATGGTGACACCCCCCCCCCAAAAAAAAAAAAAAAAAAAAAAAAATATTCATACAATCACCTCAGGTGTATCACTGGCGGGAGCTGCCACAAAAAAGATGCTTGTCGTGACAACTTTTGTCGCATCACAAATATGTTTGTAGTTTTGTCGCAACAAACATAACTGTGTCGTGACAAAAATATGTTTGTTGCAACAAAAGTGTGTTTGTCGTGACAAACATAATTTTGTTGCGACAAAAGACATGTTCAGGTGTATCACTGGCGGGAGCTGCCACAAGAAAGATGCTTGTCGTGACAACTTTTGTCGCATCACAAATATGTTTGTAGTTTTGTCGCAACAAACATAATTGTGTCGTGGCAAAAATATGTTTGTTGCAACAAAAGTGTGTTTGTCGTGACAAACATAATTTTGTTGCGACAAAAGACATGTTCAGGTGTATCACTGGCGGGAGCTGCCACAAGAAAGATGCTTGTCGTGACAACTTTTGTCGCATCACAAATATGTTTCTAGTTTTGTCGCAACAAACATAATTGTGTCGTGGCAAAAATATGTTTGTTGCAACAAAAGTGTGTTTGTCGTGACAAACATAATTTTGTTGCGACAAAAGACATGTTCAGGTGTATCACTGGCGGGAGCTGCCACAAGAAAGATGCTTGTCGTGACAACTTTTGTCGCATCACAAATATGTTTCTAGTTTTGTCGCAACAAACATAACTGTGTAGTGACAAAAATATGTTTGTTGCAACAAAAGTGTGTTTGTCGTGACAAACATAATTTTGTTGCGACAAAAGACATGTTCAGGTGTATCACTGGCGGGAGCTGCCACAAGAAAGATGCTTGTCGTGACAACTTTTGTCGCATCACAAATATGTTTGTAGTTTTGTCGCAACAAACATAATTGTGTCGTGGCAAAAATATGTTTGTTGCAACAAAAGTGTGTTTGTCATGACAAACATAATTTTGTTGCGACAAAAGAGATGTTTTATAAATTATACTTGTGGCAGCTCCCACCAATGATACAGGCCTGGGTGTATGTCACACTGCAAGCAGTGACTACTGCTGTCCTCTCCTATTATCACAGCCACAGCCGGTTACATCATCTATGTTTTCATATTCAAAGCCACTGCCAGCTCCCTGGCATGCTCTGACAGTGACAGGAAAGGGACAGAGATATGTCTGCTTTTGAGACTATGAAAGAAGTAACTGTGGCACTGGCAGAGTCGAAAGGCCACAGGGCAAGTAGCTTTTGATCTAAACTGTTCACACACAAATACAGAGAAGAGGACACTTTTTTTTTTTTTATATTAAAAAAATCCATTTTATTTTTTAGAAAAGTTAGAATATTTTCATTTCTTTTCCGTTTCATTCTATTCTCAGTGAAAATAATCTGAAAACAATTTCAACACATCTTCCAGATATTTGGGGAATGCTCATACTTTGCAGCAGAAATACAACTTACAAGCCTCACTTTGAATTGTCTGAGAATTCAGTGCCGAGACTAGACAAAGTGCAATGCAGAAACTGACACTACAGCAGCGAGAGGTCGTTAGATTTACACATGTGCCACCGAAAACCCAGAACTGGGCATATTCTGGACTGGAAAACAAAGAACCACAAAACTTGTCGAGAAATATTTATGGTCGCATTTTAAGTTTTTTCCTGTTTGCTGAAAAAAAAATTAGGCATACAAAATACACCCAAATTGTACGAGTAAACTACCAAACAGGTCTGACTGAGGCTATGAAGGCAGTAACCATGTCACTAGCAGAGTTGAAAGGCCAGTAGCTGCTCAATGGAGCGTGTGGTTATAGTCTACATGCTAACAAATGATGCTGCCTTCCACAGCCTGACAGGAGACAGCGTACACAAAACAAGAAAATTCCACAACTCTTTACATTTTCCAATATAATTATAAGCATGGAAAAATAACAGTAGGCAACACTAAAGTTTACATCACATTAGGAACTGAAATATGACAGATTGGCATATAAAAAAAAATTGAAAATTGCAAATGTCTTATTCTCTCAAATTTTGTCAGCTCTGCACAAATCATTTTCTTGGGATGGTAAGTACACCATGTAGAGACCCTCAACGGCACAGAAAGGACAGCAACGTATACCTAATGAAACCACAAGCAATGCCAGTGGGTTGTGTAACTGCTCCCAGCATGCATGGAAGAGAGAGGCACAGAAAGGACAGCAACGTATACCTAATGAAACCACAAGCAATGCCAGTGGTTTGTGTAACTGCTTTCAGCATGCCTGGAGGAGAGAGGCATAGAAAGGACAGCAAAGTATACCTAATGAAACCACAGCACGCAATGGGTTGTGTAACTGCTTTCAGCATGCCTAGAGGAGAGAGGCATAGAAAGGACAGCAAAGAATACCTCATGAAACCACAGCACGCAATGGGTTGTGTAACTGCTTTCAGCATGCCTGGAGGAGAGAGGCATAGAAAGAAGTGCTCAGCAGTCTTCTTTGAAAAGGCAGGGAAGCGCCATCATCAGTCAGAGGAATGGTGGAACCGTTTCAAAGGCAATGCTGCTAAAACCTTTAAGAAGAGTGGTTGAGTGCATATGATACAGGCTTTTCTGAACGCATAGATATCATCCTGAACTAAACTTCAGCATGCCCAAACATCACTGAAACTATTAACAAGAAAAAAACCTCTTCTTTAAAAAAAAATCATAGACATCTTGGAGTTCCTCTCCTTTCAACAGTAATTTTTTTTCTTTTTTTTCCACTATCATAATTCCTTTTCCTCACCTTCAAAGAGGGAAAAAGGGAGACAATTGGATCAGGGAAGGTGTAGGGGGATAGAACATACAAAACCATACACATAATTTTTGTTCTGCTGTTTCGTAAAAATGCGCATGCCATTTGTGCAGCCAAGAGATTTCAGAAGCCAACATGCGAAAATACTGCATGTAACAACAGACCAGCTTTTGCACGGCTATGGACAAGTCTCTTGACCTCACTGCCACCTGAGTGAACTGCACCATCACCTGTGATCTACAGATCCAACTGAGCTGCAGAGCCAGATCTCCGTGATCTTCTCACTCCAGATTTAACTGATCCATTGAGTCAATGGTCATATCAAGTTCCACCAGAGAAATGTTATTGGACACGTCCATCACGCAGCAGTCGTCATCACCCATGTACACCACACTGTCATCTTGACATTCGACAATGTATATGTCATCATCTTCATCATCTGTGTCGTCAATGATGACGAAGCTTCTATCGCCTTCTGGTGACATTTGCAGCTCTTCACCAGTTTCCTCACTGTGTTCTCCAACAGAGAAAACCTTGGGCAGACAACTCTCTCGGCGCTTGATTTTACCAGGAGGAATCAACCCTGAGGAGTCTTCCTGATGTTTGACTTCATCCATCAGGATCATCCCACTCTCTCTGCGTTTAACTTTGTTTATTGGGATCATTCCGCTTTCTCTACGTTTGATTTGGTTTACTGGGATCATTCCGCTCTCTCTGCGTTTGATTTGATCTGCTGGGATTATCTTGCTTTCTTGACCTTTGATTTGAGCCATTGTGACTATATCACTTTCTCGACGCTTGATCTGATCCATTGGAATCATTCCACTTTCACGACGTTTGATCGGATCTGTCGGGATCAACCCACTTTCATGAAGCTTGGTGTCCACATCTTGGGGTGAGCGAGGCTCAAGACGTTCCAGCACCTGGTTAGGAGGAGGCGGCACCAAACCTGCTGTACAGCTGTCACGCTGTTTGATGTTGGCCACTGACAGCCGCTGCTCCGTGTCTGAGGTATCATTGGGAGTCGCACTAAACCTAGACCTTGCACGATTTGCTTCTTGAAATAACTTCAGGGCGTCAGCTGAGTCCTTGGTGGCGGATGGCTGCAAGGGCCGGTTGCCCACGTCACCCAAGGGACGCCTCTCCGTGCCTGTCTGTGGTTGGTTTTGCAACTCCGCCGCAGCCTCTGGGATGGGGTCAGAGGTGATTGGTGCTGGGGTGTGGGAGTAAATGCGCGGTCGGTAGTAAAGCACCACCTCCTCCAGCACATCATTGGTTGGGATAAAGTACTTGGCATGTCGGACCTTGTCGGTCTTGGTCAGCCCCATCACCGGGCGCCCATCTCTGGACACAATGCCACCTGTGACAAAACCACACATAAAGGATTCAGAAACGTCTCTATCTCTATGGGTCCTACCCCAGAGTACTTTAACTAATGAAGGGCAGTGACTGTCTAAAGTGACAAACACACCACACCAGTCATGACAATGTGAAAAAGGTTCTAAAAACAGTTCCCACCCATATCTAGTCTCTCTCTCTCCTTCACTGGTGGTTCACTCGCTCTGACAACCTGTGAAAACCACATGGGTCCAGTAAAAAAGGCTTGAGGAAATTTTTAGCCCTGTTAAAAAAAAGAAACAAAAAGGGCATGTACAGAAACTATCTAGTTAGGGTACTTGGGCATACAGGTTAAGGGGTGTCCACTGCACCATGGAAGGAAAATACATCTCTGTGTGTTGCTTGCTCCTAATTAATTTATAAATTAATGAGCGAGCAGGCCACAGGCACAGAAAAAAACACCCCATAATTCTGCCATGTAAAGCTTTTTCTCTGTCAGCTTTCTAACTCCAAACACTGTGCAGATCCTCAATGTTAAATAGTTAGTTCATCATAGTTCCCCACCCTGGGGTCAGCACCAGCATATCCTACAGCACCTGTCCAGCCACATCCCTTAATGGAGGGGGGTGGGCAGGAAAGTGTGGCAAGGAATATCAACATGACTATTACTGAGGTTTCCCATTTCCTGCAGAGACCAGTATACTCATACTGACCGACTGCATGTTTCTGTGACCTCTGCACGTCCTTCTTGGTGAGGTGATGCAGTGCAGGGCCGTAACTGCTGGTGTGCAGTGGAGCGTGGTGCTTGAACACAGGCAGGCATTTCTCTCCAGTGCACTTGGCTCGCTTCACCACTGCTCGCAGGGTGCCAGCATAGTCCCCCAGAGGGTTCTGCTGCTCCTGTCAGGAAGGGAGACAAGGCTGGTAAGGAAGGGAGACAAGGCTGGTAAAGAAGGGAGACAAGTCTGTTAAGGAAAGGACACAAGGCTGCTAAGGGAGACAAGACTGCTAAGGAAGGGAGACAAGTCTGCTAAGGAAGGGAGACAAGGCTGCTAAGGAAGGGAGACAAGGCTGCTAAGGGAGACAAGGCTGCTAAAGAAGGGAGACAAGACTGCTCAGGAAAGGAGACAAGGTTGCACTAACACAGACAGCAGGTGAAGTTTTTCTTCTCCTTCTTTTTTCTTTGTTTGTTGTTCCGCCAGGCACATCATATGGGGCATTTCTTCAGAAACATGCTTCCATCATCGCAATATACCTCTTGCAGCTGTGTTGGAAGCAGTGACTGCACTAGACATTTTTCAAACCCGTGTGACATCTGTATGGTGGCGAAAGTTGTTCAAGGCAACCAGTCAGATAATCACTGTAACCAGTCACTGAGTCAGATACATGGGTGTCCATACTACTTCTGGGAGTACTTGGGGGCGGGGATAGCTCAGTGGTTAGAGCGCCGGACTCGTGATTGAAAGGTCGCGGGTTCAAATCCCTGCTGGAACGGCGGGAGAATTTTCTTCTCCAGGGTCGACTTTCTGTGCTGACTCTTATTTCGGTATCCGTTCCACCCCCGTGTTACCACAGTAGCACGTAAAAAATCCCGGTCATTCTGCCAAAAGTGCAGGTGGCAGGTTACAGCTAAATACGCATACACCTTACGTATGTGGCTTTTATTGAACTGTGCTTCGGCATTGGTCACAACTTGTCCCTAATATGTCAAATGACATCTGAGGACATTAAGCATCAACTCATCATCATCATCTGGGAGTACAGCTGAACTAGCAAACAGCAAGCTCCCTTCTCTGTCTACAGCACACACACAGACATAGCATACACACTCTCTGAGTCTCTCACTGGGCTGCATTTTTGTTGTTGTTGTTGAAAACCAGTCAATAAAAATAACAGCTAGTATATCTGGCTCATTGCTAACACCCCCTCCTCCCCCATGGTGATCTTAACCAGTAAAATACTAGGAATTACCAGTTAATGCGAACTCTGTGAAAGTGTATGTCTCATTTGGAGTTTGTGTAATGTTATGTTCACATACATGTCCAACTGCACACTTCTATTCATCTGGATCCCATGTTCCAGCCACCCACCAACAGTCATATACTTGTGAATGTCACTGACATTCAGATTTGTCCTTTCTCTCTGTAACTTTGTGTAAGTGGTGCAAGTGAATGAGTGAGGGAGTGTGTGTGCATGCGTGCGTGCGTGTGAGACAGAGTCAGAGACACAGAGAGACAGACAGATTTAAAGTCTCCAGTACAGCTGGTAATAGTTGTGACCATTTAAAAACTGCACTACTTTTTTCACATCCAAGACTTGCAACAGACATTTTTGACTCGTACTGTCACAGTGATCCCCATCCCCACCATATAAGGTGCATGAAGACAGAGACAGCTTGTGTGCTAAAACTGGTCTTACCTGATCTTCTACCATTCTAGGCAAAGAGAAGAGCAGCTCCCGGATTTCATCCCCAACTTTGACCCCATTACACCAGCTGCAACACATCAAAGCAGTAAAAACAATTTTGTTGACATGACTGTACAACCTAGCTGCAAAGCCAAGAACCTGACCATGTTCAACTATTTATTTATTTTAATTTTAATCACTGCACTGGTCACCTGTTAGGGCACAAATACAGTGCAAGTTTCCAGAACTTACTACAGTGCAATCATAGGCACCAGTACCATTCTGAATGTTTCCATCTGTACACCCTGTATACAATGAAATCCAAGGAACAATACTTCCTGTGCCATTTGTGTCTAGAAAACCTTTTGTTTCAGTGATTCAATACACAATTCTATTTCTGTATCACTTTGTACTTTATACATTCATTAATTCAGACTTTGCCTTGATCAACACATATATATATATAATCTATGCATATAGGTCTATGATACCTAAAAATCAGGGGGTGCACTTGTATCTGGCAGCACCCTGTAGCTTGAACTATATATTATACATAATAGATATCAGAACATCTAAAATCGGTTTTTTCGCCTCTTTTTGTATACACTTGTATTGTTGTAAACACAGAGAGAGAGAGAGAGAGAGAGAGAGAGAGAGAGAGAGAGAGAGAGAGAGAGAGAGAGAGAGAAATATATATACAGTGAGTGTAGGGGTGGAGATGTGGTGTGCGTGTGTGTGTGTGTAGCAGACTACAGAGCAAGTGAAGCATCTGACAGGCCCCAAAATAGATTTGTCAAAAACACTGTAAAAGACATGTATAGCACCGTGGCATCTGATTAGCTGTCTTACCAAGTATGCTTCAGTGGTCTGGAACTGACAGTCTGCCCATCCACATAGACTGTGACCCACACCACAAAGGGGGCCGTCAGCTGGATGCTAATTTCAAAGGGAAGGACAGGATACTTCTGAAAAATGAAACACAAAGAACCATTTGTTACTGTATTGTGTATGCAAGCGTGTGTGCGTAAACAAAGTCAAAACCCAACTATCACTATGCAACCAGCTGTGGGACTCACTACAGGTGGCTCACACAATGAGTTGGTCATTTGACTGGATCAGTGGATGACATAGTGGGGGGGGGGGGGGGGGGGGGGGGGGGCTTGGATCACACTTAACACACTCCACAGATCAGACTGGGATGACTTGAAGGAACATATTATATATAATACATGTGTGTCCGGCATAACCAGTACACTTGCTTTTCAAATATTTGACAGAGAAGCAGCAGTCACATTGGGAATCACCTTGTTAAATTGGGTGACAGAACACGATAGCCATTTATTATTTAACTCGCCAACCATGAAGAGAAAAAGAAGCTTCAGTGATCAGAGTACTGAGTTCAAAAGTCATAGTTTAAAAGAGTTTGGGATGAGAGAAAAAGGCTGGTCACAAACCAAGTTAACTGCAGTACTACTACTAGTGTCCATATTACTAATGTCTAATAATAGTAATATTAGTGGGGGGTTTGTGTGTGTGTGTGTGTGTGTGTGTGTGTGTGTGTGTGTGTGTGTGTGTGTGTGTGTGTGTGTGTGTGTGTTTTAAATGCAAGCATTTACTGTTTGAGAAAGATTATGGACTGAGAGTGAGACAAAATAGCCATAATTAAGGGTTGAGTCCACAGAGCATAGACTTGTGCAAAAATCAAAATACAAAACCAACCAAACAAAATCTGATGAATGTCCATCCCCATATGACTTATACTAATTAATGTGAATACAGTGGGCAATCTGGTGATGACATAATGCACCAATAAAGAAAAGTTATGTATAATTTCAACTTCAAGCAGTTCACTGGTCAATGCACAAGAACTGAAGAAGCATGGTACAAACAACAGAGCAGTTACATACGGCACAAACCTACCAGTACCACTGTACAGCATGGTGATGCATACATGCATAAAAAAAGAGCCAAACCCTACCTACTTTGAGTATTTCATTACTATTATTATTAAATAATTAACATATCAAACAGTAGTACCTGTCCATCCTCCTCCACAATGTAGGAGGTAGGTCCATGCAGGTCCACCTCTGTATAAATCTTGTCCTTGATCTGGTACTCGGGCAACTTCTTCTTGTCCACGTACACTCCCATGGCGACATACTGTCCAGTAGGCATCTTGCTGAGTACTTACAGTTACACTACTGCAAAATAATGAAACAGACACTGCTGCAAACTGTGAACAGTACTGCTACCCCCCCCCCCCCCCCAGCACACACAACAATAACAAGTAAACAACAGTGAGTGCATCATTTAGTGATTTACTGTTTCTGGCGAAGTTTAATTAAAAACTGAACTGAAAATAGTGAATAGCAAAGTCTGCATGATGTACCATGCATGTTCATTCAAGATTGTTCTTGAAATGAAGAGATTGAAAAGTGCTGAAGAATTTGAATGGTAATCATAAAATTAGTAATAGTACTCCTTGGAATGAAGACCTTCTTGAAGTTAAAGAGACTGATGACAGAAGAGTGCTAAAAAGTAAAAACGACAGCAATAGAACTTTGCATTCCTCCTGGAACAGCACTGAAAAAGCAAGGAATGTTCCTGCTGGGATTAAAGACTCAGATGCACTTCTTCATTATACTGTGGGAATCCCAGCAGTTTGGGCAAAATTCCACAACTGGCTGTGTGCATAAAAAATAAAAATAAATAAAAAACTGAATAAAACCTAGGGATGGTACAGGAAAGCAGGCTAAAATTGTAAAAACAGGCAACAGGGCAAACCAGATGTTTCTCAGCCATGTCTCAGTGGCAGTGTTGGATCTGAAGACCTGGGGAAGTCTGCAGCTGGTATGTGGAGTGGAATGATGTTCCACAAGCATATTGCTGATGAGAAGAAACTAGTTTTGTGGATTTCAGTTTCAGTTTTGGAATTGGGGATGAGGAACTTGGTCACAGGTAATGTTTTGGGTGAAGATGAGAGTTTGCTGTCAAACAGACCACCAACAAACCTGTACAGCATGGTGATCTTGTTTGAAGTATGACACAGCTTCAGGGGGTCAAGTTCAAGTGTATGTGTTTTGTGTGTGTGTGTGTGAGTGTGTATGTAAGTGTGTGTGTTTTATCTGGCAGTGGCACGCATGTACAGAATGATGATTAGTGTATAAATGCATTAATTGTGATTATAAATGCACAGTGAGCCGGTTTGGCCTAGCGGTAAGGCGGTAGGCTGGTAAGCTGAAGGTCCTCGGTTCGATACCGCTTCGGCTCTCCTTTCTCTTCAAAAAGGTTGTGGTTTGTGGACACTGTCTTGTGACTTTGTCTATCACTTCCTAATGAAAGATTAAAATGGCTCTCATCGCTGCCCATCTTAATGCAGAAGTCATTCTGGTGGTGATAGTGTAGCGATAGGTATATAATCTCCCTCTCCCCCCACCTCCATACCCCCTTCCCCCCTTCTCCCGTCCCTAGTAAGCCGTACGGTTTCTGTGGACGTTAGCACCATGTTTACTTACTATAAATGCACAGAGGCAGGAACTGAACTTGAATCAGCGTACTGAATAAAAACAATGAGTTTAACACAACAACACTTTGAATTCTAGACGCGAAGGAAGCCTGGCACGGAGCTGGACATGGTAAGTTTCATGGAGGCGGTTCAACACGTGCGGGGAAGACCTGTCTGTTGCTGGTGCAGCAGAAGTTCCCCTGCCTGAGTCCTATTCAAAGACACGAATAATAAAGTAATGTTTATAGTTCAAAATTACAGGTGAATCCTTTGATACTTTTACCTGTATTCACTGACTTTTAAGCAATTTTTTCGGTTGACGCTCTGCAAGACCTTCTCGGTATTTGAAATTACTGCCTCAAGTTGATGCAGTCAGTAGGAGTCGTCCCTCTTGTGAAGTAATCTTCTAGAGTTGCCTACCTTCAAGTAACACTGAAACACACGTGTGTGTACTGTGTGTGTGTGCTGGTTTGCATTTCACTTTTCGGCCACAACATCGGTTGAAATTTCAGAATCTCACTTGTTGTTGGGCTCATTAACTTTGTTACAATGCTGACTTCCAAAGTGTTTATCAAGAAAACGAAGCGGGGAGGGGTGATGAAGATTGTGAGGGAGCACTATCTCCGGGACGACATCACCTGCGGTTCCCGGGTGTGCGATGTTTGCGAGCACCCAAAGCGAGAGAAGCCACCCTTGGAAGAAGCTCCAGCCAGTCGCAGCACTCTGTGCAAGAAGCATCATTATCTTCTGCCTGACACAAACGTTGTCTTGCATCAGGTAATGTGATTACGGGTCGTAAAGTGTGTGTGTGTGTGTGTGTGTGTGTGTGTGTGTGTGTGTGTGTGTGTGTGTGTGTGCATCTTGCACGTAGTTATGTTTGAACCTGTGTTGATGTGTATATTATGTGTTACAACTTACTACAGTTAGCTGTTTGCTAAATGAATAACACTGAGTTGATTAACACTAATAACAGTCTCTATTTTGATGTACATTATGCGTGTGTTATGTTTATTCAGCACTTTGATCTACAGGTAGGTGCTTTAGAAATGCCCATTACTATTAATGGCCAGTCCTTAGCCTCCCCCCACCCCGCCCCCTCCATCCCTTACCCCCTTATTGTGGACACATACTTGACATAGTGGCAGAATCAATCAACTATGTTAGACTGTTAGTGTTACTAATACGAATCAAACACCGCCAGTGTCAACAGCATACTGGAGGCATTGGACTGGCCCACACTGGAGAGACACCCTCAGATTGCCAGGCTCTCCATGCTGTACAAAATCCACAGCGGCCTAGTCCATTGCCCTAGCCTTAAATCAAAGCTCACCCCCCTCCCCTCTCACCAGTGCTGAGGCCACGACAGGCAGTTCAGGCTCATCACAGCAAAAACACAGTACACAAGTGCTTCATTTTTACCCAGAACCATCAAGGCCTGGAACTGCCTGCCCAAGGAAGCAGTTGAGGCCACCATGCTTGCCATTTTTGTGTCAAGGGCCTCCTCCTATAACCCCCCACAACTCTCCCTCTCCCCCCTGCTTCTACTGTTCTAGCACCGATAGTGAACATACCATGAAACGTTATTGTGAACCAAGTGTCTAGGCACCAGAACGATCAGCCATTTGATCATGGGCCCTCAATATGAGGAAGAAGAAGAACTCGTTGATTGTGGGCTAATTCAGTAGATTTAGAAAAAAACATTCAAAAAGAATGGTTTGCTTTGTGCTTGTACAGTGTAACAGTTGTAGTAGTCAGGGATCTAGATGATCTACCATAATATCAGTGTTACTAACTATTAGTATTACTGTTATAATGTTACCACACACACACACACATCATTGACTTGAACAACAACACTTATTTTTTTCTACCCGGACATCTATATTATAAATTATGTAATCAATGACATTGATTTGATTTTCAGATTGATGTGATTGAAGACCCATCTGTGACCAATGTCATCATTCTGCAGACTGTGCTGGAAGAGGTGAATCAGACATCAGTTTATCTAGACTTTTTCCAAGTACTGGGTGGCCTCAGTCTTAAAGTCGCAAAAAAATGTGCCACAATATATATAGCCAAATACTTCGAGGGGGGGGGGGGGGAGGGGCGGGGGGGGGGGGGGGGGGCTGGCAGGGTAAGTGAGACATTGCTGTGTTCATTATCAATATCATGATGGACTGAAGACAGAACCCATGCATGGAATGCAGACAATAAAGAACTAAGATTATTGTAAGAAATCCTGTTTAAAGTGTTAAAAATTCAGGTCATTTGTTGTTTGCAGGTAAAGCACAGGAGTATACCACCCCAAAAAAGTGTTAAAAATTCAGGTCATTTGTTGTTTGCAGGTGAAGTATGGGAGCATAAAAATTCAGATTGTTTGTTGTTTACAGGTGAAGCATAGGAGTATAAAAATTCCGGTTGTTTACAGGTGAAGCACAGGAGTATAAAAATTCCAGTGGTTTGTTGTTTACAGGTGAAGCACAGGAGTATACAAATTCAGGTGGTTTGTTGTTTACAGGTGAAACTCAGGAGTATAAAAAATTCAGGTGGTTTGTTGTGTACAGGTGAAGCACAGGAGTATAAAAATTCAGGTGGTTTGTTGTTTACAGGTGAAGCACAGAAGTATACCAGCCTACAAGAGACTGAAGGACATTCTGGCCAACCCAGACAAACACTTCTACACTTTCTGTAACGAGTTTAACAAGTCAGTGACATTGCAACTGGCATCTTACCTCTTATCTAGTTTTTTCCTTTTCCCACATTTCTTTCCTTGAGCTTCCTATATGACGCAAACAAAATGTATAGCTGTCCTGCTGGTCTTGCTTTTCCACTTCAAGCCAAATGCTTCTTCATTCCATTAAAAGGAAACTTTTCATTGTTTGACCTATCTCTAGTTTGTGGTCCTGCACTTGATTGAGAGATTTTGTGTGTACACCAATTTTCCTGCACTACAGTACATCTATGTATAAATTGTGTCCCCTGTCACTTAGGTAGCTACTTGCCGTCCTCAGAGGTTTGATGTGGCCACACTTCATAGATCAGTCTTGTCTTGACTTGTGTGTATTTGTAACAACCAAACAGTGTTGTAAGTACACCACTTCAGTAGATATTCAAAACGCGCTATAAAAAGCTGGTCACTCATTTAGAATCACACGGACAAGAGCGCAGTGAAGCTGCTTGAGAGCAGAGAATAGCATGATATAAAAGTCATCAACAACAACAGCAGTGTATGTTATAATGTGATACTGACCTGGATGAGTGAAGACATGAAAACCCTTACCGCATCCCAGTAGCAGTGGCTAAAATCTAGTGAGTGACCAAAGCCAGGCCTAGGATGGGGCTTAATGCTGCTTTTAAAATACATTTTAACCCACTTGGCCTATGTAGTTAGTGCATATTCAGCTTTGGTATATATATATAAAATAGTAGGTTTCTGTAGGCCCAGTGTCACATGGTAAAATCATCATGACCGAATGACATCATGAACCCACTAGCCAATCAGGTACACTGTGTGGTCACCTTCATCCACTTCACAAAGTGACTTTGCAAAACGAGGTTTGCATTGCATGGAGCTTCTGGTAAAGAAAGGCCTTGGCAAAGTCAGTGAAGCCATTTCTCAAAGAGACGTCATGCTGTGAGCCTGTGTCCTGTTACCTTTACCGAATAGAACAGGTAAAAGTTTTCCACCATTATCTCACTCTCAGGGGTTCCAGAAAATGTTGAAAATGTGCAATATTTTCAGCTGCTTTCTTCACTTGGTTGTTCCATCAATATGTCTGGAAAGAACTACTTTTGGGGTTGGAATATGAGCAGCTGTGTTGATTGCGGAAAAGGGTTGGTTCATCATTTTTATTTAAAACAAAAAGCTATTGCCCAACATGCCAGCCTTGTTTATGACATCAATAATACAGACTGCTGGGCACAAAATGGCTGCAGTCTTGGTTGTGTTTTCATGACTTTAAAAGGTTTATTTTTAACAAACAGGATGAGAAGTTGGGTGTCAAACTGCTGTGTGTCTATTTTTCCTTTTTATTCCTATTAGTAGGGCCTGTGGTGCATCTTTGGTTTGGTTCTCTTTTAAGTTGTTGAAAATGCAGAGAATACAGCCATGCAGCATAATTTTTGACTAAGAAGGTTGTCACTGCACTTGCAGAGACACTTATGTTGAGAGAGAGCCTGGTGAATCGGCCAATGACCGTAATGACCGTGCCATCCATCAGGCGAACCAGTGGTACAGGCAGCACATCAGTGGCGTTGACGTCATCCTGCTCACCAACGATGTTGAAAACAGAATCAAGGCCACTGATGCTGGACTACAGGCATACACAGGTACTTGTATTTTGTTGATGTTTTTGTGTGTGTGTGTGAGGGTGGGGGGGGGGGGGCTTCCATGAAAATGTGGCTTGTAAGTTTTTTAAACGACTTTTATTCTGAGGATGAACTGTTGGTGGAGTTTATGTACCTTGTATTTACTCGCATGCCAGATGTAGTTGCTGTAAGCGACTGAGGTGTTTGTTTTTATGTTTTGTGTGATGTCTTTCAGTCACTAGTTAACTCCCTTGTATGTTGATTCTGCACAGGTGCTCCAGACTTCATTCTGTGTCAGGTTGTGACTTTGTTCTGAGCCAGTTTTATTCGACATTTAAAAAATAAATACATTTGGAATCGACAGAATGTCTGCCAGTCTGAGTCATAAGTTTAACTGTTGACCAGGATCTGGATGAATGCACATTGTTCCTGTGACTGCTATTAAGTATTATCATTTCTTCACACAATGTTCCATAACATGTAGTACTAGGGTGGTAGGTAAGCAGCCAGGTCCTTTTTAACCACCTAGCTGCTAGTTTAGTCCGTTTCTGCCCCACAGTACAATGGAACCCTGACAGAAGACCACACCTCTTTCAAGGACCATTTTCTTCAAATTGCCATATAATTGAGATTTGAACCCCTGACCTAAGACCACCCCTTTTTGAGCCACTTTATTTAGTTTTTATGTACACCATAAAGATAATACCGGAATCACTGTGTCTGTTTGTCCAGACTAAGCTTGGAAGCTGTTTTATGAACTACTGAACCTTTTGTTACCAAACTTGGTATGGTGGTACATGATCATGAGCCAGAGCATCATATGTGAAAATATTGGCTTGCTGTTGTTACAACTGACCAAGATACCATAATTTGTTTTGTAAACTTGTGCAACCTTGTCTGAGGTAGGCTAGTGCTAGAGGCTAATGCTACCATGTTGAGTAGTGTCCCTTGTTTAATTAAAGTCTGTCTTAAAAAGATGGGTTCCATTGTATTTTGTCCTCCGAAATGGTTCATGTGTAGTGTTTTGTCACCCAAAATGATTCAGGTGTAGTGTTTTGTCACCCAAAATGGTTTAGGTGTAGTGTTTTGTCACTCAAAATGGTTCAGGTGTAGTGTTTTGTCACTCAGAATGGTTCAGGTGTAGTGTTTTGTCACCCAAAATGGTTCAGGTGTAGTGTTTTGTCGCCCAGAATGGTTCAGGTGTAGTGTTTTGTCACCCAGAATGGTTCAGGTGTAGTGTTTTGTCACCCAAAATGGTTCAGGTGTAGTGTTTTGTCACCCAAAATGGTTCAGGTGTAGTGTTTTGTCGCCCAAAATGGTTCAGGTTATAGTGTAAAAGGTAGTTCTGATGCCAGAACATGAAGACCATTTGTCCTTCATTACTTGGTTGTCTGATGACACACCACATCATGAGTTGGACCTCTGAAAATTGGGATGTAGTTCATGATGTTGTCAAAGTGTCAGTTAAACTTTTGGTGATTTGTTTGTTCTCATCTACAAAAACAATTCTTTGCTGTGCAGTGTATGACTATGTGAAGAGCCTAAAAAATGCTGGAGGTCTTGTGGACAAGCTTGCTAACCCTCTGTCAAAAGTTGTAAGTTCATGCTTAGTATTTGTGCCTGCATGCAAGTGTGTGTGTGTGTGTGTGTGTGTGTGTGTGTGTGTGTGTATGTGTGTGTGTGCGTGTGTGTGCGTGCGTGCAAGCTTGCATGTTTGTGTGTATGCGTGCATGTGTGTGTTACTTCCCAAGCTGTATGTGTGTGTGTGCGTGTGTGTGTGAGTGTGAGCTTGTGTGTGTGTGAGCAAGCTTGTGTGTGTGGGAGGATGTGTTTGTGTGTGTGTGTGTGCGAGCTTATGTGTGTGTGAGCACATGACTGTGTGTGTGTGCGCGCATATGTGCATATCTGTGTTACTTTCCAAACTGTCATTACATTATTGTGTGCACATCAGCACACAGTGACTAGGCAGTTTACTTTGTATCTGCTGTTCATTTTATCATCATACATGTATGTATAGCATATTGCCTCAAAAGTGATGCTTTTTGTGGTCAATTCTTGCAAAACACTTATGCCACTCACACATTGACCTTTCACATTTGGCAGTAAAACTCATACCACTCGCACATTTGACCTTTCACTGGCATTTGGCAGTCAGTCACCACTCATACATTTAATCTTTCACTCATGTTTGGCAGTCAGTCTCATACCACTCACCCATTTAACCTTTTGCATTTGGCAATCAGTCTCATACCACTCACACATTTAACTGTTTGCATTTGGCAGTCAATCTCATACCACTCACACATTAAAACTTTCACTGGTGTTTGGCAGTCGATCCAAGGCAGCAAAGTGCTGTTCCCGGAGCACCTGCACCTGTCAGAGATCCAGCGGGGCATCAAGTCCAGCCGCTACCACCAGGGCAACTTTCTGGCCAGCCGGGAGAACTACCTGGAGGCCAACGTCGCTGTGGATGGCATGGATAAAATGGTGAGAGGGGTAGGAGAGTCCACATGGATAGAATGGTGAGAGAGAGAGGAGAGTCCACATGGATAGAATGGTGAGGGAGGAGGAGAGTCCACATGGATAGAATGGTGAGAGAGGGAGGAGAGTCCACATGGATAGAATGGTGAGAGAGAGAGGAGAGTCCACATGGATAGACTGGTGAGGGAGGAGGAGAGTCCACATGGATAGAATGGTGAGAGAGGGAGAAGAGTCCACATGGATAGAATGGTGAGAGAGAGAGGAGAGTCCACATGGATAGACTGGTGAGGGAGGAGGAGAGTCCACATGGATAGAATGGTGAGAGAGGGAGAAGAGTCCACATGGATAGAATGGTGAGAGAGAGAGGAGAGTCCACATGGATAGAATGGTGAGGGAGGAGGAGAGTCCACATGGATAGAATGGTGAGAGAGGGAGGAGAGTCCACATGGATAGAATGGTGAGAGAGAGAGGAGAGTCCACATGGATAGACTGGTGAGGGAGGAGGAGAGTCCACATGGATAGAATGGTGAGAGAGGGAGAAGAGTCCACATGGATAGAATGGTGAGAGAGAGAGGAGAGTCCACATGGATAGACTGGTGAGGGAGGAGGAGAGTCCACATGGATAGAATGGTGAGAGAGGGAGAAGAGTCCACATGGATAGAATGGTGAGAGAGGGAGGAGAGTCCACATGGATAAAATGGTGAGAGAGGGAGGAGAGTCCACATGGATAGAATGGTGAGAGAGGGAGGAGAGTCCACATGGATAGAATGGTGAGAGAGGGAGGAGAGTCCACATGGATAGAATGGTGAGAGGGGTAGGAGAGTCTACCAATCTATCACCAGTAATGCATGTATTTGTAGTGTGGGTGGGTCAGTGGGGATGTATGTGTGGGTGTCTTGGTATGTGTGTGTGTGTGTGTGATGAAATGAGTGTATGCTTTGGTCTTTGTAAGCACTATGGGCTCTTACGAGATGGGACGCCGTAAATAATCAATTATTATCATTATTGTTGTGTTGCAGGTGTTTGTGCAAGGCATGATCAACCTCAACCGAGCTGTGGACGGAGACACCGTTGCCATAGAGATGCTGCCCAAGAGTGAGTGGAGCTGTCCATCATCCCTGGTCCTGGTCGACCGGGAAGAGCGGCAGAAGGAGGAGGACGACATTGATGAAAATGTAGGATGTTGTCCCGTCTGCCTTTTCATGTTTTTCTGTGTGTTTTTACTTAAGACAAACAATTCTGAAATAACGTTGCTGCCAATGTTCTGGGAAATGGCTGAATCCACAAAAATGTTTTGTACTGTCTGGTTTTTAAAAAAGTGTTGTTTTTTTGCTTTTGTGTTTGTGCTTGTTATCTCTTTACATTGTTACATTGTTGTTGGTTTGGGTTTTGTTCTTGTTGATGACAACTGTGGTGATGATGGTGATGAAGATGATTGTGATAACAAACCAAGGATTTTAGGACTCCATTTTCTCAAGCCAGTAACTTAAGAAAATATTAGTTTAACATGTACTAAGGAAAGAATGAACAGAACTTCTTGAAAATATTTTGCTGGTCTTGTCGTTCTGGGCAGCATTCTTGTTGTCCTTGTTGATAGTCTCGTAGTGTAATTGATGCAGACAGTTGTGTTTCTTTAGACTGGTGTGATAAACAAACTGAAGTCTCTGTTCTTGAGTTTGAAACTTTTTTATTTATTTTTATTTACAATTTGTTTTGTTTGTTTTAATATTGCAGGAGAAATTGGTAAAGAATCGTGTTCCGGAGGAACTGCGACAACCCACAGGGCGTGTCATTGGAATCATCAAACGCAAGTGGAGGCAGTACTGTGGGATCCTGCAGCCCTCAATTCTTAAGGAGGTCAGCTGACCGCAGCACAGAATTCTGTTGCTTCATCTTGCCTTCTCTTTCTGCTTTTTGTTGTTGTTATTTCCTTTTCCATGCTACAGCTTTTAGAGTAGGCCACGGCTCTGATTTACGTTTTTATGAATAAAAGCAAATGTATTATGCCTATCCCCTCGTCCGATGTGTGAGTGTGTGTGTGTGTGTGTGTCTATCGTTAGTGTTATTGTACACATCGCAGGGAGGTCTCCACTACTTGAAACTGTCAGACACACAAAGTAAACAGAGGTATCATGGATTTTATCTCTGTCTGAAATCAACTTTGCCATACTGCACCTGCATGTTTTACTGAACAGTTTCCTTAATATTTAGAAAAGAAGTTGTTTTAGTTTTTGTTTTAGTTTTGTTTGTCTGCTTGGAGTGTCAACTCCACAGGGCACAGTCATGTTGGTTTAGCTCTTTTCCAATAAAGAACAAGAAAAGGTTGGCTGGTGATGTATTGGATACCTTTGCCAGACATGCTGGATTAGTTAGAGATGCCACTGATACAGATTGCTGGGCACGAAACAACAATGCCTACGGTTTTCCTGAGTAAAAATGATGATTTTTACCCTTGAATATGAGAATTATATGAAAACTTCTGTGTGTGTGTGTGTGCGCGCGCACACATGTTCCAGTAAAAGACCAAAAAAAGGAGAAAATAAACGCACCTCCAAAAGCTTTCCCAACGGCATTCTTATTCTCATGCTGCTACTTTGCCCTGCGCTCCCACCTTGTGCAGTAGATGGGCACTCTAGAAATCCTCTTTATTATTATTACTTACTTTCAGGCTACTCGACATCTCTTCATAGCCGCAGAAAAGAAGATACCTAAGATTCGCATCGAGACACGGCAGGCGGAGAACCTGACAGGAAAACGCATCATTGTCGCCATTGACTCCTGGCCCCGGACGTCAAGATATCCACTGGTAAACTATTTTGCTCCTGTTTAGATTTCTTTGCACATGTTTGTGTTAAGAGTTGTGCACATTTATCTAGAAACTGGTTTCTGATGGGCCTCAGCATGTGTTAGATATGAACAGCCCCTTGTGACTGTGAAGAAGAAAGGCATGGTAAATGAGGGTTTATGGTGCTGTGTTTTATGGCACAATCATTGACTGAGGGAGCTGGACTTTGGAAAGGACATATAGCAAAGTGTCACTGTGTTATAACCGGGTCACTTTGTGAGAGAACTTGTGTTTTATGGCACAATCATTGACTGAGAGAGCTGGACTTTGAAAAGGACACAGTGAGGTGTCACTGTTTTATGACAGGGTCACTTTGTGAGAGAACTCTTGTGTTTTATGGCACATTCATTGACTGAGAGAGCTGGACTTTGAAAAGGACACAGTGAGGTGTCACTGTTTTATGACAGGGTCACTTTGTGAGAGAACTCTTGTGTTTTATGGCACAATCATTGACTGAGAGAGCTGGACTTTGAAAAGGACACAGTGAGGTGTCACTGTTTTATGACAGGGTCACTTTGTGAGAGAACTCTTGTGTTTTATGGCACAATCATTGACTGAGAGAGCTGGACTTTGAAAAGGACACAGTGAGGTGTCACTGTTTTATGACAGGGTCACTTTGTGAGAGAACTCTTGTGCTTTATAGCATGGTCGTTGACTGAGAATGAGGCATTTCTTTATTGCAACAGGGTCGTTTAGGGATCACTGTATTATAACAGGATCATTTAGGCATCACTGTATTATAATAGGATCACTTTGTGAGATGGCTGGGTAACATTGGAGAGAAGGACACAGAGAACGAGATGTTTCTGTTTTATAAGATTAACAGCGTAATTTAGGCATTACTGACACTGACACAGGGTCACTTTGTGAGAAAGCTGGTAGCACTGGAGAAAAGGACACAGAGCATGAGGTGTTCTGTATTATGATATAACAGGGTCATTTTGTGAGAGAGCAGGGTAATACCTGATAGGATGCAGAAAATGTGCTGTCACTGTATTATAACAGGGTCACTTTGTGAGAGAGCTGGGCAACATTGGAGAGAAGGACACAGAGAATGAGGTGTTGCTGTATTATAACAGGGTCACTTTGTGAGAGAGCTGGGCAACATTGGAGAGAAGGACACAGAGAATGAGGTGTTGCTGTATTATAACAGGGTCACTTTGTGAGAGAGCTGGGCAACACTGGAGAGAAGGACACGGAGAATGAGGTGTTGCTGTATTATAACAGGGTCACTTTGTGAGAGAGCTGGGCAACATTGGAGAGAAGGACACGGAGAATGAGGTGTTGCTGTATTATATTATAACAGGGTCACTTTGTGAGAGAGCTGGGCAACATTGGAGAGAAGGACACGGAAAATGAGGTGTTGCTGCTGGAGCACGATGTCCCCCACTGCAACTTCTCACAGGCCGTCCTGAACTGTCTGCCAGAGATGCCCTGGACCATCACAGATGAGGCAGGAGCTGTTGATTGCTTTTGGTGCTGTCTTGCCTAACTTAATGCCTGAAAAAATGATTCACGTTACTGTGGGTAGCACATCAAAGACACCATAAAAATCAAGCAAATGGGGTCCTAAAAATTAGACATTGCCCTTGATGGAGATTTTTGGTGGTGGTTTTGTTCTGTTTTTGATGTAGCTGAAGACTTTGTTTTTTTTGGTTTGTTTTGTTCTGTTTTTAAGTTAGCTGAAGACATTGCTGTTGTTTGTTTTGTTTTGTTCTTACTGTGGAAGAGATATGAAGGGAGAGGTTTCTGATGGAGCACTGTTGAAGGAGCAGTGGTCTGCCGTCAGGGGTTTGACTGTATTTGCACAGGATTAACATGCATCCAGGACAAGAAGAGAATTGGTCAAAATAAAAACAAAACTGTACAAGCAGTTATACAAGCAGTGTTGTACTGAGATGTACCTGATAGTGGTGTTGCATAGATGCTGTTTTTCGCTGTCTGTTTTGTTTAAGTTGGTTGGTTGTTTTGTGAAACATTTCCATTAACATGCATGCTTCTTAGCATCACATTGTCTTGTTTTGTGTTCATTTGTGTGGTTTGGTGCCATGGATAGTATTGCTGTATGGTTTTGTGCAGTGTGGAGTACTATTGTCTATTTTGTCATGGCGGACAGGATGAAGAGAGACGTATAAACCTACGGCATCTGGACATCTGCAGTGTGGACCCCCCAGGGTGCACAGACATTGACGATGCCCTGCACTGCAGACGTCTTGACAACGGCAACCTTGAGGTCAGAATGGTCATTTTGTCTCTATGTTATTTATTTAGTTTTATTTAAAACAGATAATTTATTTATTTTGGGGGAATGTTGTCTCAGGTTCTTGAATCTGTGGTCCTCTAAAGATGACTTTACCCTTTCAAGTCAAAAGGTCTGTGACCCTGTTAACTCCCTAGATGCAACATTTGTGTTACTTAGCCTTAGGGGGTCAGGGGTGAAATAAAAGTCAGTCAGAAATGTGAGAAGAAAATTACCAGGTTTTGGTATGCCTGCCTGCTTTCATGCCACAGAGAATCAGACTGACGTGTTTGTTTTATCTGTGCCTGTATGTAAACCACGTTTACAGTAATGTGCCAGCAAAGGGCAACACCAGGTCTAATGAAATGCAAATATTGCATGTGCTTTGACCAAAGCTGGTCAAAGGAAGGTAAAGACTTTTGCTGGGAGTATTGTTTCTTTGAGTCAAATCAGTTTTGAGTGATTCATCACATTATGAACAATCAGTGAAAAGTCAGCATCATGCGCACACACACACACACACACACACACACATTACTGGTGATGTGTTGGTAGAATGAGAAGAAAGAAAATGACAGATCAGTATGCAGAAGAGAAGAGAGTGAAGACACATGCCTGACAGAGGAAGAGAGTTCCAGATCACAGGTTCGATGTATTGAAAGGATCTCTCCACCTGGGTCCTGCCTAACCTAGGAACACAGGATATCTGAGGCTGAGAGAAGAGAGCGAGAAGGAGAGTAGAAATGAAGCAGTGAGCTACATGTGTGACCCAAATGACCCATGCTTTGCAGGTGGGGGTCCACATAGCTGACGTGAGTCACTTTATCCGACCCAACACAGCCTTGGACAGAGAGGCAGCCAGCAGGGGAACAACTGTGTATCTCAGTGATCAGGTGAGAGCAGCTACCTTGATGATGTCATGGTGATGATGATGATGATGTCTTGATGATGTCACGGTGATGATGATATTGCCATAAAGATGATGACTGGGAGGATGCTGTTGCTGCTAATCAGGCTGAAAGTATTAACATGCTCACAACTGCTTGTTATAATTTGACTACAGCTGAAGGTCTTAGCATGCTCACTGTAAAGTAATGCTACTGCTGTACAGACATTTTTCATGCTATCATCTGATGTAGCCATACACAGCACTGAAAGGCGTATTGTTGGCCTATAATTAATTAGCTGGATAATAATGTTTTGAAAATTGATTGTGTTGATGGCAGTCATAAGAGTTTCAATTTTGTGCTTCTCAAAGAATATGATACATAGAATTTAGGCTGAAAGTTGAGACTGTTTCATCAGAATTGATTCCAAAAAATGGAATCCCTGATTATGTTTTTTGTTGTTTTTTCTCCCTAGCGAATTGACATGGTTCCAGAGCTTCTGAGTTCCAACTTGTGTTCCCTGCGCTGCAGTGTGGACAGGTATGCAGCTGTTGTTGATTGTTTGTTTCGTTTTGCTCAGTGTTGGGTGAGAGTATCTGGTGGGGCAGGGCCTACTCTGAGGGTATTGATTTTGGAAAACGTGAACGGAAAGTCTCAAGGGTGGGTGCAACAGCCACATCCTCAGTGACACCATTCCAATCCTTGATTGGGTTGGGGTAAAAAGGAGAATTTCCTGTAGTCAGGACGGCAGGAGGGCACTGAGTATGAGAGGGAATGAGGATGTTGTTTGATGGTGTGATGCAATTAGTAGCTATTCTGCAGCTGATTGATTGATTGTTGTGTTTACTGGATTTGATGTTGTCTGAAACTGAATGAGGCTTAGAGAGTGAGCTGGCTGGTGTTCTCTCGTTGTGCAGATTTGCATTCTCAGTGCTGTGGGAAATGACGGACAGTGCAGACATGGTGGGGAAACCACAATTCATGAAGAGCATCATTCACTCCAAGGTGAGCACCGCAGAGCTTGTACAGATATTACAACTGTGCACAGTAAGACACATAGTGATTTATTTTTTTGGAAATAATTCATTCCAAGGTGAATGATGCATACTTTGATGTCTGTCAGTGAGTAATTTATTATTAATTCATATAGTCCAGAATCATGAGTAGGACAAAATTGTTGCTTTAATTAATGTGCTTGACCTAACCAAAAGATTTAACATACGGCATAAATATAGATATGTGTAAAGATATACCAATAACAAAGAGCAATGACTAAACAGACACAAATAAACTCAAATGTTTTAGTTAATAATTGTATGAGACAGTTATGATGCTAACAAATATTGACTGTGGAATATGAAACATTGAAAGCTTTTTAAATGATTGTTGTATGTGTCTATCTCTGTGTTTCTAGGCCTCGTTAACTTATGCAGAAGCACAGATGAAAATTGATGACCCTAGTATGCACGACTCCCTGACAGAGAGTTTACGTAACCTCAACAAACTGGCCAAAATCCTCAAGAAGCGCAGGATTGACAATGGGTAAGCATTTCCTCCTCCTGCTGATCAAACTGGTTTTGTTCCCCAAAAAACTGTTGGCGAGAAAGATCCAAACACCAAAGGTTCAAAAGAATGCTATTTACTGGAACAAAACAACCTGCACATTTTCAGGGTAATCCCCCCTTAAGCTACTATATGACACTTAAACAGCAGTTAAATGGTTGTGTTTTGTCCCAGTAGACAGTGGGTGTTTTTTGTCCCAGTAGACAGTGGGTGTTTTTTGTCCCTGTAGACAGTGGGTGTTTTTTGTCCCAGTAGACAGTGGGTGTTTTTTGAACCTTTTATGTGTTTGGATCTTGTTTTAGAATGCTAGCAGCAGCAGCAATTGTAGCAGTCATCCTTGTTTCAGATTTCTGTTGCAGAAAAAAGAACTTGTTTGTGTGTGTGTGCGTGTGTGTGTGTGTGTGTGTGTGTGTGTGTGTGTGTGTGTGTGTGTGTGTGGCTGCTTTACAAGCATACATGATCTGGACACAACTGGAATTGTGTGTGTGGGGGTGCGCATTAGAGCTTTAGGTAATGTAGTGTTTGCAGAGCTTTTAGCCAGTGCAATGTTTTAGTCTCATGATAAGTGCAGTGCTTCATTTGCACTGTGGCATTCATGTGTACTGTGGTGTTCACGTGATCTTAAGGCAATACAGTGTTTCAGTTGCACTGTGGTGTTCACATGGTCTTAAGGCAATACAGTGTTTCAGTTGCACTGTGGTGTTCACGTGGTCTTAAGGCAGTATAGTGTTTCAGTTGCACTGTGGTGTTCACGTGGTCTTAAGGCAATACAGTGTTTCAGTTGCACTGTGGTGTTCACGTGGTCTTAAGGCAATACAGTGTTTCAGTTGCACTGTGGTGTTTACATGATCTTAAGGCAGTGCAGTGTTTCAGTTCCACTGTTGTGTTTGCAGGGCCCTCAGCCTGGCCTCCACAGAGGTTCGATTCTACGTGGACAGTGAGACACACGACCCCATTGACGTGCAGGTCAAGGAACTCAGGTAAAAGTTTGTCTGTCTGTCAAAGTCTGCCATTCTGCCCTGCCTGCCTTCTGTGTACCAGCATAGTCTGTCAGAAAAATACACAGAAATTCTAGCCAGAGTTGATGCCAGTGAAATATACAGAAATTGGGAAACTATGGCATTAGTCCGGAAGCCAGTGGAAACTGTAGCTTTGAAAACGTCCTCTTTCTCTGACAGTTCCCCATGATGTAACACCCCTGATTGTGGATCGAGACATGCACTACTGTAGTGGGACTGCGTATGCATGCACCAGTTTCCCCGTGGGATTCAGGGGAAACGGGAAATGGGCCAATGATGCCAGCTGATGTTCTCTTTCTCAAATAAAAATGAAACAGAATGAGGCCTAGAGCACTTGTGTAGAATCACCACACAAGGGAGTTAATTAGCACTCTAAAGACATCACACAAGGACAACAAAGACCCGAGTTGCCTCTGCCTGTACCTCTGGTAGAGTTTGTATTCCTTGTATTTACATGCATGTCAGGTGAGAGTTAGTGAAGGCAACTCAGGTCTTTGTTGTTGTACTTGCGTTCTCACACAAGTACAACAACAAAGACTCGAGTTGCCTTCACTAACTTTTGAGTGCTGATTAACTCCCTTGTGTGTTGATTCTTTCTTAGATAGTTCCCCATTTCATAGACCCCATAATTTCGGGTTGGGATGGCTCATGCACCATACTGTAGTCAGCTCCTGTATACATACACTTATCTCTTTATTGGGTTCAGGGTGGAAGGGGAGATTCACCAAGTGATGTCAACTGATGTTTTCTTTCTCTGACAGTTCCCCATTTCATCGAACCCATGATTTGTATGTACCATACTGTAGTGAGATCATATATGTATGTCACTATGTGTGGTCCATCTCCTCGTAGAATTGGTGTGAGGGGAGGGACTGGTGTCCTGTTTCTCTGATAGTTCCACATTTCACAAAACCCACAATTTTTGGAGGAATGAGTGAACAACTGCTGGTGAGGTTGGCAGAATAGAACAGCTGTAGGGAAATGTACTCACCAAAGCAGCAAAACACAAGGAAACGAGTCCACAAGTGCTTTCGACAAAAAAAATCTTCATCTTCTTCCGTCTTTACGCCCGAGGAATAATTTTTTTGTCAAAAGCGCTTGTGTACCACTACTGTTGTTTCTTTGCGTTTTGTTGCATTGGTGAGTACATTTCCCTAGATCTGTTCTGTTTTGTCAACCTCACCAGCTGTTCTATTCTGTCAACCTCACCAGCTGTTCTATTCTGTCAACCTCACCAGCTGTTCTATTCTGTCAACCTCACCAGCAGTAATTCACTCATTCCTCCAAAAAATGTGGGTTTTGTGAAATGGGGAACTATCAGGGGAGTAGGACATCAGCCCCTCCCCTCACCCCATTCCCATGGGGAGATCGACCACACATACATACATACATACATGATCTGTTCAAGAGTGGAGAACAGCACTATATAAAAGCACTATACATCTGTTCCACAATTTTTGGTCAGGACTTACACTGCTGTAGTGGGATCATGTATGTATGTTTATCTCCTTGTCGGATTTGTGGTGTGGGGTGGGAAAAGGGGATTCCCTGAATGATGTCAGCTGACGTGTTTGGTTCACGTTGGGCAGAGAGACCAACTCTATGGTGGAGGAGTTCATGTTGCTGGCCAACGTCACCGTGGCCAAGAAGATCCAGGAGGAGTTCCCCCACTGTGCCTGTCTCCGGCGGCACCCTGCGCCACCCCCCTCCAACTTTGACCCGCTCATCAAAGCCGCCAAGTCCAAGGTCAGTGGGAGTTAGGCGCACTGTTGTCTGATGATATTGTGGTTTAAGGAGTGCACTGTGGATGTGAACTCACAAGAAGGATAAATAATGAGATCACTAGGGTTAGGGGTTGTTTTTTGTTTTTTTGGGTGGGGGGTGGGGGTCCGTCAATAGACCAGTTCAGTGCTGATTGTGAGAGAATGTTATCCTTGTTTCTACTGTCAGATAATCTATGGATATCCACTTTAGTAATGAAGCTGAACAATTATATTACCTGTTCCCCCAATACTATACAGGTGAAAAGGTTTTAACATCTACCCCCAGCACACACCCATGCACACACACATGCATTCACATGTGCACACACACACACATACACACACACACACACACACACACACACACACACACACACACACACACACACACATACACACACACACACACACAAACACACCCTCATCAAGCACAGCGCCTCTGGAGAATAAATTACACAGTTCTTCTCCACAGAATAATGACCATGGACATCTCCTTGGAGTGAGTGCTGTCAGAGAGTAAATTGTGTTTTTTTACACCCAGTCAATCAGGACAGTTATGTCATATTTGTCAGAGAGTAAATAATTTAAGCACATGTATGTTTCTTCTCCACAAGGCGTCATGCATGTCTCCTCGAACTGAGCACTGTCTGAGAGTAACTTCTTTTTTTTTACACCCAGTCAATAAACCAGGATGGTTACATCATGGCGAATTTGTCAGAGAGTAAATAAGTTAAACACATGTTACTTCACCACAGGGCTTGACGATGGACGTCTCCTCAGGCCGAGCGTTGTCAGAGAGCCTGGACAAGGCGGAGTTCCCAGAGAACCCGTTCTTCAACACGATGCTACGCATCATGACCACTCGCTGCATGATGCAGGCTGTGTACTTCTGCAGTGGCATGCTGCCCGAGGAGGAGTTTATGCACTACGGCCTGGCCGCCCCCATCTACACGCACTACACCTCCCCCATCAGAAGGTGAGAGCTGCGCTACTGCTGCTGCTGAGAGAGGGATGAAGTTTTTTTTTCCATTTGAGGATGCACGCAGTTTTAGAGACCACCATTTTTTCCTTTCTCTTTTAAGACCCCCACCCCCCTTTTTATGGTGTTTTTTTTCTTCGGGGTAGGAATGATAAAAATTAATGCTCACATTTTTACAGTTAACATTGTAGTGTTCACTCTCCTTCTCCCCAGTTTGTTCAGCATCCAGCACCCAGCCATTGTCTGAGTCGTCAACTTTATGCTTGCTGTCATAATCCATTGAAAGTCTGTGTTCAGCATCTGGCACCCCTCCATTGTCTGGGTCATCAGCTTTATGCTCACTGTCATAATCCATTAAAAGCCTGTGTTCAGAAATCACCCTGATATAACCGTACCGGTTGACTGGGCGTAAAACACCAACTTACTTACTTCCTGTGTTCAGAATCCAGCCCCCATCCATTGTCTGAGTCATCAGATTTATGCTCACTGTCATAATCCATTCAAAGTCTGTGCCCAGTGCTTCAGAAAACTAATAGTTCTCTGACAAACCATCTTATTTTGCCCATTTGAAATGTAAACCCACTGCAGAGGAAGTTGTAGAATTCTCTCCTTCATCTGAAGGCAATTTGTTTTAAAAAACGGTTTGAGTGTAAGGGTATTTTCCAAGACGACAAAAGTACAGTTTGTGGGATGAGGTGCTTCTTCCGCGGATGATGTGATGGCAACCATGAGGAACGAGGGATTCATTTTAGTCTTATTTGTTAGTGTTATTGTGAAGCTCCCTGTGCTCCCACCTCATGCGGTAGATGGGCACTCTAGAAATCCTCTTTATTATGATTATTATTTTGCTGTGAGAATGTGTTAGCACCAGTTTTTCTGAAACGGTCATGTCATGTTGCAGCCTGGGTCAGCCACTGACCAAGGACCACCCCTACTTGAAAGTCTACTGAAAACTATGCCTGCTTAACTGTTTGTCTTTTCTCCTGTTTTGGACAGGTACTCTGATATAATTGTGCACAGACTACTAGCAGCAGCCATTAACGCTGACGTCACCTACCCCGAGTTGTTGGATAAGCACAAAACGCAGGTCAGCTATCTCTGCTTGTGCTGTGTGTGTGTAAGGGGGTGGGAGGGGGGTATTGTTGGCCAAGCACAAAACATTTCAGTAGTTGTGTACTTCAGTTGTAGAGTTAGTGCACTAAACTGATTGTGTGTGTGTGTGTGTGTGTGTGTGTGTGTGTGTGTGTGTGTGTGTGTGTGTGTGTGTGTGTGTCACACCTTCTCAGAAGCAGCCATTTAGTTTTCTGGGCCAGCTAGCTATAATTAGCGCAAGGCACGCCAGGCAGCTATTTAGCTCTGTGCCAGTGGGAGTCTGACTCTGTTGCCTGTGGCAGTGCTTGGCAGACAGTACACAGTGGAGGATGGGGTTACATGGTCGTTTGTGTGTGTTTCAGTCTTCAATGCAATTAAAGAAGTTACTAAGATATTTGTATAAACTGCAGATGTCAAACATAGCACTTTTGACATATTAGTGTAATTTGTTTGGAAGAAAAAACTACTATCAGTGGAGTCAAAAGGGGCATGCATGGTTGAATCTTTACTTACTATTACATTGATGTTTGTTTACCAGTAAGTACCAAACAGAGGTTTTTGCAGTCAAACTAAGACCAGCACTGTAAAGAGCAACTACTACTAGACAGACATGCGAAGTGGTTTCAGAAAGTAAATTGATTTACCTTGGCTATGGTGGCCTGGTAATCCACACCCTTCAGCACTGATAAGCCCAATTCAGCTACTCTACAGCACAGTTCCAGTCCCGGTATCAACAACAAGGAGGGGGCCCCGGGGCCATGGCATTCAGTTAGGAGGCTAACAGTACACCAAGTGTCAGCGGTTTCAGAGAAACATTGGGTGTTCGCTGTACTTTTCACACTGAGCCATGATGGGAAAGTACAGATTATACACGTGTATAATCACACCTGTCACACTACATTATACTCTCACAACTGATCTGTCCTGATGTGACCTTGTGTGGTTGTTAAAATATAAATACTAACTCCAATCTTGCACAGACTGCAACAGAAAGGTTGTAGAAACACAGCATTCAGGCAAACAGTGGTGCATGTAAAGCTAAGCTTTCTTTGTAGGTGTGGTAGACAGGTGTTTTCTTAGAGTAGGTGAAATCTGTGTGTGATGCTGTTTCATCAGAAATTTCAGCTGATCTCGTTCTTTCCTTATTCCCCATGCTCTTCGTTTTAGTGCGTTAATTGTTGCATGGAGTTGTTCTCCTCCTTGTTCCCCCATCAGAGACATTCCAAAGCCCCAAGTCTGGACCCAAGCAGAACAGTGATGTTCCAGAATGTGTTGCTTTGGCAGCGTGTTTTCTCCAGGGAAATTCCTGCGATAAAATTTCATGTAATCACTGATGGCTTTGTCAATTTTTGGTATTGTCGTCTCTGCCACAGGCAGATCATGAGACAACAAGTTGTCAACTTTGCTGAAGAGCTCAAAGAGTTGCTCAAACTTTTGATGAATGATTTCTGCCTTGGTTAAAATGCTTTGATCTGACACAAGTTGGAGAGCTGTTTTTGGCACGCTGGAAGTAATGTCGCCAAAAACCTGAGGTGTGAGGTATTTCTTGCAGTGATTGCCAACAAAGGAGCGTCCGTGATATGCTTTCCTGACAATCTTGTGTTTATTTAAAATGACATCCAGATTTGAAGCCACAGGGCCTGTCCCATTCTTCAGTTCACCAGCTGATTGCGATTTGTTTCTCTGTTCCCTCCTAAGTTTGGTGACATATTTTCCAAAGTGAGTATTTTTGTCTACAGGCTGTTTGGTCTGTGCCAGGCATGCTGCTACGTCTTTGTCTAATTCGTGGCACTCAGCCTCAAGCATATCATGATGTTTCTTAACTATGCCAAGTACTATGTGTAGGTATGGAGGACAGACGTAACACAGAGGTAATTTAATGAGAGGATAACTGATGACATTGTTGCATGCTGCTGCCTTTTTCTTGTTTTCTCCTCCTTTCAGAAATTTTCTGTAGTCTCTTCTCATGCCTCGAAGTGTTCTTTCTTGTATTGCCGGTTGAGTTTCTGGGGCCTTTTGCATTTGACGTTTGGTGGTGTAGCACCACAGACATGGATGGGTGCCTGCAGCACCAGACAACCCAAATACTTTGCACTGAAAGTCGTAGTCACCGAATAAAAACACTTTTATGCATTTCCCCATCCACTTTAGTTTCTTCAGTTTGTACACTTGATGACGATAGTGCCACAGAGCTCTCCGAAGATTTTCAGCAGTGTCTTTTCCGTTAAACATAGTTACCATGAACGTATTGTGTCTTGAGTTTGGCGATTTAACGTTTACAATCTGGAGACATAACTTGAAACTATCACCACCATGGTCACCACCAATTTTCACCCAAATCTGGTCCTCTGGTATTTTACCATCATGGAAATCCAACAGCTGTTGTTCACTGTACTTGTCCAGCAAGTCTGTCACAAAACTGCACAAGTCCCTGACATACACAACGGGTGTCTCTTTGAGCGATTGCCCTGTAGCTGATGACTCATCCGTAAAAAACAATTGTCTGTCTTCAACCACGATATTGTCTTGTACAATATGTTCTTGTAATTCTTTTTGTTCAGAGCATTCACTTGCAAAGGTTATTCCTGATTTTCGCAGTATTTTCCTCTGCAATCTGTACTGCATTGTTGTAAGTCCACATAATGATTTCATTGCCAGTCCAGTTTTTCTGTTCACCACAACTTTTCTTTTGCAACCAGTGAGATGAAAAAGTTTGTCTTTTTTAGTTGCTGGCATCCTTTTGTACAGCTTTGCATACTGTTTTATTTCTGTTTCTTCATCACCTCCTGTCATTTGTCTGCAAACTTTCTCGACTACCTTTGCTCTTCGTTTTTTGAGTGGTGATTTTACATCAGCTGATTTTCTGGCTGTAGGCACTCTGTGAAATATAATTGGCTGCCCTCCAGTTTTGCATTTCAGAATAGATCTGTCCTTGGAATTGTATAGTTTCCTTTTAGCTAACCATGTAAACAGTTTCTCTTCTTCTCTTGACAACTGGTCACTCTTTTTCTTAGCGAGACATTCTTCTGTGGTTGCTGATTTGAATGTACAAAGGCTACATGAAGTTGTAGAACTAGCCACATTTGAAGCTGACACATTTTCACTGAGAGATATTTCCGCGGAAGTGTCAAGTTTTCTTCTTTTCTTCGGTGTCTCGAAAGTCTCTTGATATGCAAATGCATGCGCCTGAATATCAGGGTTGCTGGTGGAAATCCAGGTTGATGATGATCCTTTTTGTTCTAAGTGTACATCAGAAGTACTTGAAGCAGGTAACATTTCACAATGAGCTGGCACTGGCCTTTCTGTCAGTGATGGGTTGTAAACAGCGGATGATGACTGATCACCATGCAGCAGCAGTGGACTTGACTCACATGAAAATTGTGAACACTTTTGGTCTCCTAACCCCAAATCATTTGAAACTCCACATGACCGCTGTGTCCTGTGAGGTGTGGAACACATGTTGGGTTGAAACTCAAGACTTTCTTGATGTAAAGGGTTTACATCATCCTGTACATTTCTTGCCTTTCTTCCCCTTTTAGCCTTTTTTGGCCTGCCACCCTTATTCTGTTCCTTGCAGTGAGAACACACTGAACAACTGTCCTCGTCAATATTTTCATCAAATATGTGCCACAGGAATCTTGATGACGTTACTCTATCACTAAATGTTGTCAACAAGTGTTGTGGAACAGTTTGCTCCTTTGAATAATTGTGAAAATGACTGTAGCACTGTTCACAAATCTTCGTTGAGTGTGTCAAAGGATTGTCACTCTCAGTGTCAATGCCATAATAATACAAAATTTGTTCTCCATAGTATTTACAGTCTTTAGCAGTTTCACGTCTGTCATTGTATTTTTTTGCCCTTTTACCACATACTCGACAGAGTTTATTTACATTTATCAGATGGCTTTCCAAAGTATGAACACCCATTGTTATATTTCATACATTTTACTTCTGTAAAATGTTGTCAATAAAACAACTTAAATAGAATTCAAAACACCACACAAGTACTGATCAAAAACACCGCTATGTGCAGTCACAGGTATCCACTCCACAAGAAAGCGTTGTGAGTCTGCCTGTGGGCAATGCCAAGTGGTAGGGATACTGGCACCAGGGTCTCTTTTACAGCCCCTCCTGACCTGTCAGCTAATTATTCCCATGTTTGTCAGCATGCAATGTGAAGATCAGAGCCTGGAGAGTGCAGGGACCACTATACACCATCTGGGAAAACCTCTGGTCTTGATTTATGAGGTCTGATAATTCCCTCTAGTGAAATGGAAAGGAGGAAATTACTCTGGCACCATCATGTTTACAACCTAACAAAACATTAATTACTGCTGTCAGACTTGAGGAAGAGGTGCCAGGGGGCAGTCTGGCATCAGACTAAACAGGAGATAACATCCCAAAGATAAGGAGGTGTGAAGAATGGTGTGAAATCTTTGTGAAAGTAAGGGAGTGGGGTTGAATCTTGAAGCTGCAGCCGCCATTTTGAAACCGTCTTGTAGCTAGGCAACGGGCCCCTAGAAAGCCCGCGCTGGCCTGGAACTGACCCCCAGCAGGGCTAATGAGGTCAAATCTGGCAGGTGGCAGGGAGCAACTAAAGAGTACACTCTGACTGTTGCGCTGAGAAGGTGTGGTGTGTGTGTGTGTGTGCACACGCTCCTATGTTGGCCAAGCACAAAACATTTTGGTAGTTTTGTACTTCAGTTGTAGAGTTAGTGCACTGAACTGATTATGTGTGTGTGTGTGTGTGCTTGTGTGTGTGTGTGCTTGTGCCTGCACATGAATTTGTATTCTATATCATCTCTGGAGAAAAGACTACATCCATTTCAGCAGGGTTTAAGGACTTGCATCACAGATCTCACAGTTATTATTCTTTTGCATGCGTTGCCGTGTGTGTGGGATAGTTATTATTTCTTTTGCATGCGTTGCCGTGTGTGTGGGATAGTTATTATTTCTTTTGCGTGCGTTGCCGTGTGTGTGGGATAGTTATTATTTCTTTTGCGTGCATTGCCGTGTGTGTGGGATAGTTATTATTTCTTTTGCGTGCATTGTCGTGTGTGTGGGCAGCTGGTGTGCAACAACCTGAACTACCGTCACAAGATGGCGCAGTATGCTGGAAGAGCCTCCGTCAACCTTCACACGCAGGTAAACCCACATCATCGTCATGCCCATCAGTACACACACCATTGTTGTGTCTGTCAGTACACACACCATTGTCATGTCAGTCAGTACACACACCATTGTTACGTCTGTCAGTACACACACCATTGTTATGTCTATCAGTGCACACATCATTGTCATGCCCATCAGCACACACACCAATGTTATGTCTATCAGCGTACACACCATTGTTATGTCTATCAGTACACACACCATTGTTATGTCTATCAGTATATACACACACCATTGTTATGTCTATCAGTACACACACCATTGTTGTGTCTATGTGCGTACACACCATTGTTATGTCTATCAGTGCACACACCATTGTTGTGTCTATCAGTACACACCACTGTTATGTCTATCAGTACACACACCATTGTTGTGTCTATCAGTACACACACCATTGTTACGTCTGTCAGTGCACACATCATTGTCATGCCCATCAGTACACACACCATTGTTGTGTCTATCAGTACACGCACCATTGTTACATCTGTCAGTGCACACATCATTGTTGTGTCTATCAGTACACACACCACTGTTATGTCTGTTAGTACACATATCATTGTCATGCCCATCAGTACACATATCATTGTCGTGTCTATCAGCGTACACACCACTGTTATGTCTATCAGTACACCCACCATTGTTGTGTCTATCAGTACACACACCATTGTTACATCTGTCAGTGCACACATCATTTTTCATGCCCATTAGTACACACACCATTGTTGTGTCTGTCAGTACACACACCATTGTTGTGTCTATCAGTACACACACCATTATTATGTCTATCAGTACACACATTACTGAATTGCGTTTTTAAATGACATCATGGCAGTGAAAGGATTAAGTGACGTGTGTTTGAACAGTTAATCAGATTTTATACTTGTGCAGAAAGATCAGCACTTTCATTTCAGGAATGCAAAAAATATGATCCTTTTTACTGCAATCCATACATGTTGTCCATACACATGCAGTAAATATTCTATATAATTACATACCTGTCAACCCATACAGTTTACCAATATAAAATTGTTTTTTTCATCATTTTGGGGGGGATATGGCCATACTGGAAAATGGCTACAAGAAAACACAATTTTCATGATATTTTGTTGTTTTAAACTGAGCATAAAGATTGAAAAACTGTCACCAAATGCACCCTGACTGGCCTAGTGCAATAGGCTAAGAAATCTCATCAGAAGGGAGATTTGAAGTTGTGCATGTGTATTTCGCACAACATTGCTTCTTCCTTCCACTACCACATGTGCCGGTTGGAATTCAAAATGCTGCTGCCACCAGCAAAAAAACAAAAGACCCTGGCCTGCTTGAAGGAAATACAGGTTCACAAACACTGGACTAAGGTTCACTCCCAAAAGGGGTTGACAGCTATATAATTACTAAAGTCATCGTTGTCTTTATGGCCTTGGTTGCAGCTGTTCTTCAAGGAGCGTGTTCAGGATGAGCAGGGCTACGTGCTGTTTGTCAGAAAGAATGCCCTGCAGGTGCTCATCCCCAAATATGGCCTTGAGGGCACGCTCTTCCTGAACGCAGCCGAGAAGGGAGCGTCCAGCCTCTTCACATACGATGAGGAGGTGAGAGCATGGGAAAGCTAGCCGTCACAGACTTAATACACACACTATTTGTGTCAAATCAAAAGAAACATGGTCCACAGTAAGAATGATTTATTATTGAAAGTACAACTGATTTAATTGAGATGTTGTAAATTTGTCAGAGTTGCTGATGCTATTTTTGTGTGGTCACCCTCAGAGTACAGATGATGTCTCCATTAATAAGCCAGTTTGTGGTTTCAGTCATTGCAGAGGACAATGTCACTGGAAACGCAGTGTGTATAAACCACAACCTATTATTAAAACTACAATTGATTTAATTGAGATTTTGTAAATTGTCAGTTGCTGATGCTTTTTTTTAGTCACCCTCAGAGTACAGATGATGTTTCCATTAACAGGCTAGTTTGTGGTTTGTAGTTTCAGTCACTGTAGAGGCCAGTGTCACAGGAAATGCAGTGTGTATGAACCATAATCTAGGAACAGAAAAATGATGTGAAATTGTAAATTAACTGCAATGTTGAGTTTGTCAGCTTACTAGCTGAACATTCAGCTGCTTGCAAACTCAACTCACAGCTAAGTCTCGAAGGCAGTAAAACAGTCATGAAGAGATAATGCAGAAACAAAATACTGAGGAGACAGGTATTTCGAGAATGTGTAATGTAACATATCTGCCCTGTTGGTTTGTGTGATTGTTGTCTCCGCAGGTCGAAGGTATTCACTGATAAATTATTTACAAAAGAGCAGTATTTTAAACATTATTGTAGGGAGGGGAGGGTTTTAGTTTGTTTAACTGACTGATTCCTGGGTAGGTTTGTTTTGATTGTTGAGCAGCTAATGGATAGAGTGGTTCAGTTCAGTTCAAGATAGTATCTATGCACTCGGAAAAGCCCATGTGCTGGTTGGTCTTTTAATTGGCCAATTGGTGGGTAGGTTGGTTTTTGATTGGTTGACAAGCTAATGGATAGACAGGTTGATTGTTCAGTTGGCTGGTTGGTGGGTAGGTTGGTTTTGATTGGTTGACCAAATAATGGATTGGTTGATTGTTCACTTGGTGAGTAGGCTGGTTTTGATTGGTTGACCAGCTAATCGGTAGACTGGTTGATTGTTTAATTGGCTGTTTCCTGGGTAGGCTGCTTTTGATTGGTTGACCAGCTAATGGACAGACTGGTTGTTGCAGGAGAACACACAGACAGCAGGTGACATTGTGTTCCACGTGTTTGACCCGGTCACCGTGCAGCTTTCCATCGACCGCTCCAACGTTCAGCACATGAAGCTGTCCCTCAACCTGGTCAAACCACAGGTCAGTAACAGGGATTTTGTCAGTGTTCAGTTACAGGACAGTGAGAGTTGATCTGGAATAAAGGTAACCGATGTGTTTGTAAAACCATTTTATTCTAGGGTTGTTGGTATATTTGTTGTTGTTGCTGTTGTTTTTCACAGGGGTAAAAAAAATTTCAAAAAACAACAACAAAAAAACAGCTTTGAGACCTATGCAGTCAGGATTTAATGTTTATGACATCTATTCTAAATGTAAGAATCCTGTCATCCAGGAAAGGCTTAATGGCCCGAGATTGAACTAAGCACAGACAGAAGTTATCTTTCCTGGCCTGATGTCTAAGCACAGGCAACTATACATAACTGTATTTGAATACTTTCTAGAGGATGTTCTCCTTTTTAGGGGGGTAACAGATTTGTGAAATGCCACCCAGAGTGAAATGTGATGCCTGGCTTTGTCTGTTGACAGGTGCCAGGATTCAGTGTTCCGCCAGCTACTGCTGGTCAGATGACTGAGCCACCTGCAAAGAAAAGGAAAAAATGAAGGACCTGTTCTCATCACCCACACATACAGCCTTCAGTCACTTTAACCCTTGTGATTCATGTCCAGTGCAGATCAGGGGATCTGAGGCAGTTCCTCCTGCTCTTGTCAGAATAACACAATGCGGCTCAAGACACTTGGTGGGAAATGAATTAATACTGACTGGAACTGACTGTGTGAATTGCATAAGACTTGGTTGGTGACCCCAAATGACCACATGGGAATGGAATATGTCAGTACAGCTTACAAGGCTTGGTGGCAAACAGGTTAAAACTGAAGCCGAATGACTACATTCTACAAGGCTTGATAGTGAAGAGGTCAACACTGGCAACACCAGCCTGAAATAACTGTGTATGTATCGGCGTGAGGCTTGGTGTGCTTGAATTAACACGATCCAAAATGACTGTGGAAAATATCAGTACAAAGCTTGGCGGTGAATGAGTTAATAGTGACCCAGACTGTGTGGAATGTATCACTATCAGCACAAGGTTTTGTGGTGAATGGGTTATTTTTGGGTACTCAAAATGACTGTGTAGAATGTATGATACAACTAAGTGAACACATTGTGTAATAGCAATTCCAGCATTCTGGATCATGAGGAGCCATTTTGTTGTTGATTTGTTTTCTTTTTTTAACCTCTGTTAATTTTATGTTTCTCCCTGTTTTATATTGTATGTGCAGTAATAAATTTATGACTAACCATGATGAGTTTTCTACAGCTCTGAATGAAGAGAAAGATTTGTGAAGGTTTTTTAACTTGCTTGTTCTTTGGGTTAATTTAGCTCTATTTGTCCTTTCCTGCCATATCATTTAAAGGACAAGTCCAAGGTTAGGGGTGATTTTTGACACGATTTCCGTTAAAGCTCACTGAGCACGGTGATATAGGTGAAATTGTGATCTGAGGGTTATAAATGCACGAAAAAAGGTATTTTCTGTCGTACCGAAAGCGTCGCCATGACGCCCAAATCATGTGCACATATGCGTACTACGTCACTCTGGGGAGTCGCTGCAAAGTGGCCAACTGAAGCTCCGAAGACGAAACTGATATTTCGCCCGAGTGACCCACAAAAATACAACCGTATCAGTGAGCCTGTCAGGCAGGATTTTGAAAGAGTACTCGAACATCGTGTCAGCAGCAGAATTGCCAGAGCTGGCGGTCTGAGACTTGAGTGGCGGTTTCAGCCGCGGTCTCAGCGGCAGCAGCAGGAGCGATGGCACTGGCACTGCCGTGCTGATGGTGATGGTGCTGAAAGTTCCTCCTTTTTGCATAGAAGGGAATGCTGCACGCTTTAAGTTTCGCTTTGAAGCAAACCCCATGCAGTATTCCATGGTGTTTGCAAAATCGCACTCACTGAAGTGCTCGCTACACAAATGGGCGTGATGTGGCGCAGCAAGAAAGTCAGCTCGTTTGAACTGTATAAATTTCATCCACTTTCGTCTCACTGCGGGTCGATTGCGCAGGAACTCATGCATTTCTATGCTTGGGGTCGTCTGCGAATTGTTACAGTTCGCGGCAACACAGTAGGCCGGCATAGTTAATCTTTTTGTCGACCACACGCATGCACAGGTTACTGAAGAATCTAAGACGGCAACCGCACTGACACCCCAGACTGACGTCACTTCCGAGCAAAGTCACGTGACTGATGGAGAACCAGAGACTGTAGAGACTAGTCTCTGGTTCTCCATCAGAAAAATCGTCCACACCAGCCTGCAGAAAATAAAATCGATTAAAAATCCACCAAAACTTTTTTTTCTCCATTTTTTTATTTCATTAAATCTCAGTGAAACTAGTGACTCATTTGTCAATCATTTCAATTGTCATTTTGCATACTTAAAAACCTTGGACTTTAATAATTCCACAGTGCTAATGATGTAGAAAAATACTTTGGTCAAAGCACCCACACCTTTGGGTGTCCTCATGTCCGCTTTTCAAGGTGATTTTTAGTTCAGTTCAGAGTGGCATTTGTGCACTTGGAAATCCTATATGCGCTCCAGAAGTTTCCCCAATGTTGTTTTATATATATCTCTATCTTGAGAGAAATGGTACTGTTGGGGGTAGGGGTTAATACCGTGAAAGAGACATCTGGTGCGGGGAGATGACAGCTGGGACTGCGCTTTGAAATAGACCTCTGGAAGAGAAGCAGAGGGACAGGAAATACCAAGTCGGTGAATTTCTTGGCCTTGACAAATGCATGTATGTGGTGGCCAGTGCCAATGGAATGATCTGCCTTTCGCAGAGGACAGTCAGTCCAAAAACACGTGTACGCACACACGCACACGGCGACACAGAGAGACACTCAGTCAATCAAATGCATACACACACACACACACACACACATACGCACACACATACACGCGCGGTGACACACACACACACCAAATAGAACGGGAGAGAGAGAGACATGCACACATGGCGTCATCGTGCTCAATGTTTTATTTCCCCCCGGACTAAAGTATTCCATGATTCAACATGTTACGTGAGGGGAGGGGAGGGTTGGACTGTAGACCCACCCAGGCAAGGTAAGTCAGGATAACTGATTGTCAACGCGCTCCGAAAATTATACCGAACGGCCAGTGTGACGTCAGCACCAAAAGAGGTACAAGGCGTCAATCAGTTGAACAAATTGCAAGTTCCCCTTGTTGATGAAAGAAAAAGGTATTCAGTCAGGATGACGTTGCCTGCTGCGAGATGACGTGTTCAGTTAACTGACGTCACCACTGTCCGTGTCGCAAGCGGTGTGCCGCATCTTTTTGCAGGTGATGCGGACGTGTTCGGTTCATTGACGTCACCGCTAGTTGCTGCTGCTGTTGTGGTGCTTAATGTCCTCGGATGTCAGTTGACACATTAGGGACAGCTGAGACCAATGCCGAAGCACGGTTCAGTGTTGCTTTACGTCCACGGAAAACACAAGGCTCTTCGACCACCTCGACTCTCACATAGCTCCTGAACTATGAACCGCTAGTTGATGTTGATCGCTTTTACATACCGCTATTTTTCGCTCTCAGGCAGACTCAATGCACTCACATGTGATGCTACATGAATGACTAGCTTTTTATAGCGCGTTTTTGAATATCCACCGAAGCGGGGGAACAGCGTATCAAAGGGTGCCGTTTCAGTCTTTGATTTGTGTAGGTGATGCGGACGTGTTCAGTTCACTGACACCACTGCTAGTCCGTTTGGTAGGTGTGCCGTTTCTTTGTGTAGGTGACTGATGCGGACGCGCGCGCGCGCGTGTGTGTGTGTTTGTGTGTAAAACAGTGGTTCAAGACAGTACTGATAGCAGAGGCTACCCAGCTGCCGGAAAACTCTTTGGTACTCGACCAGAGACACTACACTACGCTTGCTGTAGTATTTCAGTGTTACCACCGAGGCCACCCGGAAACCTCTCAGTGCCGCGGTTTCCGACGTAACGGTATGTCGGTGTCCGTTCAGTGGGTACGTTGCAACATCCAGGTTTCTGGCATCATGTACTTTAACGCAGCGGCACAAACACTTACTAGAGCACCCCTACCCCGGCACGGACCATCAGGGATTGGAACAATTTCAGTGTTAGTGCCCCCTGACCAGGACCCATCAGTCCCACCCGCCTTTGCCAACGGACCAAGCAGCCCTGCCCCGGGAGCCCGGCTCTTCCACTGATCACCCTCGCAAGACTGAGTGCCCCTGCGGGCAAAACTGATGTACTTAGTACTGCGGACCAACAATGATACTGACTACTGTACAGACAACAGCATGGCTTAGTCTCTTCTTTTTCAGTGTCCTTTCATTTCTTTCCGGCGGCTGCAACTGACCCAGCCCTGCAGAATGACTGAATGGTCAGGACTGATTCTGACAGTGGTCACCTATATACAGGAAGAAGCGGGAACTGTGGGCGGACGAGCTGATGACTGAGCTGAACTTTCCCCGCGAAAACTGTTACCCAACTGAACCATGAGTGAACAACTGCTCAGTGGTAAGGTTGAAAAAATAGCCTGAAATCATTCTAGCCGGAAACGTTAGTACTCAACTGATGCCGTTAGTACTCAACTGATGCCGACGAAGAAGACAATTTTTAGTCAGCGTCGAACTAGCGCACGTATACTATAGTTTCCTTGAGTTTCATCGCATTGGTGAGTACATTTCCCAAGAATCTGTTCTATTTTGTTCAGCACTGAAACTGATTGTAGCTAGTGTCACTCTCGGTCTTGGCCCCGGGAGGAAACGATGCCATTATAGCCCGCCCCCCCCCCCCCCCCCCCTCTTTCGCCAAGTAACAGAACGGTCATTTTGACAGTGGCCACTCCAAACTCCATGCACTGCTTTACGGGATAGGTGCCGGAAAGCGATGCTCGGACTGTGTGGTCACCCCTGAGCTGGTGGTCACTCAAGAGTCCTCTGCTCTTCGTAGTAGGTAGTGCTCTCCTTCATAGAAGGTATGTTGGGTGTTTCCGATAACTGGGTCCAGATGTTCCAGCCAAGAAACAGCTGACTTGTATTTATTATCTCTGTTCAGTCGTTGAATTAGCATTCGTTTGATTCTATGTAAGTGTGCGAAGGAAACAGTTGAGGTTGTTTTGGACAAAATATGTAATATTCTTACTTTATGTGGCATTTAAGAACCAAATCTTTCGCGCCATTTTGAAAGCGTGAGGAAGGGTTTCTACGTTTGACGTTTTGCAGACGGCGTGTGAGTCGCAGAAGAAAGCAGAGATTGGTTTTAGTAAGCATACTGCCAACACATACTTAGCCTGAACACTGGGAGATGGCAAGACAGGAAAAATGGCAGGGAAAGAAAACTTACAGACAAAAAGGCGGTGCAGACGAGACTGCAGTATAGATCTAGTTCAGTGTCGGTACGCATGTCGGTGCCCGGGATTCCATACATGATACATGGATGATTTACTCACACTACCTAGCACCCGTGAACTGCCAAAAAAAATCAATAAAAAAAAATCACGTCACAGTTCAGTGACGCTACGTTTGATTTAGCACTACATTTCCCTCATGGCACCCAACTAAAGGAGAGTCGCTGGCGTAGACCGAGACTCGCGCTCGAAAGCCAAAGTCGAGCACGATGAAGCGTGGTCACCAACTGGATGGGTGACCGTTTGGTGCTAGGCTTTGTGGGCGCCCTGAGATATCTCGGGACTATATTCTGTGTAGATTCGGCCGAAGTCCTTCAGATGAGACTGGTAAAAACTGAGGTCCCCCACCCCCGCCATGTCGGTGCATGCGCATGCACGAAAAAGAGGACACACGTTAAACTTTTAAAGACCCAGTAGTCCATGTCAGAGGGGAGGGGGGGGGGGGGGGGGAATAACCCAGTATGTGCTAAAAGTGTTGAAGTCTTCAGAAGCCTGAGAATGTTGAACTTGTTGAGAATGTTGAACTAACTTGAAGTTGTACACTATGAATTATGATAGGGAAGAACTTCAAGAAGAAGAAAGTGTATAGTTGGGAGTAGGGTAGCTCTAGGACAGATTTTAGAGAATGCAGGTAAAACTAAGAGTTCACAAATCCACAAATGTAAAATGGCTGTGTACTTTTATTGTTTTAACAGTTACATTTGTCATGAGTTCACCAGGGAAAAAGTACAGATTATAGTAGACAACCTGGAGAGGTGTTTAGATCTATCATTGGATCACAGTATTCCCATCAGTGCAGATTTTGTGATCTATAAAAGGCTCTTCTTCTTTTTTTATTTTTTTTGTAAATAAAAGTATTTTCATGATAAATATATTTAAAATTAAGTGTAAACTGTGGGATATGATCAGGCTCCAGAAAAATACTGTAGTGCTGTAACTTGTGTTACAGTATGATTTGTGTTGTTGCTTTCAATCCTTTTTTCGGATGTTTAGTTGATCTGACATAGCCTTGACAGCCAGGAATGGATATTTATAATATTTTTTACTTTTTCCTCCTTTTTGGAAACAAAAACTAGTTTCAAGAAAATTTGATAAAAGTGAAACTGATAGTGATAGTCCTCAGATGTTGTGCAATTTAAAAACAACAACAAATGACAATATCATATGATGTATGCTTTACTAAATTATTTGTTGCTCAACTTGCTGCTTTCATCAGAATCATTTTTACCAGGTTCACTTGTTCAATGCCCGCAGAAACAATGGAGACAGGCAATGTTGGGATTGAGAACCTGCAGTTAATGCGGGGGCCAATTCGAACTGATGACTTGAAGCGACCTCGCCGTCCTCAACATGTGTCAAGCAGATTTAAGAGGGGTAAGCATTGAACTCTGACCTGTTTTAATGATGCTGTTGTGTTTTAGACTTTTACTATTTAGTATTGATTTCAACCTTTGTAAGCTTTTCCTCACCTAGTGATCCTAGCAGTAGTACAGTAGTTACAAACAATTTCGGTGTGGAAAAGTCCTAGTAAACGTCCCCAGAGGCAAGGATGCTTATTAGGGACATGGGGGGTGGGGGCGAGAGAATGAAGGCTGGACTGCACACTCCAACCCGGAAGACTGAGGAGGCTGTGGACCACCGCCAGAACAGTGGAAGAGTTAAGGCGGTGTCCCCTCGCCATTGTGCAGCAACTAGTGTACTAGTACAACTACACACTTGCTGTTTCAACTGCTGTGCTGGGCAGAGTCACAAGGGAAAAGTCCTGCACATTTGTTGCAGATGATCTACATGACTGTAGGTATGAACTCTAGACCTATTATTACTAATCAGCAAATGTGATGGGCGGCTGACTGAGGGTGGATTGTTGCACAGGTGCAGGGGATGGAGTCAAACCTGCGCCAGACGGAGTGGGGGCTGGTACGCTGGACATGGTGAAGCAGCTGCCGGATGGAGGTGACAGCCAGGTCAGTGGGCACCAAGCATCACTACACAGCAACAGTGTAAGGGGAAGGAACAGAGATACCATAACAGGAGATTTGTAAATGTGGCCGAGTCTTGTACTGAATTATACTTAAGGTACTAAACAGCACCTGAACAAAAAGTGCTTACATTTTGTCTTTCTGTCTCCTGAAATAGGGGTTATCATTTAGTAAGAGTGATGTTTAAAAACGGCAACAAAGTAGATGTTAAACTGACAAAGAAAATTTAAATACTATAAACGTTGCGTTTTAACAGAACAGGAAACTGCAGTTCTGCAGATTACTGACAACGGTATGCAGCTTATTACACATCGCCAGAGTACTGAATTTTGCCCATTTAAAAAAAAACTTTTAACAAGACCTTCATAATGATATGCTGGTCAACATGAGACCTGAGCATGATGTGATGAAAGGTGTACATGTCTTTCTAGTGAGCAGGGTAACTATTGTGTTGACATACTTATATACTAGCTACTAGTAGTAGTTAGTATTAGGCAGTAAGTGGGTTAATGTACTAGTACTAGAGCAACTCTCAAAAGGTGAAAACTGAAGTGTGACATCTTGGTTAAATTTGAAGTGTGATGGTGAAGCAATTTTTTATTTTATGGGTTCTGTATCAACACAACTCTCTCCAAAAACAATGATTAGAGGATACTTTGGGGGCTACTTGCTAAGTTACAGGGTTATATAATTGGACGCCAGCATGGTGTCGCGTGTCACTGATGACAAAAACATGACTCTTTGTGGCAGCATTTTGACATTACTCCCTGTTATTTTTGTGATAAACATATTACTGTTACAGTTTATGACCAAACAAAACCCAACTCATGAAGGTTTGGGTATGACTCTATGAGTAATGATTTCTTATGGTATATTTTTTGTCATCGGTGACATGCGACTCCCATACTTCCGAAAACATTTTCTCACAAGCTAAACACCATAAAAAACACACAAAACAATGCATAAGTATGTTCATTATTCTTTTGTATTTCAGAAAAGTAATACAAGCAGTAAAGCAAACTGACATCTGCAGAATCACATAACATTTTGTACTTTGGTGTCGCGTGTCATATGACAAAAATGAAGAACATGTACACTTCATAAAAGTTGCATGGTTCACCTACAGATACTAGAATTAAGAACCTGACAAAACTTTACATGAGCAACACATAAAATTAACCTTTTAAGCATACATACACATGTATTTACAGTCTTCTTGTACTGTTTGAGAAAAATGAAAATGTTCCATTCCCCAAATAGTCTTTCACCAACCAGCTAAGGAATGCCCTCCTCCCTTCCACATTCCCAGGATGGACATTTTTGTCAACAACCAGTTAAAACATACAATAAAAAAATGAACTGGAATGCAGAACAATGTGGTACAACCGAATGTAAATGAAGTCAAGCAATGTCAAAGTACAAGAACTATGCCCCAACCTCAGCCAAAAAACAGTTTCATTTTCTTTCACATCACTGTTATCCAATGTCCTGCAGTTGCTTCCATACATGATTATATATCTACAAAAGGGGGGGGGGGGGGGAAGGGGGCAATGCATGATAGTTGCTTTAAAAAATAAAAAAAAAGGAGAGAAGAAATAAGGATAACAAAAAAGATTAAAAAAAGAAAAGATACTCTGCATCTAATATTGTAATAATATTCTACGGAGAAGAAGTAACAGTGACACATCTCAGTTTTATAATAATAAAGGGGATTTCTACTATTCTAGAGCACCCATCTTCTGCACAAGGTGGGGACACAGGGCGCTTTACAATAACACTAACACACATGTCAGATGGGGGGATAGGCACGCATGTGAAAAAAAGTTTAGAAATATTGAACAAGTTTGTCTTAAGGGTGACTTTGAAAGAGCAAGCAGAGGTATTGACTGATTGATTAAACTTTATTTCTGAACGGTGAAGATATTAGCAGAAAATGCCAACTTACAAGTTACATATCTGTCGTTGCTGCAGTACTACTAATAACGAAGACATTCATGGTGAAATATTATGATTGAAGGATATAGACAAATACAGCATCAATAACAACATATAAAACGAGATAGTGACTGCAATGGAAATGAAAAAGATAATGGTAAAATACTAAAAAGAACTGAGGGAAAAAGTCAAGAATTAAAAAAACTAAAACAAACTGAAAACATTTTGGGGAAACCTGGAAAGGGAGGGATAAAACTAAGCTTAAGAAAATGACAGTAATAACAATAACAACAACAAAGGAAAGGAAACGGATACTAAATTAAAAAACAAAACAAGACAGAAAGAGAGACCCTATGTGTTCTTTTGCAAAGATAAGATGAAAACCAAGACAGAGTTGAGCCAGAAATGCCGAACAAGCTCCGATCTGGTTCTTCGCTTCTGTTGCATGTACTTGGCCAGTAGTACCGCCCATCCTTTTCCCCCATGAAGTTGACCTACGCCATCTGCAATGCTGCGTCAATAACCTCAACCTGGGCAATGTAGACATGTTGTTTCCATAGCACAGAATAAAACGCCAGCTTTGAGTCTCTCTTGAAATCGTCGGCATTTCTCCCTGTTGGTCAAAGCCTTCTTCACCGAGTCGTCCATCTTCTTACCACGAACCCTGCGGCCTGCATAAATTATGTTGATATTTAATTATTAGCATCACAGAAACTTTATAATTTTTCATCTGTTCTTAGTCATTTTTTTTTCTAATTATGAACAACCTAAAGTTTATGCATACTCTAATCAACACAATGTAACAATGAAAACTTAGTCCATGAAAGTGTCTAGGTATATTTTCTCTAAGTGGAAGTACATGCAGTTTTTACAGTTTTAGTATTTATTTATTTTAAATAGCAAACCAAGCAAACCTATTTATTAATATTATACAGGAGTAAATGGTACACTAACCAAGTCAGGCTAAAATAACACTAACAGTATGACAGCTCCATATACATTCCTTCTTTACCATGTCTCTCCCCCCCCGCCCCCCCCATATTTTTTGGCAGTCCATATTCACATAAAACATGATTAATTATCTAATTTCCTTAATTTTCTGCAACATCAGACTTGAATTTTTGTCATTCTTATGTTCATGACATACGACCCCAAATATACCTTCAACTGGCTTAAATCTCGTTAACTGTTAGCAATTCTACGAAGTGTATTTACATTAAATCCATTCTACAATTTGTGCAGTCAGTAGGAATTTTGTTGACATGCCATTCAAATATTTTCCCTTTTATTCACTGAGGAAAAATTCGGAGGGTCGATCGTCATTATGACAAAAGCTTGCAAAGGTTGAACGTTTCTATGACAAAAAGAACAAGTTTCGTACGTCTCTCTGACTAAAACTGACTTTTAGTCACAGTACGATCAGTTGAAGTTCTCCTTTCGATTACATGCTTTGTAAGTAGGTCAGCTACATTCTACGAAGTCGTATTCCCTTCTCGTTCTTCTCGTATGATTACAGCCTGTTGTTTAACAGCAAATACGTTCATATCTTAAAAAACGCTCACAAAATGGTTTCGTACGTCATTTTGGGGTCGCATGTCACTTTCTATGAAGCGATGACTAAAATAAACAAAACCTTACCTGCGGCGTTCGGTTCCATTGTCAAGCTGACAAAGGGCCATGTGGTTAGCAGGAAGTGGGTGCATCAAAATGGTGGATCGAAACACGGTCCAATAGTGTCCGATTTAAAAATATTGCGTTTTGGTCGTGCGTCTCGAAATGACCAATTTTTTTTTTCTAAAATATTATCTTAAATTTTGGACATCTTTTTTGAATTTTTATTTGCTAGATACAATTTTCTGTGAGCCTTGACTGCGCACATTAAAATTACGGCTTGTCAGTACAGTGGTCTCCCTTGGAACAACTAAAAGTGTTCTGTGTACGCGGACCTTGTCAGTGACAAAGTTCATGACGTACGACTCCGTAGGTTTTAAATATTGATATAAAAAAAATTGCTGAACATTTTCCCATCAAAACTTTATATTTTAGCAGAGCAATATCTCTACTATTCACTCAACACCAAAAGTAACTGACACAACTTATTTATTGCTACTTGTGATCACATCGCAATGACATCCTTTGAGTGTGACGTTTTTTATCACACAAAAAAAATAAAAAAAATATTTTGAAAACTTTTTAACAAACGGACCATAAACACAACAACATCAACATATCAGATTTTATTACTTTAATTACTACATTATTATATAATACAAACATAAACTCTTTCGGTGCACTAGTTAAAATGTTACAACAGTTACAAAAATGTCAGGTGGTGAACGCTGACCTTTTGAGAGTTGCTCACTACTCTTTTGCTAGCAGTATGCCAGTAGCATTATACTGGCATATTTTCCTCTTGCAGTCTTGGTCTTTCAGCTGACAATTCTTGGGGAATCCTTCAGTTTTGGGCATTTTAAAAATGTAAACTTTTGCTGCTATATTTGAATTTTGACTTCCCAGGTCATTAACTAAGTTAATAGACAGATTCCTTGCAACACGCAAAGAGTTAAAAATGAATGCTTTTCAGTAGGACATGCATTTAAAAAAAAAAAAAATGGGGGGGGGGGGGGTACAACCCTGCACAGCTGTTTTAAGCAAAGAAGGAACAAATGAGTATGCTGCCTAAAAACAGTGATAAAGGAAAAGCAATTTATCTGGATGCATTAATTTGATTAATTGATAGTGTGGTTATTATGAAGATGGCAAGTGAGTGTTACCTTGATCGTTGATGAAAACTGAATTTCTCGATGTTTGTTTTTTGGTGTGGTTGTTTCAGGGACCGTTGGATAGTGTTATAGAAAAGCACTTCCCCAGAGAGAAAGGAAATGTGATTACTAAACTGAAGGACACCCATATCACACCATGCATTTCACCCCCCAGTGACCCGCCTCTTTGCAAACCACTTGAACGTAACAGACTAGAGCTTGAAGCTAGAGCAAGAGCTGTCAGCATAGAAAATGGCCTAGCAAGCCAACAGAAAGTCCTGAGGTGTGGTGAACTGGGAGATGGCAGCATAGTAAACAGTGCGGCACGGCGGCAGAGGCTCCTGAGTCAGCGGTTGCAGAGGCAGGGCAGCTTGGAGTTACCTGTGAAGAGCGATTCAGAATGGACACGCTGCTCAGACACAACTCCCAGCAGGTCTGCCGCGAATGTCGCAGGTCCAGAGGTGGAATGTCTTCCCAGCTTGCCCACGGTGGATGCAAGCTCAACCCAGCCTTACCAGATCTCCCCTGTTAGACTTCAGCGGCTGGGCAGTGTGCTGGATCCTGACCCAGGGCAGAGCTCCTCCAGTCCCACCTCGGACCTGGAAGGGGGCAGCCAGTCAGGGGTTCTGTCAAGCTTGTCTGCTACGAGGTCGGAATTGGAGAGCACTGTGGAGACCTCGCCAGCTACAGGGTCAGAGTGGGGGAGCACGGATGAAGCCTCATCAACCAAAGGACTGGAAAAGGAGAACATGAAGGAGACGTCGGCCACCGGAGAGGAAAGGGAGAGCAGCAGAGCCACGTCTCCATTCGGTGCTGCACAGGAGACCTGGAAGCGGAGGGTGTTTCTTCCCAAAAGAGCAGCTCAGCTTCGTCGGCAGTGCCCCTTGACCAGCAGGTGTGATGATGACATGTCCGATGCCTCCCTGAGGGAACCGGTGCCCTCTCCAGGCACCTTGCTGCAGGAACCCTTGTTGACTGCTGGCACTTCTTTGCAGGAACCTTTAGCCACCTCTGAATCCTCCCAGCAGGAACTGTCAGGCAGGTGAGAATGTCCCTCCGATGGGTGTTGTGAGAATATGTCCCTCTGATGGGTGTTGTGAGAATGTCCCTCTGATGGGCATTGTGAGAATGTCCCTCTGATGGGCGTTGCGAGAGTGTCCCTCTGATGGGCGTTGAGAGCATGTCCCTCTGATGGGCGTTGAGAGCATGTCCCTCTGATGGGCACTGCGAGAATGTCCCTCTGATGGGCGTTGTGAGAATGTCCCTCTGATGGACATTGAGAGAATGTCCCTCTGATGGGCACTGCGAGAATGTCCCTCTGATGGGCGTTGTGAGAATGTCCCACTGATGGGCGTTGAGAGAATGTCCCTCTGATGGACGTTGAGAGAATGTCCCCCTGATGGGCACTGCAAAAATGTCCCACTGATGGGGTTAAACCTAAACAGTAATAGCCATGCCTTCATGACTAAACCTACAGCTATTCATGTGCCTGAATGAATGACTAGACCTACTGCACCTCCTGTGTCTGTATGACTAAACCTGTGGTCATTTCTCTTCCTTCATGGCTGGACGTGTGGCAGTCCCCTTACATTTATGGAAAAACCAACAGCTGTTCCTATTCCTGTATGACCAGGCCTTACTATGTTGCCATGCTTGTTTGTACAACTGGACGGATTGCTATTCCCATGCTTGTGTGACCAGACCTATGCGGCTATGGCTAGTCAGTGCATATGATTGTTAATATGATATATAGACCTGTAGCTACTGTCACGCATTCATGTATGAGGACCTCTGGACAGCTGACTCCCTTTTACTGTCAAATATTTGTTTTTGAATTTTTATTTGTTATAATGATGATCTGAACACATAAAAGGTTTAAAAGAATGCACTTTATTGGATAAAAATATAATATGCAAATTTTCGGCATAATCCTCTTTGTCAAGCTACAATACTTATAATTATGGCTGAAAAGTTCTTCCGCAGAGTAAATGCAACTTGCGTCATTTACACACTATGACTAGTTTTGTGATGTTTTTGGTAAACCACTTGAAAGTATAAGTTTATAATTGCTTATTATTTAATATTATGTTATCACCATATATCAGACATGAAACTTTATCAGTGTGTCTTTATTGCTTTACAAAATGAAAAAAAGACTGTTCTATCCTGCTTTCTTTCTGTTCAGTGCCAAGCTCCCGTCGTCAGGGGTCAATTATGTCAAGTTGTGGGTGTCGGATGGCACCGAGGGGCCCGGCTACGCTCTCACTTTGGTGGCTTCAGACATGAGTAAACTGATGGTGAGAAATCTGGTTCATCCCTTTCAGTTCAGTCATTTTATTGGCTTTTTTGGTTTGTTTCTTTTTTTTTCTTTTTATAAAGGAAGAAGTTGGCTTACTTCTCTCGCATAAATACAAAATCTCCCCGCTCAACCCCCCCCCCCCCCCCCCCCACCCCATAAAATTACAAAGCAGGGAAGTGTGAGGTGTACTGTAGAGTCAAGATTCCTGTAACTGGTAACCTGCAGGTGCCTCCAGGCAGTTCTCAGTTTTGTTCTGTTTTTGCAGGACATATCCAGCCTGCTGACTTCCACGCGGGACGCAGCCGTGGTGAACTTTGGCACCAGTTCTGAGGCTCTGGTGAGTAGTGTGGTTCGCCCAGCTTGGTGAGTGGCAGGCTTGGAGTGGAGGGGCCTCAGGGAGTCGGAGCCCTCGCTAGTGTAGCTTTCCATAACTTATCCTTACAGGCATAAAGCTGGCTTTAACTTCTAGGGCTTGATCTAGCTTATGTGGATCTAGCTAGCATACAGGTGGCTTTAACTTTAAGCCATGGTAAATGATTGCATGGATCTAGCTAGCAGACGGGTGGCTTTAAGCTGTGATGAATGATTGTATGAATCTAGCTAGCAGACAGGTGGCTTTAAGCTGTGATGAATGATTGTATGAATCTAGCTAGCAGACAGGTGGCTTTACACTGTGGTGAATGATTGGATGGATGTAGCTAGGATACAGGTGGCTTTAAGCCGTGATGAATGATTGGATGGATGTAGCTAGGATACAGGTGGATTTAAGCCGTGATGAATAGATGTAGCTAGAATACAGGTGGCTTAAGCCGTGATGAATGATTGGATGGATGTAGCTAGAATACAGGTGGCTTTAAGCTGCGACAAATGATTGGATAGATGTAGCTAGAATACATGTGGCTTTAAGCTGTGATGAATGATTGGATGGATGTAGCTAGAATACATGTGGCTTTAAGCTGTGATGAATGATTGGATGGATGTAGCTAGCCTGATGGTTATGGGGTTGTTTGACAGGTGTACCTGAAAAGGATCATCACATCAGTGGTTGATATCTGTGAGGTTTGTCACCTTGATGATTGGTTGAGAGGTTTGTTGGCCACTGTATGAAGTGAGTGACCAGCGTGTTTGGTTTGTCAGATTGCTGACTGCTTGAGAGGCTTGTATGATGGTTTGTGGGCAGGTGGATGAAGTGAGCGAGCAGATTGGTATGCCACTGACCATGATCAAGCTCCATGGTGAGCGGCAGGTTCCAGCTTCACCTTAACCCCCTCCTCCAACCTTCACTCCTCACCCCTCACATTTTGTTTCTCCCATTTCTTCCTTTTTTTAAACCTTTTTTCCTCCTTTTTTGTTGTTGTATTGTTTGATTGTGTTGTAATTGTATCAAGAACTGGTTGCCTGACAGGCAGTCATCCAAAGTTCAGTCAGTGTCCTTGTATGATAAAGTTCAGTTAGTCCATCACACCGCTTACCATACCCGACTGTACCCCATCTTATTCCTGCACTACCCTAGCTTGATCGTCATTCCTACTGGAGCCTCTGGGCTGTCCTCTGGCAAGATCATGAGCTGGCTAGTATTGGGTATGAGGACTAGTAACTGCAGCCCTGAGCCAGGAATTTGCATGGGCCAAATCTTTACTCTGCAGTCACTCTGCCAGGTGTTGCTATGCTTGTGCTTTTCTTTGTCGGTCTGCTTGCACTGCTGCTGTTGCCTGTTGGTGGGTGCTCTGTGCGTGCCATAGAGTAGTGGTATTTGTGGGTCTTGATAGGGTTCTTGTGTAAGGGTGGTACTGGTATTTATCGATGTTAACTGGTGGGAGGGGGTACTGTTTTTTTAGGGGTTGTTACTCCAGTGTATGTAGGTACCAGTATTTGTGGATGTTAATATTCAGGTCTGTGAAGAACTGGTGCTTGTGTGTGTCAGCGGTATGTGTGTGAAATACTGGTATTTGTGGTTTTTCACATTCCAGTACATATTGGTTACAGTGATTGTGGGCATTAACATTCCAGTACATGTGGGGGGGGGGGGGGGGACTTGTATTTGTGGTGATAACATTTCATTGTGTGTTGGAACTTCCGTTGATGTTTTGTGTTTTTACTGTACCAGTGTTTTATATACTTGTGTTTATTGATGTACCATTGTTGTTAGTGCTTTTCATGTTTCAGTGTGGATTTATAAAGCATGACATGGTCGATGCTTACATGCTTGTGTGTTAATGCACTGTTGTTTTAGACTTTTACACATTGGTATGGTATTGGTGTATTACATATCTGTGTTGTGTCGGAGCATGCATGTTTGTGTTGTGTATGTATTGTGCTTACTTTTTGGTGGTGTTTTGCTGGTGTTTATGTGTTTGTGTTGAGGATGGGCTGATGTTTACATGTTGTGACTGTTGGGGATGTGCTGGTGTTTACATGTTCATGTTGTAGATGTGCTGGTGTTTTTGTTCTGGTGGTGATGTGCTGGTGCTTATATGTTTGTGTTGTTGATGTACTGGTGTTTATGTTCAGGTGGTGATTTGCTGCTGTTTATGTGTTTGTATGGTGTATGTACTGGTGTTTATGTTGTGATGTACTGGTGTTTACATGTTTGTGTTGTGGATGTACTGGTGTTTATGTTGTGGTGATGTGCTGGTGTTTATGACTGGTGGTGACATGCTGGTGTTTATGACTGTGGTGGTGATGTGCTGGTGTTTATGACTGGGGTGGTGATGTGGTGGTGCTGGTGTTTATGTTGTGATGGTGACATTTTGATGTTTATGTTGTGGTGATGTGCTGATGGTTACATTGTGATCATGATGTGCTGGCATTTATGGCATGGTGTTGATGTGCACTGTTTTTGTTGTGGTGGTGATGTGTGTATGTTGTGGTGATTTGCTGGTGTTGATGTGCCAGTGTTTATGTTGTGGTGGTGATGTCCTGGTATTTAATGTTTGCCAGCCCTGCCCCCGGGCGGGCGCTATTCTGCTCAGAAGCTGGTGGAGTTGTCCGCAAGTCGTCTGTCACGCCAGAAACCCCCCGACTGGCACCACATGGTCGACAAATGTGAACGTGAAAAGATTGGCTACATTTTGTTGAAAGGGGAGGTGAGCTTGAAGACTACTGTGGTATCAAGCATTCTCCTAGTGACTTGGAAGTCTTTTTGTTGGTGGTCAGGTTACTTCATGGAAGTGCATCAGGTTTCTTTATGGAAGTGGGTCAGGTTTCTTCATGGAAGTGGGTCAGGTTACTTTGTGGAAGTGGGTCAGGTTTCTTCATGGAAGTGGGTCAGGTTACTTCATGGAAGTGAAGCATATCAGTCATTGTCACTTGATATTGTAATCACTTGTCACTCACCAGGTAGAACTAGAAGGTTTGAACTTGATTTGTCTTTATTCCTCTTCTAAAACATAGAGACCTACAGGGAGCCCTGTGAGAGTTTGCATGTACACCTGTTTCAAGTGCACAGATGTGCACCAGGATGGGAAGAGCTGATGGATTTGCTAAATTCAGTGAGCATATGCCACATGTATAACAACCAGATCTGTACTGGTTGAAGAAAATCGTCAAGTCATACTCCTTAACGTAGCTCTTAGATCGTACAGGACTTGGGCTGGAGCTGTACCAGCCCTCACAGCTCAGTGTCTTTTTTAAAATATTTTTTACACAAACTTTTTTGGGTCAAAAACAAAAGAAAAACTACACTTTTTGCTGGGGGGGAAGGGGGGGGGGGGGGGGGGGGGGGCAAGAATGTGCCATAGTAGTTTTTTGGTTAGTTTAGTGCACAGTAGCTGACTAGAGCTGAAGGTGATTTTAGTGACATTTGTTTTTCTTTTTTGCATGCTCAGATACTGTACATCTGTTGTTGCTTCCGTTACTGCTTTCTTTGTGGTGGTGGTGCATGCAGTAGTCGCTTGTCTAGTCTCTTTTTTCCCCAAAACTGTAGGCCTGCCATGTTTTATGTTCCATGCTGCTGTCTCCATTCATCTCAAATCTCTCTCAGCTGCTTGTTGTTTAAGCTGTGTAAATTAAGCTTTGTATAGTTGGAATGCTCATGCGTGCAGGTGCCCCTGTGTGTGCGTGTGCACATGCACGCGTGTATGCACTTAGAATAGTCTCTATGGACAAGATTCTGTGCTTTATAAATACTTTTTGGTTATTAGTATTACTTGTGATGACATTCTGACCATTATTTTGACCAGTTGTTCATAAACATAGAAATCATAGCCTGAAACCATTTTTTTATCACGTTTTTGTTTTTTCCTTTTCTAAGTGACCATCCTTTTCCTCTTTTTGGTATTGTCTGGCCCTCAGATTGTTTTAACTACAGTTACGGAGCCTGAATTATAGAATATAATTTGATCATGTGGTGTGTGCATGTCTGTCTCTGGATGGATCTCTGTGTGTACGGTGTGTGTTTGTGCACATGTATGTGTGTGTATATTGTGTGTGTGTGTGATGTATTTGTACATGTGTGTGATGTATTTGTACATGTGTGTGATGTATTTGTACATCTGTGTGTGTGTGTGTGTGTGTGATGTATTTGTACATCTGTGTGTGTGTTGCAGGATGTGAAGTATTTTGAGCCATCAGACTGGAAGATGCCCGAGGTACGGGGCTTCATGAACACGGAGACAGGGAGGGCAAGGAGCAGACTGAAGCTACCACAGGACCAGAGTGTCAGCGATTTGCCTGGAAGGGACGGCGAGCAAGAAGACCTAGACTCGGAGGGAAACAGCGCCAGCTTGGAGAGGAGGGGAAGAAGTCTGGACAGCAGTACAACAAGAGTGTCGGGTGGTTTCAGCCATCCGCCCGCAGACTGTGTCCACACGCAGAAGGCAGCTCTGCATAAGGCAGTTTCAGTGTAGGCGGCGTGGTGAGAACTGGCGTGCAGCCCTGCATAAAAGGCAATCAGGCTGTGCTTGGTCAAGCTGGCGAGATGATGGGCACAAGCCCAAGAGATCTGTTGTAGCTGCCGATCTTGTGGTGCTTGTAAAGGCATGTGTGCAAGCATTCTGTTGGTTGCTGGTGATTTTTTTTTTGAAGGCGTTATATGGGTTTGGATTGTGAGTGACTTTCTACAAGCTCTTTACAAAAGTAATTGTTACAGTACATTGGAGCTCAATGCAATTTGATACGACTTTGGTGCACTGTAAAACTTGGAACTGAAACATTATGACAAGCTTCAAATTGATGCAGGACACAAATGTGAGTCCATGGACAGAGGTGATGTCATGTTCCTGTTGGATGTTTTGACCTTTCCCATCTTAATTGGCTGGGAACAGACTTGTCTTTTGTGCTGCGTCCTTCCCAAAGTGAAGGACTGAATGTTGAAATTTATGAGGTGCCTCTCTTTGTTCTAGTCATTTTACGTATAATGCAAATTATGCGTCTGTCAGTTGCTATTCCTTTATGTACATTTGTTTTTCTTACTGCAATCTGATGCTCAAGGTTTAATCATTCAAAGCCTAAATGTTGGGTTTTGGGCAGCAATCCAGTGCTAAGAGCTGTAATCAAAACCTAAATGTTGGGTTTGGGGCAGCAATCCAGTGCTAAGAGCTGTAATCAAAACCTAAATGTTGGGTTTTGGGCAGCAATCCAGTGCTAAGAGCTTAAACTGAATCTCTAGGTTGCTTCTCACAAGTTTTTGACTGCAATCTGAGGCTTTGAACTTCAATCAAAACCTAAATGTTGCTTCGTGGGTTTTGGGCAGCATTCCTGTATTAAGAGCAGTGAACAACCTAAATGTTGCTTGTTGGATTTTGGGCAGCATTCCTGTCTGAAGAGCTGTAAACAAAACCTAATTGTTGCATCTTGCAAACCTTGAAATATAGTATTAAGTGACATGTTATATGATGCTGCCATGGTTTGGGAATGTTGTAAAACATGTGCAGGTTTGCTTGTTGATCAGTGTTTGGCTGCCCTCTGTGAGTGTGACAGACATACTCACCTTTCAAAGAAATAGTTTTAGTCTGTGCATGATTAGGCCATTTTGCAACATTGCATGAACCCCTATTGAGTTGGACACAAGTTTTATAGCAATTTTTGTGACCTTGACCTAATTTCAAGATTACTAGGGCATCCAAAAACTGAAAATAAGGTTTTGCTATGTCAGTAAGTTCTTAGTCAGTCATCATGATAATACAACCATGGCAACGTCTGAGAGGTGAAACATTTTGTCATCAGGCTCTGATCCAGTTGAGTTGAAATTTTGTCTGGATGTTTCATGCTGGACCAGATTGTCCCTGTAATACTGCTAATGGCTTTGGCCTGTGTATATATTTAAATGATATACTTCATGTTTCCTGTGCCTGCACACTCCCGATGTTGTCATTTTTACAGACCTTGTTTAAGCTACAGTTTGATGAGAACTTCTCTTGAGCAGTATAAATTCATGCCCATTTTGGCAACGTTTTACACTTTTCAAGGCTACAGTGTTAGCAGCCTGCTGAAGAAGATTACTGGATACATTGTATTACATGTGTTAAGAAATGTTGAAGTAGAAACTGAACCAGTGACGTGCTGGAGCGTTTGCTCAAGATGGCCAACTTGCTCTTGGAAGGAGTTGATTTTCTCCAGCAAAAATTAGCATTAAATATTGGGGACAGTTAGACACATCTTATTACCCCCCACATTCCCCATCCAGCATACCCCACCCCCCCTTCCCCCCAGCTCCCTGAGATCTTCCGTTTTAAAGTTCAAAAGTTCTACTTCATATGAGAACTCTGTTTTGACATCTCTGTGGGAATAACCCCCCCCTCCAACTCTACATCTTCCTGTTTCATCAAATGTCTCCCATTGCCCGAGTCTCCACCCCCCAGCCCCCCTTCCCTCTTTGGTGTTGATCACTAAGGATTCCTCTGATTGTGAACCGTTCGCATGTCTATATTTTCTCAAGTTTTTGTTGAAAATTACACGACCTGCTGATGTTTGTAAATTGAACTTTCTCAGGGGTGTTTTTTTACTTGACTGGGTCCCTTTTGGGTTTCTGTGTTACTCTGTATATTGCATTTGGAGACCAATAAAAGCTGGTTTCAAAATGTCAGTGTCTGAAAGACCGAGTTGGAAAGAGACCTGTTAGAGATTCGTATATATGTGGTGGTGTGTGTGTGATTTCTATAACCTTGCGTATCTTTGTGTCATGTAAGTAAACTAACTCCGAGCATGGCGTACTGTTGTGAAACAGTTTCTCAGCATCCGGTTACCGAGTCATACACCATTTTGTTGGAGGCTTGTTGAAAGGCAAGGCTGTGCATACAAATTTAGAGGAAAGCCGGCTGCAGCAGAGTGGCACCATCCAGTCTGATAGTTCCTAACATTGGTAGTGGAATCGGTACAGAATTTAACCAGGACATGCAGCTTTTTTTTTTACTGTTGTGGCTGGCTCTTTGACAGATCTGCAAATCAAATACACTGGACGTAGTGCTCTCGCTCTGGCTCGCTGACTGGTAGCGTAGTTAGGACTAGTGTCTAAACTACAGTCCTTGCAAAATAGTGTTGAAGTCCCCCACCCATCTGTCGGTACGAGAAAGGACTAGTTCACGTTATGTCGGAAGGAACCCAAGCTGCAGTCCTTGTAGAATGTGTTCACGTTCTGTCTGTCTGTCTTTCTCTCCCCCCATCCACCACCCTCTCCCCCTTCCATATCAGAAGGACTAGACGTCGAGTCCACCACCCTGACACCAAGGAGAGAGGAAATAAAGTTTCTGTCTGAATCGGGATTCGAACCCGCAGCCTCTCGATCCCGTGCTATCTTGACCACTTGGCCACGTCTCCTCCCTCTAACTTTAATCCATCGCTATCGATTTCTTTTCAGTGGACGGTACCGGGTTGCTCCCGTACACATTTCCCCAAAACCATTGCATATATGGTGCAAAAGTAGCAAGCATTGTTTTCGATGGCTGGTAAAACAAAAGTCGCCGCGGTCGTAGTTTGTACAGAACTTTAGATTGCCGTCACGGGGCCACGCTGGCCTATAGCTACCTGCAAAGCCGGGATTCAGACCACGGAGAGCAGTGAAAATACTACTTTGTCGCCACTGGAGGCTCGTGGCAGAACCATTTGTTTGGATTGTAGAGAGTGCGGCCGGGGCAGCCGAAAGCATTTGGCTGGCTGAAAACGAACGCGTGAATGTCAGAGGTGGAATGATCCCTTTTCCGGTTTCAGCGTAGGGGAAGGGGAGGGTTATATAAACCCGTGAAAACGCTGGACTTGGTGTCAGAGCTCAGGAGTTGTGTGAGAGTCGAGGTGGCCGTCCTGGGCTGTCCGTTCTAGCGAGCCTTCTGGTTTCCGTGGACGTAAAGCTATATTGAACCATGCTTCGGCATTGGTCTCAGCTTGTCCCTAGTATGTCAACTGACATCTACCTACCTGGACTTGGTGTCAGAGCTCAGGAGTTATGTGAAAGTTTCGGTGGCCGTCCTGGGCTCCCCGTCCGTAATAGACCTTATGGTCTCTGTAGACGTAAAGCAACGTTGAAATTGGACTTAGTGCAGACCGCCTGGAGCCATAAGATCAGAAATGGTGACTCCCCTGTGAGTTGTGTACGTGACGGATTTCGTACTCTATATATATTATATAATGCGCGTAGTTTTTTTGTTTCGTTTTGTTGATGGGCTGTTTTTTTAGGCCGCCAGGAAATAGTATGGGCCTGTTCTTTTCGTCCAGTTCTGTTTCTGTTCTTTTAACCCATTCATACCCACCGTCCCATATATATATAATGCGCGTAGTTTTTTTGTTTTGTTGATGGGCTGTTTTTTCGGCCGCCAGGAAGTAGTATGGGCCTGTTCTTCTCGTCCAGTTCTGTTTCTGTTCTTTTAACCCATTGATACCCACCGTACCACATTCAGGACACATAACTGGTTTTGTTAGTCCGTTTTAGCTGTGTGTAATTCTGGCGTCCTGCTGGCATGGACCTCTGAAGAGGGACTTCGTTTATTCGAAGACGAGGTGGTTGAGTGTTTCTCGCCGTTGTATCTTGGAGGGAGCCACCATTTTCAAGAACAGGAAGGCTTTTTGCCTCGGGGTATTTTGTGTTAAAAAAAACTATTTGGGCATATATGGGTTAAAGTGATGCACGTGGGCACACTCCGAGCATCACTTTCCGGCACCTTCCTCCAAACTCTGCCAGATTTGGTTACACCACTGAAGGGCGCCCTCCGAAAGTTTCGGGTACTGTATGACTAGAAGCAACCTAGCGCCCAAGCACGCACGTAAACATGAGACGCATCCACCCCGGTTAAAAAAAGACTTCCGTCTCGATTCAGACGATTTGGGCTTTATTTGAGCTGGCGTAAGCAAGTTATAAAACAAACGTCTGATACAAACGGCTCTGGCTGCGGTTCGTAACAGACTTACTACTGTTTGAGCACCAACAAAAAACTGCTCGTTAGCTGATAGTTTTCTGGACCCTATGGCGTAACTAAATACGTAGGCTGTAGGTGAATTACAGTCTGTCTCGACCAGCTGAGTGGGTCTTGGGAGGAAAATTGTAAGTTTTCAACTAGTCATTCTAGTTTATCGGGTTACTGAAATTAAGTGCAGAATTTCAATGGTATGTACGACACGGATCAATGGACACACACACACACAAACTCACATGCGCACACAGTTGAACAGAGAAATGACCATTTTTAACATTACCCGGTAAAATAGGTAACAGACCGCTTCAAACAGAACCCAGTATACAACGACGGTTCCAATTTTGATTTGGAAGAGATTCTAGCGAATTCATTTCTTACTGATTTAACCCCTTCATTGCCATGGTGTCACTTGAAAACGACCGTTAAAAGTCCGAAATTGGAAACCCTTAAGCCTGTTTGTCTTCTTTTTCGCACTGGCATGCGAAAGGATTTTCATCAAAACGCATGGCATTAAAGTAGAAGTGTTATAGGACCAGAAAATACACTGTTTGCAGGCGGGTCTGTGCATCTTTCAGCCCGAAAATGTTACCGGCTGGGGAGTGAAGCGGAAGTATAGACCGTATTCTCATGGAGAAAGTAATATCGTTTCTGTTTCTTTTTCTTCTTTCTTTAAAAACAAACAAACTCGTAAATGGTAGCCGTTGGTTTCTCTTTCATTTGACTGTAACAGTAGTCTTATTGCTAAGTCTAAGGCATCTATGCCGAAAAACTGCTCTTGTTTTGTGTCGTCCTAGTCGAGAAATAGCGTTCTTTTTAACCCTTTGAATGTTTTGGGGTTTTGCGGTCAGCTTTGTTATTTCAGGTGTACGCGTGTGCCGGGTATAAAAAATAGTATATCTGGAGTCACAACACCTGGACTTTTTCATACTTTTGTAGGCCGTGCTTTTTTGCTGCCTGGTCAGTTGTGCCTTGAAACTGCAGTCTTCTTACCTTTCGTCGGGCCACGATCAAGATAAGTATTCGCTCTCTGTGTCTGTCTGTCTGTCTCTGCCTATCTGTTCCTCTCTTACTCTTTGTTAATGTGTGTGCCGTGCGTCAGCTAGTGTTTCTCATCTCTACAGAAGACAGCCTTCTGCACTGCACTTGCAGTCTTTCTCATTTCCGCTCATTTTGTTTCCAACGTGCATTTGTTTCCTTGTATTTGACCCTTAGCCCTCGACTGTATTTCAGTCGAGTGTGTGCCTCAATTTGGTCAATGACTGTGTTCAGCCCTTTGCACGTGCACCGTGGAACTTTCGATAAACAAGCCTAACCTCTTACAGATTTGAAATAAACCTCTGTTGGAAATAACCTGAGTTGGTGTCTGTGTTCCAATATTGTGTCAACGGTGTGTGTGATGACTGTGTATGTGTGTGTGTGTGTGTGTGACCGAAGAGTTAATAGACTTGTAGCTAGTGATTAAATGAAGATGCTCTCTTCGTAAGTAGGTAATCTTGTATTGCTGATATCGAATCCGATGAAATGCGTATTGTGCTTGTATTTTCTTCTTACGCCACCTCCCCCCCCCCCCCCCCCCCCCCCCACACACACACACCCCCCTTCCCATCCCCGCTCTTTTGAGGATTTACATATATACTTTTTCAGTCTCACTGTAAAAAAAAAATAAAAAAAAATCTACGCCTCACCAAGTCCATCTGGACAAATGCGGTCAGAAGCTAGTGTTCAGTTCACCTTACGTGTACAATTGATCGTCACTGTCAGCCCATGTCCGCATTTGTCAGTGGAATGTGAGTCTTATGTTGGTTGAATTTTCAGTGTTTTAAAACAGCTTAAGGATGACCTGCCTAGCAGGCTATGTCCAGTGAGTCATGAACACTGTGTTGTCACTTGATCAGTTTATGGTTTTATTTTTATCATTTGATCAATTGAAGGTTTAATTTTTTATCGTTTGATCAGTCGATGGTTTATAGTTTTGTCACTTGATCACTTGATGTTTTATAACTGATTCTGTCACTTGATCAGTGGATGTTTTATAACTGATTCTGTCACTTGATCAGTGGATGTTCTATAACTGATTCTGTCACTTGATCAGTCGATGTTTTATAACTGATGCTGTCGCTTGACGGCAGTAAATGTTTTATAACTGATTCTGTCACTTGACCGGTCGATGTTTTATAACTGATTATGTCACTTGATCAGTCGATGGTGCATAATTTCCTCGCTGAAAAAGTTATTCATTTGACGTTTTGGCCCCTAGCGCGAGAAGACGAGGACAGCGTAACCAGTGAGGAGAAAGCGATGGTGAAGAAGAAAGACACTGCTGCCCATTCTACCACGACCGTCAACGACACTCGACCCTCCGCCATCGCCGTGGGAACCGGCGCCATTCTCGTCTTAGTCGCCATCTTGGTCAGTGCCGCAAGCGCTACGCCAAACTCCAAGCACCGGTTTACGACATCCTTCCTTCAACCACTGCCGGATTTAGTTACGCCATAGGGCCCAGAAAACTGTCCGCTAACGAGCAGTTTTTTGTTGGTGCTTAAACGGTAGTAAGTTTGTTACAAACAACTCATATTATATCAATCGTTTGTTTTCATAACTGACTATGTTGCTTACGCCAGCTCAAATAAAACCAAACTCGTTTGAATCGAGGCGGAACTTTTTCTTTTTCTTTTAACCTGGAGTGGATGCGCCTCATGTTTACGTGCGTGCTTGGGCGCTAGGTTGTTTCTACAGTCATATTAATACCTAACTCTTTCGGAGGGCGCTGACCGCGTCGGTGGACAGCTGCGCGGAGATAAAGAGTGCCCCTTCAGTGGCTTAACCAAATCTGGCGGAGTTTGGAGGATGGTGCCTGAAAGCGATGCTCGGAGTGTGGCGGTGGAGGAAGGTGCCGGAAAGTGATGCTCGGAGTGTGGCGCTACTTGACCACACTCCGAGCATCGCTTTCCGGCACTTTTCTCCAAACTCTGCCAGATTTAGTTACGCCACTGAAGGGGTACTCTTTATCTCCGCGCAGCTGTCCAGCGACGCGGTCAGCGCCCTCCGAAAGGTTCCAGTACTAATATGACTGTAGAAGCAACCTAGCGCCAAAGCACGCACGTAAACATGAGACGCATCCACCCCGGGTGAAAGAAAGATTCAAACGATTGTGGTTTTATTTGTGCTGGTGTAAACTTTGTTGGCGGCTATAAATGACACGCCTTGTTTTATCTGAGTTGTTTGTAACAGACTTACTACTGTTTGAGCACCAACGAAAAACTGCTCGTTAGCTGACAGTTTTGTGGACCCTGTGGCGCTAAATACGCTAGTGGTTGAAGGAAGGATGTCGTAAACCAGTGCTTGGAGTTTGGCGCTACGCTTGACCAGTGACCTGCATTGACCCCACTTTGTCCTATTGTTTGTCTCACTCTCTGTCTGTCCGCCTGTCTCTGTTTCTCAGTGTTTCTCTAGCCAAATATTTTGTGTATGTATGTTTTATTTTTGTGAAGTGATTGGTTTTGTAGATTAACTTGACAGAGGATTGATATATATGTGAGAAGAGTTTAGAAATGTGTATAATTAGCTTATGACCTGAGTTTGACGGTCCTGAGGTGACCGTGTGTGGTTGACAGGACATTAAAATCCAGTTACTACTACTTACATCAGTCTAACGCGATTTCCATTCCTTGCTGGTTGACAGGTCGGGATTTTTTTCTTGGACGTGTCGACAATTTGGAAACACCTGAAAGTGATGAGGGAGAATCTCTCGTCGGCGTTTTGCCGGAAGTCGGCTAGCCAAGACTTCGACGCAAGCGTGAATCCGGAAGCGGATTCAGAAACTCGTCGAGGATCCACGATGGCGTAGTTGGTGTGGATGGCAGCAGTGGTGGTGGCGAAGGAGACTTCATCAGTGGTTGTGGGACAGAGGAAGTGGTGCGAGGGAGTCTCTAACAGCTTTCAGTTTGAGACGAAATGCTTTGGTTCATCCGTGTGTTTGTCGTATAATTGTCGTATAATTGACTAGATCCTGTTCCGTACGTAGAAGGTAATGGACCTACATGAAGTCAGTAACGACTTCCTGCCGCCGCCATTGAAACAGCAGAGAGCGTCACGTCAGGACCACTCCTCGTCCTCCTCCTTCGTCTTACTCTTCAGTCTTCTTCCTGGTCCTGTTACGTTGCTGCTTCGTTCTCGCCCTGATATAGCCGTAATGCCTGGGCGTAAAACACCAAGCTACTTACTTACATACTGCTTCGTTCTGAGATGACCTAGTCTGTGTGGATGACGGGACGTTACAGTTCAATGAACTGTACAACGCGTCCTGACCTATTTCAAAAGAACAAATAAGAACGCGCCTTTGAACTACAGTGAATGTCTCCCTTGTTCGCCCCCCCCCCCCCCCCGCCCCCGACGCCTCCCACCTCTCCCGTCCCCCCTCTCCCCCCCCCCCTCCCCCATACCCGTTGCGAGTTGCAGTAGCATACCGTCTGTCTGTCTCTCACACACACACACGCACGCACGCACATGTGACATTGCCAATACATCCTCATTCAAGTGCGTGCGCGAATGTGTACCTTGTACATGTAATGATATTGTTGCCACGTACTGTAAAATAAATGTTCTTCACACCTTTTGCTTTAGCCGCATTATGTTGTAATGAAGGCGGCGGTCGGGGAGGGTGGGCTGCTATGCTAGTGTTTTGGAAACTTAGTTTTTCTTCTTTCTTCTGTTTAAATAATTTGTTTGCATAATGGAAATCACAAGCCAGAATAAGCGCGCGCGCGTGCGTTTGTGTGTGTGTGTGCGCGCGCGTGCGTGCGTGCGTGCATGCGTGCGTGCTTGCCTGTGCGTGCATGTGTGTGTGCTGTGTGTGTGTTTGTGTGGATGACATCCTAAAATTGAGTTTGGTTATCTGTATTCTCATGACGAAGAGTAATGATCGATAATGATTGATGAATGATGGTTCTTTGATGTAATTACATTTTAAATCTGTTTGTAATGTTTCCTATATTGACTTGACATCACCAACACACACACACACACACACACACACACACACACACACACACACACACACACACACACACACACACACACACACACACACACACACACACACACACACACAATTTTAAAGGGGGGCGTAAATTTTCTGTAGCCGTTGTGATACCTTTATCACCTTTAGTTCGTTACCGTATCAACGTCATCCCGATTTGTCGTCATCACTTCAACGAAAATGCCGCAGTGACCTCTTACACAACGCTGCTGCTGGCGTGTACTGGACTAAAATACAACTTTATCGCCAAGTGTCAATACAACTGCACTAGGAATGGTTTGTGGTGCCAAGTACACTCATCACACATTCACGCCAATCATAAAACGTCAAATATGACTGATTCTTTTTCTTTTTTTCCTGCTACCAGTAAGGAGCAGAAGCCGATATTTACCGAGAATTCTACAGCTTACCACAGACACTCGCTTGCAAAATAATGATGCCTCATTCTATCCTTCTCTCTCTCTCTGTCTCTCTGTCTCTCTCTCTCTCGCCCCCCCCCCTCCCCGCTTCACCACTCACCCCCCTTTCCTCCGCCTTTGTGTGTGTGTGTGTGTGTGTGTGTGTGTGTGTGTGTGTGTGTGTGTGTGTGTGTGTACTGTGATACTTCTACAATAGCCTACACAGAATAGCACTGGCAAAGAGAGAGAGAGAGAGAGAGAGAGAGAGAGAGAGAGAGAGAGAGAGAGAGAGAGAGAGAGAGATCTTAGGCAAAAGCTGGTGGTATTTGTTTGCGTCATGCAGTCACACTGAAACACGTGACTCGCACGTGCTCACACACGCTAATTACCTACCTGATACTATGGAATGGACACAGGAACCAGACCGGAAGTCTTGCGTCCCAGATTAACAGAGAACATGATACGGGTCAAGGCCTCATGCATTAAAGGACCATACCCTTCTCAAAACTTTGTGGAATAGGTAAAAGAGATGAACAAATGAAACTTCAAGTCGAGGATTTTTATTTAAATTAAAATACCCCTCGAATTTCAGATGGATATTGAAACTTCAAGTCGAGGATTTTTATTTAAATTAAAATACCCCTCGAATTTCAGATGGATATTTTTTTAAACTGAAAAGTAATAAAAGCTGAAAATCGAGGAGTTTTAATAAAAATGCCACATCAATTTATTATTTTTTTCAAAACAAAAACTTCAAATCAAAGAATTTGATTAAAAATACTTCAATTTTATACACCGATATTTTTAGAAACCGGATCATGCGTGACGAATAATTGTGCAGAATGTGTGCCTACAGAATATACCGTCGAGTATCTCAAACACAACGCAAAAATTGGAAGTAAAATCGACCGAGCAAACCCCATATTATCGAGCCTTTAATTCGATCTCCTTGACATGTCGGACCGTCCAAACATGTTTTCAGAAGGTTGTGTAGTTCCTTTAATAAAGACACTGCACTGTAAGCCGGATAAGCCTGCAGGTAATAATGGGTTTGACTCCGTGACCGAGGTAGTCCGGGTGAGGGACTTAACATTTTTTTTAAATTAAAGGGGACCAGAAGCAAAACAGCACCACGGGCCCTATCGATA
>OY757546.1:17240910-17258410 GCA_963584105.1 Alviniconcha strummeri | reverse complement strand
GGTCATGGCGAAACCGACCCTCTTCTTCCGGCACCAAATCTCCTGCAATAGAAGGGTCGTGGCGAAACCGACCCTCTTCTTCTGACACCAAATCTCCTGCAATAGAAGGATCGTGGCGAAACCGACCCTCACCTTCCGACACCAAATCTGCTGCAATAGAAGGGTCATCTCCCTCTTCTTCTTCCGACACCGCATCAGATGCAAGAGAAGGGTGACGGAGCGAATGCCACACTTCTTCCGACAAAAGCACACCTGATGCAAGGGATGGGTAACGGCGTTGTTGCCCGTTTGACACATCTCTTCTTCCGAGAACTCATCTGATATGTAAGTGAGCCGGTTTGGCCTAGCGGTAATGCGTTAGGGGTGGTAAGCAAGGGGATCTCGGTTCGAATCTGCTTCGGCTCTCCTTTCCCTTCAAAAGTTGTGGTCTGTGGACACTGTCTTGTGACTTTGTCCTTCACAATTAATGAAACATTAAAATGGCTCTCATCGCTGCCCATCTTAATGCAGAATCATTCTGGTGGTGACAGTGTAGCGATAGGTATATAATCTCCCTCTCCCGCCACCTCCATACCCTCTTCCCCCCACTTCTCCCCGTCCCTAAAAAAGCCTTACAATTTCTGTGGAAGTTAAACACCATGTTTACCTACATACTTATTTATGTGATACGGTTCAGTCTTAATAGACGATCTTCGGAAATCCAAGGGACTGCACTCGGTAAGTGCCTACGGGTACGGAGCTGTATATATAGGTCCATGCCTGCGGGTGTAGCGCAGAGTAGGCACGCTTTTGTTGGGGGTACAGTGAGCACGTGGGCAAGATGATGGATACCCGTAAACAAAAGGCAAAAAAAAAAAGAGAAAAAAAAAGAAGAATCAGAAATGCCGATCAAGCACTCACTGTTCGTGGGGAACATGCAGATCGGATAGTAGGTTTCCCCAGCGGTAGTTTAGTATAAATTATAATAGGTTTATGCCTGAAGATCTAAAACTGTCGCAGATCGGCTCCTCTCCGCTGCCGCCTCCATTCAGGGGACTTCACTGTCCCGGAGTACGAAAACACTGTCAAATTATCTTCGCCTGAGATCTTTCGTGTAATTGTTGTTTTGATCGATTTTATATATGTAGCGCTATTCTCTGCTCTCGAGCAGACTCACTGCGCTCGCGTGAAATACTGATATTATAACTTCTGTTGTTAAATTGATTGTTCATAGTCCCGTGGTCGCCCTGATATAACCGTGATAGTTGACTGGGCGTAAAACATCAAGTTACTTACTTACTAGTCCCGTGGGTAAGTTAGTACAACTAATTAGTATACAGATTTTTCCTCCTTTTTTTCTTTTTCTTAAAGTTTTTCCCCTTTTCGTGTGTCTAATATCACCTTGGTGTGAACATACATAAAATAAAACATTGTGAGCGTTTGCCACAAGCTTAGCTTGTTTAATGCTCATGCAGTGATTTTGATTTGCCATATTTCCACGATTGTAACTACACTTTGCTTAAACCATAAAAGGTTGACTGATCGGCTGATTGGCGCAGGCCTTCTGCTGTTGCTACAGACGCGACAGGTGCTTCATGGGAAGCATGGATCATGGAACAGTAGAACTGTTCCTTCTGTCTTACTGTTCATTGCAAATCTCCTAGTTTATTGTCCTGACTTACTGCTTTCATTTTACTTACAATTAATTTGTGTCCACTTGTGGGCCGCACTTACTGTTGGGAGTTGCAGAATCAAAAACAAAGAGTTCGAAAGACGTCAGACTAACACAACAACAAAGACCTGAGTCGCCTACGGTACCTCTCACCTGGCATGCGAGTAAATACAAGGTACATAAACTCCACCAGAGGTACATCTTCAGTTTGTGTTTAGATTGCTTAGAGTTGCATCCAGCCCCAGGAAGCAGCGTTTTTCCAATTTCGGATTAACTTGTGTACCCCTCCTCCCCCCCCCCCCCCAAGTATGCTTCACAATTCGCCATTGACGCATTTGTGAACTACTGATTCGGGACCGATACCTCAGAATAATACATGTTCATGCGGTACGAAATACAACCATAAAATTAGAAGAAGAAGAAGGAGAAGGTAAGTAACTTGGTGTTTTACGCCTAGTCAACCATTGCATCTCGGCGAGAAGGAGGGGGAAGAAGAAGAAGAAAAGAGAAAAAGAGAGAAGAAAAGAGACTGCTTCATGAGGCTGAATGGCTTTCCAAATAGCAAGTGCGACAAAAAAAAAAAAAAAAAAAAAAGGAAGTCGAACGAAGCAATAATATAGGACACAAAATAGGAAAACGTGTTGATAAGACGTATTTTTTTCATTTTTTTCTTTAGAATGGACCTTTTCGCACTGATGATTAGAAGTGTTCGGTTGTTAAACACTTCATTCAGTGGTTAAATTGAACGCATTCGTACGGTTGGATTATGTCAGAGTGGACAAGGGGTGGGTGGATTGGTGGGGGTGGGGGTGTGTGCATTGTTGAATTTGAGTTGTAGTGTGCACTGTAGTGTGTATGTACAATGTTGTCGGATTTCAGTATATACTGTGTATGTAATGCCGTCGGATTTCAGTGTACATTGTGTATACAATGTTATCGGATTTCAGTGTACATTGTGTATACAATGCCGTCGGGTTTGGTTTAAACAAAGTTTATTTACATTCATGAAAATATGGACAATAAAAATCATTGTATGAGCATTAAACAAGCGAGGCTTATAGTAAATGCTCACAAACATAATTTACTAATTAATTCATTTTGCAATAACGGGTATGTATGATTATATTAAACAACATGAAAACAACAACACAAATCAATCAAAAATCAAGAGAGAGAGAGAGAGAGAGAGAGAGAGAGAGAGAGAGAGAGAGAGAGAGAGAGAGAGAGAGAGAGAGAATGCTCTCATGCGCTGCCAGCAACTATTTAATTGAGTTTGTCATTCCATGGCAAAGCGGCCGGACTGGGTAATGAAGTCTTGGACAGCTTTAAATATTAATGAGTTCATATTGTTTGATATGTTTGGATCCCCTTGCAGGAGGGTAGTAATGCTGAGCAAATTTGCAGGAAGTCTGAATATGGTGTTTTGACGTACGTGTGTAAAACGTGGGCAGTGTAGAATGTAGTGTTCAGATGTTTCTTTTCTTTCTCCACAATCACAAGAGCTATTTGTTGTTAAGTGTATGTTTAATAGGTCGTATTTTAGGTCGCTTATTCCAAGACGGAGTTTACAGTGTGTTATCTGTGCTTTTCGACTACCGTTGTAATAGAAAGGCGGGGGATTTTTGTCGTTTCTGGAGAGGAAGTGTTTAACTTGACTAATTGATTTTGTTCGCTGTATGTTTTCTGGTAAATTATTCCACAGTGTAGTTGTCGATGGGAAAAATGATTGCCTGTAAGTCTCAGTCTTATATTTTGGAACCTGTCGTTGGAGTGGTCGTCGTCGATGGTATGGATTAGTTGAGGAAACAAGTGGGGGTAAATGTTCTTTCAAGTAAGTCGGGGTATTTCCTTGAACAATCTTGTGGTACATAATAATTTTGTGTCTGAAGCGTCTTTCTCGTAAAGTCGTAAACCCTGACTCAGTGTATAGTTTCTGGTGACTTGTTCCGCGAACAACACCTATAATTGTTCTTATTGCATCGAGGTGTAGACTTTCCAGTTCTTCTGCTAATATCAGACTACAATTATCCCAAATGACGTCGGCATAATCTAACTGCGGTAATATAAAAGACCTATACATGGTTTCAAGAGCTTTTCTGCTAAGACGATATTTAAACGATCTTAGGCAAGCGACTTGACATCTACATTTTGCAATTAACATTTTAATATGACTCTCCCATTTACAGTTGTTTTGAAAAATGATTCCTAAATGTTTATGGCTATGAGTGTCTTCTAAAATAGTCCTTCCAAAATTCAGTGATTGAAATTGGTGGTTTTTGTTCCTGGTTATGTTCATCAGTTCTGTCTTCCTTTCGTTAAACTCAGTTTTCCATTTATTTGCCCATTGCATTATTTTTTCAAGATCATTGTTTAGAATTTCAGCTCGGATGTGTGGATTTTCTAAGCACAAATACATACTAGTGTCATCTGCGAAAAGCTTAATAACTGATTCGATGTCTTCAACAATGTCATTTATGTAGATAAGGAACAGAAGAGGTCCTAGGACTGAGCCCTGTGGGACACCTGCAGGTACAGTTAAGTAATCGGATCTGCTACCGTGGAGTACCACAGCCTGTTTACGTTCAGCCAAATAGTTTTCGAACCAATGAAGTAAAGTACCTCTAATTCCAATAGCTTGCAATTTCCGTAGTAAGCCACGGTGCCATACTTTATCGAACGCTTTAGATATGTCAAGGAAAATTGCTTGAGTAGTTATTTCACTATCAAATGACTTACAAAAGTCATCGTATACACTTAGTAACTGGTACACGGTTGAATCTTTTGGAGTGAATCCTGATTGTGACGGTGTTATTATTTGGTTTGCGTTTAAGTAGTTAGACACATGGCGATGAACACATTTTTCAAGAGTTTTTCCTACGCAACTTAGCAAAGATATAGGACGGTAGTTAGTACACTGTTCTTTGTTTCCCTTTTTATGAATTGGTGTAACGTGTGCTGTTTTCCAGACTGTGGGAAAAATTCCTTCATTAAGTGATCGATTGAAGAGAAAAGTTAATGGTTCAGATATGATTCCAGCGCTGTTTTTTAAAATTATATTATGTATTTGATCAGGGCCTGTCGCCTTTGCTGTGCTTAATTTTGTAAGAGTATTTTTTACTTCTTCTACACTCAAATGTATTTGATTTATAGTCGTTGAAAGTTCTGGTACATCTGGGACATCATCGTTGTCTTCAGTGGTTGATTGGTTGATGAAGAATTGGTTGAGTATAGTCGCCTTCTCTTTGTTAGTATGATAAGTAACTCCATCTTTTTCTAATGGTGGTATTACGTCGGGATCAGATCCCTTGTTGCTCATGAATGACTTTACTAGTTTCCACCAGTTTTTGGTACCGAATGTCGCGCTGGAAGACGCACGATTGTCTAAATCCTGTAAATAATCTAATTTCCTTTTCCTTATGGCGTAGGTGAGGTCGTTCCTAGTTTGTCTAAAGCTTTTCCACGACTGATCGGTATTAAATATTTTCGCTTTTTTGTGGAGCTTATTTTTGTTTCTTATCATTTGTTTAATTTCTTCAGTTATCCATGGTTTGTCGCACTGCCGAACACTAATTGTTTTTACAGGCATACATTTTTTTGCCGTATTGTGTAAAGTGTCAGAAAAGAGTTGTGCAGCCTCTTCTATACTATGTAGAGATACAATGTCCATCCACCTAACATTAGAGAGCTCGATAGATAGTTTTTCAACGTCGAGTTTTCTATAATCATAAATAGTACGTTTGAATGAAGGGCTATGTTTTATTTTATGAATTAATTTTACGCACGGCACTGAATGGTCACTACAGACTTGTGGAAGAACGTCAACATGACTAATTATATCGATACAAGAGGTGAGTACAAGATCTAGCAATGTGGCTGACGTTTCTGTAATGCGTGTGGGATGAGTTACTACTTGCTGTAGGTTATTGAAGTTGATAACATCTAGGAGCTGAGGAGACGGGTTACTTAAAAAGTTTGTGTTGAAATCCCCAAGCACTATGAATTTATGTGGAGTGCTGGACACGTTTTTAATAGACTGGTCTATTAATTCCCAATAGTCAGATTTTGAGTTTGGAGGTCTGTAAAAGGATCCTATTAGCAACTTATCTTGGTCGATCTTCGTCTCTATCCAGACTGCTTCTAGTTGGGGAATAGACAGGTCATGCCTCTCTTTACAAATGAGACTGTTCTTAACATAAATTGCCACTCCTCCGTGCGGATCGTCAGATCGGTCTTTACGTACCGGTGGATGATACCCATTGATTGAAATTTCGTTATTTTTAATATCAGCCGATAACCATGTCTCTGATATAGTAATGATATCATGATCTGTTACTTCACTGTCGAGTAAATCTAATTTCCGACGAAGACTACGGGCATTTATGTGAATTATTGATAACTCTTTGGGCTGTACTCTGCAAGGGGGTCCTGGGTTGAGGTGAATGTCACCAGCGGTTTGAAGCAACAACTGAATAATTATAAGCGGTAACACGGTAAAACAAAAGGATTTTATGTCGGGGACTTGTTTGCGGGTACCTACATAAGAATAATCAGGCATAAACGTTACAGGGGTGTCATTTAGGTCCTTGTATGTATGCAGGTCGTTGGATGCTTGACTATTATTTAACAAAATGAATAGTATCAGTGCAACATTAATGCCTCTGCTACCTTCCAGATATAATGCTAAAAACGGCCATATTTCTGAGGCAGAAATAAACGCTAGTTTGAAAACTGACAATTGGGCCGCCCTGTCATGGAATCCTCCCACCCTGGCCCTATGTAAAGAGATACCTATTGTCATTATGTAATGCCTTTCAAAGAAAGGTCGAATAGAAACACGGCCATGGGTGACAGATTATACGTCATGCAACTGTAGCAGGCGAGCAAGATAGACAGAAAATGGGTAAAAAAGGAAGTATAGATACAAAAACTGCTCAAATGACAGTATGAAGTAACAATTATTAGCAACAACGACGAGGTATAACAAGTTGGAAAGAAGACAAAAAAGAAACAGGTTACGATAAACACCATGGGTGATTATGTGTGGTTTCGCTCTCTCAGCCAAACAATATTAATGACTTATTCTCCACAGCTACAACCTCCGCCAAAGGCTGTGTCTAACCGAACCCTCCTCCGATGTTTAAGTATCACGAAAGGTCAGTAAACATAAATTGGGGAGATGCTTATAATAGTAAATAGCAGCTCCTTGCTTATATAACGACAGCGTTCATGTAGTTTGTGACCTCGACCAGACTAAATTCATCAATGAGAAATTTAAATGGAAAATCTAGAGACTTCACACCAAAGTAGCGATAGATCACATCACGACAGTTGTTCGAAGGATGCGTGTCAAAAAAGGAGCAAGACGACTGAGCGTCGGTAGCCACGCTGTCTTAGTCATAGTGAACTCAGTTGTAAGTACACATACACGCTCGATGGTCAACAAGCAGTACTCGCCGAGTGAGAATCCCACCATGAAAGTTCAACAGTTTTTCTGAATGAAGATGATTTTAAGATGTTACAGCAACAAGCTGACAACGTTGCTAACCATACTTCAAAAAGCAACAACAAATACTCTCGTCACATGGGAATACAAGCGTGACATAACAATTTGTAGCATAATTATAGTTACAGTTACAGTTATAGTTACGTATAGTTGCGGAAGTAAACTAAGTAAAGAGTTACTACAGCGGTTCTAAATATAGGAGTACATGTCTGCAAAAAAAAAAAAAAAAAAAAGTCTCAGCAGCGCAAGTAATAGACATATGCACACCCACATTTGCATCAGTTCACTTACAAACGCATTTTAGTAACATTCAAAATATATCGAGTTCCCCGCCCCCCCTTTACCCCTTTCTTTTTCTCCTTTTCCTTCCTTCTCCCCCGCCTTTTGTGTGTCTTTTCCTTTCCTTTCCTTCTTCCTCCTTTTCCGTATTCAGTAGTGTCACACTCGAACACACACACACACACACACACACACACACACACACACACACACACACACATGTATAGACCCGCATGCACACTTCCACGCATACACATAACATCCCAGGCAGCGTACAGAAAAGTTCACCCCGGTTCACCAAGTCGGCCAATGACAGTGTCACACACGTGGAAGAAGCCGTAGAGCAAAACGTGTAGAGCAAAACGGCGTGCACAGCGGGGACTAGTCACACTCGTACGCACTCCACGTGGTTTACAATGTCGTGACAACACAGGCTCCTGGATAGAGTCACTGCCACCCAGGGGTGTACAGCTGGTACAGAACTCAGTTCTGTAGTCAGTTCAAGTGCATTCCAGTTCCATTTTAAGTTTAATCAGTTCTATTATGTCAGTTCAAGTACTTAGTACTTAGCAATCAATCGTCATTGGCCAGTCATTGGCCATTCAAGCGAGTAATCAGCCGTCACACAAGAAACACTGCACGTATTCCTAGTTATTTTGGAAGGCACCTCGGTATATTATCTCTGCACCATTCAAGTGAATACCGCGGAGGTGGAGAGTATGAATGCAATCAGTATTCAATATACGTTTTAATTAGTATTCAATATATGTTTATGCACGCACGCACGCACGCACGCACCCCCCCCCCCACACACACACATACCCCCCCCACACACACACATACACCCCCCCCCCCCCCACACACACACACCGCCGTGCACATCACACACACCACATGCACACTCAATGCAGGTCGTTTGGGTTCGGGTCGGTAGAATGTGGGTGGGTTCAGTCAGGGTTGTCATTGTTTTGTTTTGGGGAGAGATGGGTGTTTTGGGCTTTAGTCTACAGCGAACACTGCAAGCTCGCGCATGGTGGCGATTTTGTACGACGAGTTATTCTTCTTCACAAAAATGAAACCATCACGAGTCCATGTGTCGGAGATTCGTTGATCCCGTTTGAGTTGTCTGGCCTTGGCTGCAACGTGGGCTCTAATTCTTGTCAGGTCCTCGTTGATGAAGATCTTGCGGGAGGCCGGTGTTGCCGAGCTGCCAGACTTGCGGGCTAAGGGAGGCCAGTCCGCACTGGGGACGATCTTGGCACCGTCAATCTGCTTCAGCGCTCTCCTCGCCTTTATCAGAGCCTCTTTGTGCCGGTAGGATGTCAGCCTCACCAAGATGGGTCTGTCGCGGGACGCAGTCGCTGACTTCTTTCCCACCCGGTGGCTCCGGTCTATGGCGTCATCTGTAAGATTAACGCCCACACTCTTGGCCACCGCTTTCACGATTTCGTCGGTATTTTCATCGGCTGACTCGGGAACAGGGCCTATCCTAACGCAGTTGCGTCTGCTGTACTGCTCCAAGGCATCCACTTGGTCCTTCAGATGGGAAATTTCCCTGTCCTTTTCCAAGAGTTTCTCCTTTAAGCCTGCGAGTTCTTCCAGCAGCCGGTCAGAAACCCGCGCGGCCACAGCCCCCTAAACTAAATCCAGAAACCCAGGGTCGCACAACGCCGCCTTTAGTTGCTCCTTAATTGTACTATCGGCAACGGACATGGTGTGAGCCGGATCGTCCAGCACTGTACTGCGCAGAAAACCTCTGTCAATTATGGTAGCGTCAGGATCGTCCACTATGCTGTCACCTAGGACTCGGTGTCTCTTCTCCTCGTCATCCAAAAGCGGTGAATTAGCGGAACGCTTCACTCCCGATGAAGACATCATGAACCGTGCACCGTGCACATATTTTCCAAGTTTGTCAGTTTCCAGTATGACACTGATAGCCACAAGAAGCACACAGAAGCACACAGAGATATAGTACACAACACTTGAGGAGTTCAGTCAACTATAGCATAGAAGTTTCTGCATTGAATTAACAGTAGATGTGCAATGTTACGAAGAATGGCCACACCGGTTCACTTCAATCAGTTCAGGGTAACAGTTCAGGGTAACAACATTGTCAACGGCAATAACATACCTGCAGCACACCTGTAGCACGTGGAACACCAACCTCGGACAGTGACAGTCAATAACATTCCATTCTGAACCAGTGGCTATCAAAGCCTTCACACGGCAAACAGGAAAGTAATGGATAATTAGAAAATGCGAACCTCAGAAACCAAAATTCACGTCACGATGACCTCGGAGAACATTAAAGCAACTTTAGACACAAAAGCATCCTCCAAATGTCTCTAGAATCCAGTGAAATATGCAGTTCGCCGAGAGAGCTCACCAGCACAAACTACGCACCCGCCATTGCCATCACGTCGGGTTTCAGTATACATTACATTGTGTATACAGTGTTATCAGATTTCAATGTACATTGTGTATATAATGCCGTCGGATTTCAGTGTACATTGTGTATGCAATGCCGTCGGATTTCAGTGTACATTACATTGTGTATACAATGTTGCCGGATTTGAATGTACACTGTGTATATAATGCCGTCGGATTTCAGTATACATTACATTGTGTATACAATGTTGTCGAATTTTAGTGTACATTGTCGGTAGTGTACATTATTCATCTTGTAAATGCACTGTAGCAAAATTTCAGTGTACATTCTTGTGGTGTGGGCCCACACTGATTTTGATTTTCGGTGTACACTGTGTATATAATATCAATTTCAGTGTACATTGTGCATGCAACGCTGTCGAATATTAGTGTACATTGTCGGCAGTGTACATTATTCGTCTTGTGAATGCACTGTAGCCAAATCTGAGTGTATATTATTGTAATAGGGTCAACATTGATTTTAATTTTCTGTGAAGGTTACGTCATTGCCATGCACATTGTAGCCTAGTAGCCTGTACGTACAATGTGGAATTTTAGTGTAGCTGTCAGTAGTTTACATTGTTGTGTGCATCGTATGCATCGTTGTGGAATTTCAGTGCAAACTGCTGCCACTTTTCACATGAGCCAAACTGTCCGTTTTTTTCTCTCGTTTTTTTGTGTGTGCACGTGCACATCTTTCAGTGGTATTTGTTTGCCAGTGCTCTAGGTTCTGATAACGCTGCTATACTCTAAAGGTTTATTGCAGTGGTGTTTGTCAACGCTGTTGTTTTGTCGTAGTGGTATTTGCCAGTGCTCTGAGTTCCGGTAACGCTGCTGTACTTTTACAGTTTTACTGCAGTGGTATTTGTTTGCCAGTGCTCTGAGTTCTGGTAACGCTGTAGTTTTTATAGTTTTACGGCACAGTGCATGGGGCCTTTTTGTTCATTTAGTAATGTGGCGCTAAGAGACACTGGACTTTTTATCGTCTTCAGTGATGTGCCGTGGCGGCACAAAGTGCAGCTGCGTTTTTAGCCGGAATTTATGTGCAGTTTACTCCAAAGGACAGCAGTTCACTGTTGCCTTACGTCAACACAGACCACAAGGACGATCTTGAGGACGGTGAGTCCAGGACGGCCATCTCGACTTTCACACAGCTCTCAGCTCTGTCTCCAGGGAAAGTTCAAGTTCAGTGTTGCTTTACGTCAACAGAGACCATACGGACTATTAGGGACGGGGAGCCCATGACGGCCACCTCGACTTCCACACAGCTTCTGAGCTCTGTCAAAAGGACAGCTGCTGAAGTTTTTCCTTTGATAATAAAGTTCACTCGTGTGCCGTTTTGTGTGTTTCAGGCGCTGCTTGTCAGTGGAATTATTATGAACTAGCAACATAGGCCTGTTTTCTTGGACCAGCTCGTCCACAGGCATGGTCGTCGCGGTTCCGTTGTGGGGAATAAACAAAAGAGAGCTCTGGAAATCCGATTTGGCAATTACGCACATACACGCACGTAGCACGCACACACAATGCGCGAGGCACGCACGCTAAATACACACATACACGCACGCGCACGCACGCACACACACACACACGCACGCACGCACGCACGCACACACGCACGCACGCACGCACACACACACACAACCGCACGCATGCACGCACACACCTGCACGCACGCACACAAGCGAAACACGCACACACGCACGCTCTCGCGTCCGCGCGCGCACGCACACACACATACTCACACACACACACACATACACACACACACACACAAACACACACACACACACACACACACACACACACACACACACACACACACACACACACACACACACACACACACACACACACACAAACGATGAACCAATATTGAAGAAATTCTGATTTTTACATTTGGACACTCACACACACACACACACACACACACACACACACACACACACACACACACACACACACACACACACACACACGAACCAATATTGAAGAAATTCTGATTTCTACGATTGGACACACACACACACACACACACACACACACACACACACACACACACACACACACACACACACACACACACACACACTCACACTCTCTCTCTCTCTCTCTCTCTCTCTCAGACACACACACACACACACACACACACACACACACACACACACACACACACACACACACACACGTAGTGAAATAAATAGATCCCACAGTGCTGCAACAATCGAATTAAAAGAAGAAAATCGATCGGATCGGGGGCCTTATACTCTCTCTTCAGCTGATGTCTAGGCTGAGCGTGTCGCTGCCTCGGTCCTGGAACCAGATTTGTCAATGGGATATCGAAACACTGAAGCTGCTATATATAGCATGCACTGAAGGCTACCCCTACTCACTGAACTGACCAAGGTCACAGCAGCGGAAACAAAATGGTTGCCGTTATTGATTCGTCGCCAGTGTATCGAGCGAGCTCATTGATAAATCTAACCACGTCCGGTCACTTTATCAAAGACGGAACCAAGGGAACCAAGCCTGCATTATCTCCCTTCATTCAGACCGCCAGCTCGAGTGAGTCGGCCTGAATGAAACCAAACCATTTCTTCTTGAACTCACCTCGACGTCCCTGTGTGAATAACAACACACGGTGTGGACTCTAGATTATTATTACTATTGATTGCTTTTATATAGCGCTATTCTCCGCTCTCGAGCAGACTCACTGAGATCGCATGTGATTCTACATGAGTGAATAGCTTTTTGTAGCGCGCTTTTTGAATATTCACAGAAGTGGTGTACTTACAGCGCTAGCATGGCTGGTGCCACAAGAAACTGCTGCCATCTCGGCGCGTTCTGTGTACACCATACAACCATGCACCATGTCACTTCATGCAAAGCCACATACGTAAAGTGTATGCGTGTTTAGCTGTGACCTGCCACCTGCGCTTTTGGCGGAATGACCGGGATCTTTTACGTGCTACTGCGGTAACACGGGGGGTGGAACGGATACCGAAATAAGAGTCAGCACAGAAAGTTGACCCTGGAGACGAAAATTCTCCCGCCTCTCCTGCAGGGATTCGAACCCGCGACCTTTCGATCACGAGTCCGGCACCCTAACCACTGAGCTATCCTCGCTCCCCTAACATGCAGTCAACCGAGACTATCACTCCGGCCTCAGAAAATACCCCCCTCCCCTCCCTCCCACCCTAAATTACTTATGTAGCGCGTGGTCGGATTTGCTGTTGAAAGACCTAGAATATATATACATAAAACAGAGAAAAACAAAAAGGTGGCTTTAAAAAATCCCCAAATTTTGGCACAAATGCCTTCCTCGGAAGGGTTATTTCTTACCTATATGTATATGCCTTCCTCGGGGGGTTATTTCTTGCCCCCGCCCCTCCTCCCTCTCTCTCTCTCTATATATATATTCTAGAGAGAGAGAGAGAGAGAGAGAGAGAGAGATTATGACAGATAGTGTAGTTCTATAAATACTTACGTATTCTCATCTGCTTCCCTCGTTTAATCCTCAGTGATTTTTTTTACAGGCGTCTTGAGCTTATCCGAGATATATCGCCAGAAATATCCTTTGCATTAAAATCCTTTTCATTAAAATCCAGGATCAATCAACTAACTCCCATCTTTCTCGTTCTTGCCACTTCAACTGATACGTCAATGTCCCCTTGTATAGCGCAGTTTAACTCCAAGAAGACAGCCACATCCTCCTTTCGCTTAATATTCGGGGACATGATGACGGTTAAGTTACTATGCCAACCTTCCCCCACCCCCTTCCCCGCCACCCACATCCCCACCTTCTCATCGGTGTTGCGGGTATGGAGATTTGCAGTTCAATATGATGTCAGTGAAAAAACCTCTCAAGTACAGTACCTCCGAGAGAGGGAATCTAGCCAACTCCTTAACAATCCAGGTCGCCTTTTAGGTGCAAGAAACACCCCAGACTACAGCGAAAGCAACCCGTAATTATTACAGCTTCACATGGACTAACAACTCAGATGCTTTAACAGCCAGCACTGTCACACAGAGATTTCAAACATGCTCCATTCTCATCTGAGTCTGATCTGACATAAGACGTCTGACAGATCAACAGGAATGCTCGGTAAAGCCGAGCCTAGTATGTTGTTGTAGTTGTTGTTGGTCAACATGGTTCTTAACGTTCACAGAAACCATGAGGCTTATTAGGGACGGGGAGAATGGGGGGAAGGGGGTATGGAGGTGGTCAGTATGATGCTTAACGTCCACAGAAACCATAAGGCTTATTAGGGACGGGGAGGACGGGGGGAAGGGGGTATGGAGGTGGTCAGCATGATGCTTAACGTCCACAGAAACCATAAGGCTTACTAGGGACGGGGACGATGGGGGGAAGGGGTATGGAGGGGGAGGAAGAGGGAGACTATTATACCTATCGCTACTCTGTCACCACCAGAATGACCTGCATTAAGATGGGCAGCGATGACAGCCATTTTAATGTTTCATTAATTGTGAGGGACAAAGTCACAAGACAGTGTCCACAAACCACAACTTTTGAAGAGAAAGGAGAGCCGAAGCGACGTCCTTCCGCTTACCAGCCTAACGCCTTACCGCTAAGCCAAACCGGTTCTTTGTTGTTGTTGTCGTTGTTGATCGCTTTTATACAGCGCTATTCTCCGCTCTCGAGCAGACTCACTGAGATCGCATGTGATTCTACATGAGTTAATAGCTTTTCATAGCGTCTTTTTGAATATCCACCGAAGTGGTGTACTTACAGCGCTGGCATGGCTGGTGCCACATGAAACTGCTGCCGTCTCGGCGCGTCCTGTGTACACCATGCAACCATGCACCATGTCACTTCATGCAAAGCCACACACGCAAGGTGCATGCGTGTTTAGCTGTAACCTACCAGCTGCACTTTTGGCAGAATGACCGGGATCTTTTACGTGCTACTGCGGTAACACGGGTGGAACGGATACCGAAATAAGAGTCAGCACAGAAAGTTGACCCTGGAGAAGAAAATTCTCCCGCCTCTCCTGCAGGGATTCGAACCCGCGACCTTTCAATCACGAGTCCGGCGCGCCTAACCACTGAGCTATCCTTGCTCCCCTAACATGCAGTCAACCGAGACTATACTTCAAGCGCACCGCATTTCTGTCAACTAGTGCACGTACGTGTATCCCACACGTAGCATATGCTGTTTGACATGTGTTGTTGACATGCTACATCATGTGAGGGTCTTAAGAGAGAAACAGCTATTCGGAGGAGGCACTTAAGAGAAACCCTGCGCCCCGGGAATTATGACCAAACAATGATTTCTCTCTCGGGTCCCTTGCAGTATGAATGGACACGGTCTTAAGTGAGGGTCTAACTGATATTGCTCAGACATGTAGTGATGAGCATTAGAAAAGATTGATACGTCTATTATGCTTTTACTGAGAGAGAGAGAGAGAGAGAGAGAGAGAGAGAGAGAGAGAGAGAGAGAGAGAGAATGTGTTTGTGTGTGTGTGTGTGTGTGTGTGTGTGAGAGAGAGAGAGAGAGAGAGAGAGAGAGAGAGAGAGAGAGAGAGAGAGAGAGAGAGAGAGAGAGAGAGAGATCAATGATAGCGACGTCACACCAAGAATACCCGAACAATGCGCTACGCCGGTATAATTGTTCCTAACAGCTCAAAATGACCCGATTATATGTATATACGTGCACTCTTTTTGCCGAGCTAAGAGCTGGCCAATTGATATGCGTCGTGAATATTCATGACTGTTCCAGCTCAACGCTTTTCAGTTATCGAGCAAAATGCCGATCGATGTGGATCGGGCGGATGAATATATAATTAGATGCATTTGACGACCCCTCGGTCACAGTGTGAGCCAGTTTGGCCTGGCAATATTTTAAGGCTGCGCGAATCCTCATCGGCTCTCCTTTCGCTTCGAATGGGTGGTCTTTGGACTTTGCTCCTCACAGTTCACAGCATGCGGACCACTGTCTTGCTTTCATGTTGCTTAACGTCCACGGAGGCGAGATGGCCTATTAGGGACGGGGACAGAGTGGGAAGCGGACGAGAGAGTGAAAGGCTCGACCGCGGAAACCGCCCGAAAAAGACCGGAGAGACCGTGGACCGCCGCCAGAACAATGGAAGTGTTCAGGCGGTGTCCCCTCGCCATTGCCCAGCGACTTGTGCACTGCGCAATTGCTCTTTCAACTGCTGTGCTGGACAGAGTCACTAAGACAATGTCCGTTACACAGCTGTTGACGAACAACTTGGACAACTCGAAGCAAAAGACGTCCAACTTGCTCAGCCCAGCGCCACCTCCCTACTCATGATCTCTTCTGGGCATAGTTGAGGGTCCAGCTCCACCTCCCTCCTCTAACATCTCTAGATCTTTTGATCTCGCCTGGAACCCTGGACCACTGTCCATCTTGGAAGGGTCCTTAACGTGTTTGGTAGTGGTAGTCAGTGTACACTATGATCTGAGTGTTGTAACTTCGCGCCTTAAGGAAAGAGTGAAAGTACTCACACCGCTGCCCATCTTGAAGGGCGTATTTTATCCCTTCACGGCTGCCCCAACCTGTAAAATTTCCGGGATGAAATATATACGGACACACCTTTAAAAAAGTTTATTTTCCGGTCCTTTAACTCATCCACTTTCAATTCTACGCGTTTTGCTGAAAGTATTTTCACATATCAGTGAGAAAAAGAAAACAAAAAGACTTAAGGGTTTCAGATTTCGCACTTTCATTGGTTGTTTTCAAGCGACATCATGGCTGTGAAGGGGTTAATATTTACAATATTTTCACGTGCCGTGACATCATGGCTGTGAAGTGGTTAATATTCACAAATTTTCACGTGCCGTGACATCATGGCTATGAAGGGGTTAATATTCACAACATTTTCACGTGCCGTGACTCGATGCAAAGGCAATGCCATGCTTGGTCATAGTTGAGTGACTTTAGCCGAGCTGTACTGTGTACTAAGATGCTTCACACATTCTCGCTCGACTCTTAATTTGCACGGTTGGATCGCTCAGAAAACCGGACTACTCGATGAAACCATTGTTCAATGCAATTCGGCTTTACAACAATTATGATAAAAATGAAATAATCCGTTCTCACCAAATGAGTCTTAACTCGCAGCCGGCTTACTGTGCTACAGGCAAAAGCAGTCAGTGGGGTTCTGTCTGGGTGTTTTTAGATTTTTGTGAAATTAAAGTCTATAAGCATTCAACTTTGGTGTGTTCGCACTGATATCCTCTGCATAGTTGAATAAATATGTTTAAAACATATTTTATTCATCTTACCCGGCATCAGTTTTTCTCATTTTTAAACCGAGAGCATGGGATTAAAAACATTAACAAAATACATTAAAATTTAAATAATGTTGAAATTTCAAGTCTTTTCCGGTGCCCCAATGTTAAATATGTTCCTGTGCCAAAATTGGTAAATATTGGTACATTTAAACCTCCTATTGCTAAAGATTAAAGGAAAAACTACTCAATACACAGTGAAAACTTGACAGCTGATTTTCTCAAAATGGCCTCCGCCACACATGCAACCTTCAGAAACGCGTCACATCCACATTTTTTGGAGTAGAAACGTGATTTAAGTATCAAAATAACAAGCAGAACTTGCAAAGTTTAGACATGCAGATATATCAAACTGCCAAATTTTAAGT
>OY757546.1:17212710-17240710 GCA_963584105.1 Alviniconcha strummeri | reverse complement strand
TGTTGTCTAAGCAACTAGACAGAAAACATCTCCCTGTCTCTGCCGAAGCGATTGCGAATGGCAAATAAAACTCCTAAATGTCGGCTGGTAAATCTTTTTAAAACGCGGGCGCTGCCTCCCTTTCGTCGGACCATAAGTCAGCGGGCGGAGTTTTCTCTCTCCTGGCGACACATTAATACTTCGCGTCTATTTATAGATTTGTCAGCGGTACGTCATTGAGTGGGCAGAGCTACCTCTTTCCCGGCGAAACGGCAGTACGTCACTGAGTGGGCGGAGTTAGGTCTCTCCTGGCGACACGGCGGTACGTCACTGAGTGAGCGAAGTTATCTCTCCTGGCGACACGGAGGTACGTCACTGAGTGAGCGAAGTTATCGCTCCTGGCGACACGGAGGTACGTCACTGAGTGAGCTGAGTTATCTCTCCTGGCGACACGGAGGTATGTCACCGAGGGGATAGAGCTGCCTCTCTTCTGGCGACGAGTTAATAGCTGTATCTGACTTACCAGAGCATAGCACCTTCACCGCCGTGCATGCATGTATAATAATTATATGTCGGGCAGTGAACTGTGAAATTTGAAATCCTTTAGCTTTTAGCATGAGGAAGGCTTTGCACCAAAATGCACAGCTGGGTCCAAACCCGGCTATTTTTCCTTTTGTGTTCACTTCTCATTTCGGAAAATGTATACGTGTAGTGAAGGGGTTAAAGGAAAAGCTTTGACAACTTTGGATTCTCAGCTGAGGGGAACTTTATCTATGTATACCGCAGTATATTCCCCACCACCCCCACCCCACTCCCCACCCTGCCTACCCCTACCGGGTACACTACACACATCACTAAGCCTGGTACATAACAATAATAATAGAATATAGCCTTATGAAGCGTCATTTTCTAACCAGAGTTAAACTCACTGCGCTGTGCAAACAACTCGTCATAAAAATAAAACGTTTACAATACATGCAATTTAACAAAGAAATAATCTCTCTCTCTCTCTCTCTCTCTCTTCTCTCTCTCTCTCTCTCTCTCTCTCTCTCTCTCTCTCACACACACACACACACACACACACCACACACACACACACACACACACAGGCAGGCAGACAGAAAAGTTATTCTTCGGCGAGGGTTGAGCTGCTGCAGTGTCGTGTACACTAGAGCTCACTCCCTCAGAAAATCAGTTGGTAAACAAGGATGTCCACATAAAGCAGAATTTTCCCCTGGAGAGTCTGCATTACATAGAAACGGAGGCTGAGGCCACCCACCGACTGAGCGAGCACCTGTCACTGACAAGGACACTTTGGTATGGTTAATTCGCTTATGTATGCCCAAGAATCCTTGGAGACCAGAGCACTATGCTCCTCGGTCAACCACCGAAGCAGCGACGACAGCACCAGCACTCAGTGTCTGCCAGCCGCGCTGTATATCCGATACACTGCTAAGCGTTTGCCCAGATAGAAAGGCCTGTTTGCGGGGCTCATGAACGCTGGGTAACCCATGAACAGGCGGTCCAGTTTGGCGGGCACCTGCACGTAGCGTGAAATAACGCAAGAACAGATCTGATGGCAGATCCGTTTTGAGGGTTTGCGGATGTGGTGTAATCCTAGAACAGGTCTGTTTTGGGGGTCATGATACCAAGACCTTAACACCAACCAACACACCATGATACCAAGACTTAACACACCAACACACACACACACACACACACACACACACACACACACCTCCTGCAACAACAACAAACACCACCAGACAAAAACAAACAAACCCACAAAACCAAACAAAAACCACCGCCCAGCCCAGGGGGCTACAGCAGCCACCAGCACTCACCACAGCTGTCGCCGTAGGTGCCCAGGTATTCTGAGGACAGGAACTGCCGACACAGCGCCGACTTGCCCACCTCCACTGTCCCCAGCACCGCCACGCGGTAGTAGGCAGGCGCCAGGGCTCCGTCCGCCCCTCCGTCCACCCCCACGCCCCCGCACACCCCCCTGTCCTTGCCCTTGGCCCGGCCGGGCCCCGGTCCTTGGCCCGGTCCTTGGGCCTGCCCCGCCCCTTGGAGGACGCTGTCCTGGGAGGCGATGGACATGGTCCGCTGCCGCTCCTCCACGTCGGCGAGGGCGCTTCCGGAGGCGGAGGAGAGCAGGCTGCTCATGCTGCACTTGCGGACCGAGTCGCCGCGGTTGACGACGCCCTTGGTGGTGCGGCTGAAGGAGCGGACGGGGCAGGTGTAAACGTCCCGCCACGGGCTGGCCCCGCTGCACGACTCGGGCAGCAGCCGCAGCCCGCGGAAGTAGGGTCCCGGGAGGCTGTAAGTTCGGGGCCGCACCAAGCCCGGGGCTGTAGAGGTCGTGGCCAGGTCTCCTCCTCCTCCTCCCTCCTCGCCCTCCTCCCCGTCCCCTTCCCCTTCCTCCTCTACGCCCCCTTCCGCTCCGGCGGGGCGTTGCCGGGCCCTGCTGACGTGCTTGCGGTTGTGGAGACGCGCGTTGAGGTTGACGGAGCGCGCGCCCGCCTCGTGGGTCTTCTCCTCCGGGGAGCAGGAGCGCGGAGGCGAGGAGGAGGAGGAGGAGCACGACGGGGAGGCGGAGTGTCTAAAGGTTCCCTCGTGGCCCATGGAGGCCGGTCTGATGGAGGAGGAGGAGGAGGAGGGGGGGTACCGGGAGGGGGAGGGGGACGTGCTGTAGGAGGTGGGTGCCATGGCAACGGAGTAACGGCGTGCTGGAGGCTGTCTGGGCACCACCTCCATGACGGACATTCTCCGCGGTACCAGCTTGTGTGGCGTGGATTCTGCAAACACAGCAACAAGAACAGAAAGCCAGTGTTACTTTTGTTTTGAGATAACTGCATATACTGCAAACACCGCAACAAGAACAGAAAGCCAGTGTTAGTTTTGTTTTGAGATAACTGCATATACTGCAAACACAGCAACAAGAACAGAAAGCCAGTGTTAGTTTTGTTTTGAGATAACTGCATATACTGCAAACACCGCAACAAGAACAGAAAGCCAGTGTTAATTTAGTTTTGAGATAACTGCATATACTGCAACACCGCAACAAGAACAGAAAGCCGGTGTTAATTTAGAGATAACTGCATATACTGCAAACACCGCAACAAGAACAGAAAGCCAGTGTTAGTTTTGTTTTGAGATAACTGCATATACTGCAAACACCGCAACAAGAACAGAAAGCCAGTGTTAATTTAGTTTTGAGATAACTGCATATACTGCAAACACCGCAACAAGAACAGAAAGCCGGTGTTAATTTAGAGATAACTGCATATACTGCAAACACCGCAACAAGAACAGAAAGCCAGTGTTAATTTAGAGTTAACTGCATATACTGCAAACACAGCAACAAGAACAGAAAGCCAGTGTTAATTTAGTTTTGAGATAACTGCATATACTGCAAACACCGCAACAAGAACAGAAAGCCAGTGTTTTAATTTAGTTTTGAGATAACTGCATATACTGCAAACACCGCAACAAGAACAGAAAGCCAGTGTTAATTTAGTTTTGAGATAACTGCATATACTGCAAACACAGCAACAAGAACAAAAAGCCAGTGTTAGTTTTGTTTTGAGATAACTGCATATACTGCAAACACAGCAACAAGAACAAAAAGCCAGTGTTAATTCTATTTTTAGATAACTATATATACTAAACGGCGCAGTGAATCTTTGTGCTTCTGCCCTCACGGTTAATAAACATTAAAATGGTTTTCATGGCTGCCCACCCTAGTGTAGAATCACCCTGCTGCTGACAGTGTAGCGTTAGGTCCAGTCTCCCTCTCCCTCCACCTCCTGTGATCTCGTTTTCCGCCAGTACCTCTTCGGAGACAACGCGGCGTAAAACCGGTTTAACCAACCGAGTGTTCATTAAGCGAGATGGTAGCAGGTGTTGTTTGTTCGCGCCCCTCGCAAAAGAAATCTTGAGGATTGCTCAATACTGGGTGAAACGCCTTCAAAGTCTGATTGGACTGGGTGGAGTGATTGGACTATGGATGGACCGGTAGCTAGACTGCCTGGACGAGATGGGCAGATGATAAAAAGCCAGCAGAGACAAATGGACTGAAAGGGCCGATTTGAATCAGGCATACCGGATTGGGCCTACTGGATTAGAAAGATACAGTGGGCGGGGACCCCAATGAACCAACGGGGTGAGTCCAAAAAGAGGCAAATAAGAGATTACAAGTACTGTACACGTACGTAGAACTGTCATAGTCCAGGAGCTGTGTGAGAGTGGAGGTGGCCGTCCTGGGCTGTCCGTCCTAACGAGCCTCATGGTTTCCGTGGACGGTAAAGCAATAATGAACCATGCTCATGCATTAGTCTCAGCTTGTCCCTAATAAGTCAACCGACATCCGAGGACATTAAGCAACACCTGAAAGGGAGCAGAATTGGCCACAGTGGATCAGATGAACAATACTGAAAGGACCGAACAGGCCAAGTCGAAGCCGAAACTTCAAAGAAGCAGAGTGGAGCGCATATTTGGTGGTTTTTTCGAGCGCGTAGATACCATCTTGAACTGAACGGAACGGAACTGGCCAGTGCAGACGAAAATGAACAGCAGCATTAGCTGGACAGTTTGGACAGAGAGCTGAATGGGCCGAACAGTCCGAGACAATGCAATGGCCTGGGGCAGCTAGATCAGACTGCAGGACCAACTACAATGCTGTATGAGCGTTTCCCTTTGCAGGACTGGACTTTCGGTCTTTTTTGTGTATCTTTTTTGGGGGGTGGGGGTTCTTTTCTGTTTCCCCCTTATAATTATGACCTACATGGTTGACTAAACGTGAAAAACAAATCTCTCTCTCTCTCTCTCTCTCTCTCCTCTCTCTCTCTCTCTCTCTCTCTCTCTCTCTCTCTCTATCTATCTCTATCTAGCTATCTGTCTGTCTTGCTATCTGTGTATCTATCTATCTGTACAGCTATCTATCAATCTAGCTTTCTATCATTCTGTCTCTGTTTGTCTGTCTGTCTGTCTGTCTGTCTGTCTGTCTGTCTGTCTGTCTGTGTTTACTTCAAAATGCGTTTTTACGTCGAAGTGGGTTACTGTTGAGTTCTGACCAGTTAGACTTCCAACATGAAATAATTCTGCGTACAGTGCAAAGAGGAACAAAACCCAACGAGATCGGAACTCAGCAAAACGTTAATACTGAATAAACAGAGAAGAAGAAGAAAGAAAAAAAGAACAATGTGAGTTATTTAACATGAAAACGACTAAAAGTGATTTTTGTTTGCAGATGTTTGATGGCACCAAACATTAAACCTGATGTCTTTCCAACAACAACAAAATCTGAAACAAGGATCACTGCTGGCATTCTAAAACAAGATCCAAAAACATGAACAGCTAAAAATAACGCTAATTTAAAATGACAGTACACTTCCATCGTTTCAGTTACAGTATCTGCCTCTATCAGTGCAGATTATGGCCATTTTTAGTGGGGTTTTCTTTATTCTGCTTCTTTCTTTTTCTTTCTTTTTTTCTTCTTTTTTGTTTTTTGTTTTTTGTTTTGCTTTTGTCTGGATTTAATGAGAGCTTGTCGGCTCTGACTTTTTGAGGGACCTTGTGTTTTTGCTCAAGTTGTTTGTTCTTTAGAAGAAAAGAAGAAGACGATTCCACCAGAAATAAAATATAGAAAGGTCTTTGACCGGACGAACATAAATTACAGCCCTCCTCTTCAACTACTGTTGGCGTAAAGAGGGGCGAAAGGTCAGGCAGTACTGCAGTCATCTTTTGTGTATGTGTGTGTGTGTGTGTGTGTGTGTGTGTGTGTGTGTGTGTGTGTGTGTGTGTGTGTATGTGTGTGTGTGTGTGTGTGTGTGTGTGTGCGCGCGCGCGCGCTCATGCGCGTGCGTGCGTGCCTCTTTGTGTGTATACGCGTGCGTGCGTGCCTCTGCGTGCATGCGTGCGCGTGTGCGTGTGTGTGTTAGTGTGAGTGTGTGCGTGTGTGTGAGTGTATGTGTGTATGCGTGCGTGCGTGCCTCTGTGTGCATGCGTGCATGTCTGTGTGTGCGTGTGCATGCGTGCGTGCGTGTGTGCGTGCGTGCGTGTGTGTGTGTGTTTGTGTGTGTGACATGTGTGTGTGTGTGTGTGTGTGTGTGTGTGTGTGTGTGTGTGTGACAGAGAGAGAGAGAGAGTGTGTGTGTGCGTGTGTGTGTGTGTGTGCGGTGTGTTGTGTGTGTGTGTGTGTGTGTGTGTGTGTGTGGTGTGTGTGTGTGTGTGTGTGTGTGTGTGTGTGTGTGTGACACAGAGACAGAGACAGAGCCCATATAAAGTGACGAAAGGGAGGAGGAAGGGCCCACAGAAGGTGTGTATAACGACCGGTCAGTGGCCATACCGACAGCCGGTAATTGACTGCACGGTTAAAACACATCCCGCGCTGCCTGTGCTGGCCTTGTTTGACGTCACCGGCATCGATCCCAAGCGGGCCACCCACTCCAGCGATGACAGATTAAACACGATGTAGTCAAGTCAACGGCCTTGATTGTCTTGTCTCTCGGGGGAAGAAGAAGAGTAAGTATAAAATACAGTCGGTTTCCAACGCACAGTGGGAAGAAGAAGATGATCAAAATGAAAAAGAAGCTGCTGATGACGACGGCGAGGAAGGTCGCCTGGCGCATACCGCGGCTTTTCGGACGTTTGCCCTCTAGCGGCGCGACTGTGCTTCCTACATGTCGGGTCGCTGGGTTCACTGCCAAAACAACTCGCGGGTCGCTGGGTTCACTGCCAAAACAACTCGTTTGACAAATTCAATACAAAATCCACGAGGCTTTCTACGATAAAATCCCTATTCCGTACCAAACTCCAGCACTAGCTCACAGATAAGTAGGCACTTTTCACCTCCCGTCATTTGTATGTGTTATTATCAGTCTTCTTGTTGTTTGCGGGAGGGAGGGAGATGCTCAACAGCTGAAGCTGTGCGAATGTTTTATGTTGTGTATATAAAATCAGCGTTCCGGCTTTTGAATCTTCTTCAGTGAGCCGGTTTGGCCCAGCGGTAAGGCGTTTGGCTGGTAAGCAGAAAGACCTCGGTTCGAATCCGCTTCGGCTCTCCTTTCTCTTTAAAAGTTGTGGTCTGTGGACACTGTCTTGTGACTTTGTTCCTCACAGTTATGAAACATTAAAATGGCTCTCATCGCTGCCCACCTTAATGCAGAAGTCCTTCTGGTGGTGACAGTGTAGCGATAGGTATATAATCTCCCTCTTCCCCCCACCTCCACACCCCATTCCTCCCGTCCCTAATAAGCCTTGTGGTTTCTGTGGACGTTAAGCACCATGGTTACTTTTTGAATCTTCGCCCCGATATAATCGTACTGTTGATTGGGCGTAAAACACCAGGTTACTTACTTTCGAATCTTGTGCATGTTCTGGATTGAATTTCAATTGTTGTTTTGTTGTTGTTGTTGTTTACCCTTCTTTCTACCCGTGGTGCGAAACATATGAGAATGTTAGCATGTTAGAGGCACATCACGTTCTCTATAAGACCCTGGTCTCAAACTCGTGTTGGAGTAGTGGCGGTGGGAGGGGTTGGGGGGGGGGGACTGGGGGGGGGGGTTGACAGAAACAAACAACTCCCTCCTTCGCTTCCGTGTTTAAATGTTATAAAGCTTACAAACAAAAAATGTATACTGTGACCAAAGGAGGGAGGAGTATAGTGTATAGAATAGAGTATACAGAGTATAGCGCATGATGAACACGCAAACAAAATGAATCACAGAGAGACGAGTGAAGGAACGAGTGTAAGGTGTAAATAATGTAATGACGGATGGACATTTCTGAATATACGCCCCACATTGATCTGCTTGGCAACATTAAAAAATAATTAATCTCCTTCACTTTCTGTGTCACCTTGCCCCGCCCTCGCACCCCCCCAAACCACCCCCCATCCGCCAGTGCCCCCCTCCCCCCTCATCTCCCAACACACCAACCCACGCTCCTCTACACCCCGACCCCATCTCCCACGTTCCTGAATGGCTCTTCATGTTTCGCAAGAGATGAAATGAAAGCGGGTGAATCGATGGAATGGATGCTAATCATTTTCATGGCCAGTCGAGCTCGGAGCGAGCGGCTGGCACCCCGACATCGTGGGGGCTCTGTAGTCTCTGCCCTCCTCTCTGATGTCCACCCACCCGTGTACAGTGTGTCTGCCGTACAGTACAGTCAGTGCACACACACACACACACACACACACACACACACACACGATTCTCTCTCCCTCTCTCTCCCTCTCTCTCTCTCTCTCTCTCTCTCTCTCACACACACACACACACACACACACACACACACACACACACACACACACATATATGATTCTCTCTCTCTCTCTCTCTCTCTCTCTCTCTCTCTCTCTCTCTCACACACACACACACACACACACACACACACACACACACACACACACACACACACACATGATACATACACTGATTCTCTCTCTCTCTCTCTCTCTCTCTCTCTCTCTCTCTCTCTCTCTCTCTCTCACACACACACACACACACACACACACACACACACACACACACATATATGATTCTCTCTCTCTCTCTCTCTCTCTCTCTCTCTCTCTCTCTCTCTCTCTCTCTCTCTCACACACACACACACACACACACACACACACACACACACACACACACATGATACATACACTGATTCTCTCTCTCTCTCTCTCTCTCTCTCTCTCTCTCTCTCTCTCTCTCTCTCTCTCTCTCTCACACACACACACACACACACACACACACACACACACACACACACACACACACACACACACACACAAGTTATTCTTCGGCGAGGGTTGAGCTGCTGCAGTGTTGAGTTCAGTATAGCTCACTCCCTGAGAAATCCCGCTGGGAACATGATGTCCGCATAAAGCAGTCTTTTCCCAAACGTGGTCGGGGTTTAAAAGGGGGCCGATTACCCAGCGTGCACTGCTGCTGCAAACCGTGTCACGCTGACGCTGCTCAAGGGTCTGGCTCATCTCTCGCCACCACCACCACCCCACCCCCACCACCACCCCATCTCCCCCCCCCCCCAACCACCCCCGGGGTGGGGTGCCGTGGCGGAGGGTATGAAGGGATACTCTTTCTAAATAGTGTTCTCTCTCTCTCTCTCTCTCTCTCTCTCTCTCTCTCTCTCTCTCTCTCTCTCTCTCTCTCTCTCTCTCTCTCAAAATCTGCAAGGAACCCAAGGCTCTCAGTCTTCTCTCGATTTTTACAGCTTAATGAAATGGGTCAGAACACAGCTTTGAATGCTCAGCCTGCTGCCACTGCAGCCGGGGGATCAGCTGCCTTTCTAATGTCTGCCTTCCAGGTGCAGTCAACACATGATCAAGTTTCCTAATCTTATTCAAACCTAATAAAGAGGCGCATAATCATGCCGCAGCTGTGGCTTGGATTCTGACCTGCTTGGTTTAAACAAACAAACGATGAAGTAAATTATTGTGTGCTCATCATCAAGCCTTTGGAGCTTACGGGCGATGAGTGCATACAGTTGTGAAAAACATACAAATGTACGGAGGGCGACCTGCTTGCTGTGTGGTGGCTGGTGTTCTGCCCAGTTATGATTTCGTCCTGAGGTGACTGCGCGGTTGGCAGAACCTTATAGATTACGTATTTATCTTACAGTTATTGTTATTTGAAATGTACCATAAAGATCGATTTGATAAAACCCATGTACCAGCTAACTAACCGGCATCACCTTTGTCGTTGACTGGGCGATTTAAATTTCAGCTAAGGAGGAAGAACACTTGTCGCTCTGTCGTGGATCGTTGACACTCAGGGCCCCGAGTTCACTCACTCAACGAAGCACTGTTTCACGAATTGCACGTGCAAAGTGTGGCAATACACGTGGAAGGAAAGGAGGAAGGAAACTGGTTTTAAAGGTCTCTTCAGCTAGCAAAAAAAAAAAAACACAAAAAAAAAACAAAAAACTGAGAAGTCCGTGCTCTTAACCCCTTCACTGCCGCATCCTGTAAAAAAAAAAAAAAAAAAAATCCGGACGCGCCTGCAAACTGCTTATTTTCCGGCCCTATAACATCTATTTTCAATGTTCGTCTGATGAAAATCCGTTCACATGCCAGTGCGAAAATAGAAGACAAGAATGTTTATGGGTTTCAAATTTCGTACTTTTATGGGTCGTATCATGCCAGTGAATGGGTTAAACGTCCTACACCCTAGGAGGTGATCTACTGCACAGATGCAGGGTTTTCAGCCCAGAACTTCGCAATTTTATTGCATCTGATCGAGGGCCCGCCGTTAACAGGTATAAAGTCATAGCACGAACACTGGTCAGACCTTTGTTGTCCCTAATATGTCAACTGACATCTGAGGACATTAAGCAACACTTCACCACTGGTCAGACCAGTGGCTCGTACTCTGGACCTTTTTCTCCCTCGTTCAAACAAGGATATCTCCAGTTCTTGCCCGCGGAACAGACCTTAAACACCCAGTCAAGAAACTATGCATGGGAGTAGTAGTAGTAGTAGTAGTAGTAGTAGTAGTAATTGGATTTTAATGTCCTGTCAACCACACAGGGTCACCTCAGGACAGTCAAACTCAGGTCAAAAGCAAATACACATTTCTAAACTCTTAATATATAGGTCATTCTCCTGAAAATTGGTCCAAACTGTGACATAGAGGGTAAAAATTCAAAGTGTGAATTTTTTAATGCTATTGTTCGGAAATGAAAGCTTGACATCTCTTGTGTACATAAATGTAAGAAAAATGACACGGTGACAGGAACTGGGTTAATTGTGCATTATGTTACGTCATAGGTCAGTGTCTCGCGTGTTACAGAAGACACCAGAAATGCATGAATAGAGTCGGCTCAGTGGCCAGTTTGACTCTTGCCTTTTTTTTATTATACAATATTTCCTAATTAATAAAGGAATATCTGTCACTTCTGACCTTTAAAAAAAAATCCTGCCTCTTTAAAGATTTTGGTTTAAATGTCTTCTTTGAAGTACGGACATGCACGAAATAGATTACACGTTTCTTTTCCTTAGTTATTTTGTTTTTTGTTTTGTTTTTGTTTGTTTTGGTTTTCCCCCAAAGTAATTTGGAGGAAGTGTGTGTGTGTGGGGGGGGGGGGGGGGTGCATTGCACTAACTTGGTCTGAACCGTATATATAAATATACATGTGAGAGGGATATTTGTTTCTTGCTTTCTAAAGTTAATAACCAATCGCACTTAATTAGTAATCTGTCTCACATGTTATGTGGACATCATCACAAGTACAAAAGGATATAAGAATAACACACTTGAACCATTGACCTAAAAATTTAATAAACAAGTATATTCATTACAAAAGCAATGTTCTTTCCACATTTTCTTGACAATTTTTCCACCGGTATTGACCCCTGCTTTAGATACCGGGATAGCCAAGAGTGGCAGCAATCTAGTCCACAGTCCCCCAAGCCATATTCTCTGTCTCACGCCTTGTGTAAAATCAAGAAAATCTTTTCACGGTGTCTTACTCTGTCTTGTGATGATGTACCATCAAATTAATTTGGAATATTGCAAAAGTTTCAGTATTTCTGAAGATCTAGTAGAAACGATTGTAGCTTTGACCTTGAACATCGCAAAATGATATTGCTGAATGATACTCTGGCTGATGATGATGCATCTCCATACTAAGTTTGACCGATCAGAGTTGACCGTGCGGGCAAACATTCACTGAAGTTCAGAACCTTCACTGTGACCTTGACCTTGAATACAGCAAAGCAACCTTTTCACAAGACACTTCAGCTTATGAACATGCACTGTCAAACTAAGTTGGTCGCCTCAAAAAATCAGCAGTTCAGAACATATAATAGAAATAGTCATATTTGATTGTATGAACCGAAATTCAGTTACTGTGACCTTGACCTTGAAGACAGAAACCCATTTTCTGCACATGACGCTCTGGCTTATAATGATGTCTCGCTATATTGGGTTTGGTTACAAATGGTTCAGAGATGCATAAAATATCATCCAAAGTAACATTAACTGACACTTTTAACCTTGGCTGTGGCATTGACCTTGAACACAGCAATCCAACATTTTCGCTGGAAATTTCTTTGCTTATGATGATCTACACTCAAATTGAGTTTGCCTGCAAAAGACTCACTGGTTTAGAACTAATAAAAGATATAGTAGAAACTTTCATATTTTGATTATATAAGCCCACACTGTGACCTTGACCTTCAAGATAGAATCCCATTTTTTTCGCATGACATTCCAGCTCATGGTGGTGCACCACAATACCAAGTTTGGTTACAAAAGATTGCAAACAAACACTCAGCCGAGTGGGAACAAATATGTGTCACGAGCGTTATATCCCTCACCCCTAAAGACACCACAGTGCTTTCCCTTTTCTAGTAAAATAATACACCACACACAGTACAAAAAGACGTCAAACGTTGCTGCCGCAAGTCAGCTGATGTGGACCGGTACGTCAGGGTAGGTCGAAAGTCAATGATACAAACAGAAATAATTATTTTGTGTGCTCGCACGTTACACCATTGTAAGACACCACGCCAACCACCGCTGAAGAAATGACTGTAATTTATTTCGTATCTACTCTTTTGTCATCAAACAAGCGTTAAAAATAAGATGAAATGTGGTTATCTACTAAGCTGATGAAAAAAAGACAGTTTTTTAGTTTCCGTTGTGATCAAGTCACAATATCGTGATACACACTCAGAAGACACCATCGGTAACGTGCGAGACACTGGTTATCTTTCCTTTTTTTGGAGCTGTTAATAGCAAGCAACACACAATAAATACCATTTGCATGTAAGAACTGGCCTCCTTCTTTCTCATGAAACATGTTTTTATTCAATCATGAACGATTCCAAGGAAATATCTGCGATCAGCTAACCTTCCCAAAGCCATGTCACAAAAGGCGGCCATGAAAATGTCTCGATTTTTACCCAAAAAAGGCTCACAGCGCAAGAAATAATGCTGCATTTCCCCATTGTGGCATTTCTCTTATTTTCTCCAAACACATTACATCTGAAATATAGCGGTAGTTTAGCGGTAGTTTAAAAGGTTTCATGTTTTAGTTTAATTTTTATTTCATCGGGAAAGCGGCACCCTCTTTGGTCCAGTTTTCAGGAGAATGACCCATATATCAACAATCTGTCAAGTCAATCTCCAAAACCAACCACTTTGCAAACATAAAACATACATACACAAACATTTTCGAAGAGTTAGTCCCTTCAGTATTACCCCTGTTAAAAGTGCACATAAGGCTAGGACATGCTGGTATCGTCGACCATTCCGTCTAATTTATCGACGCCAGGTTAAAGAAAAATATTTTAAAAAAGAAATGGACAGACACAATATCGAATTAAAAAGGTTATATAAATGCATAATGGCAAATACTAGTGCCACTAGCTGCACATACCACCTACCAACTATCATCTCCTAGATGCTCAACAAGAACCATACGAAAAAAAGAAAAGAAAAAAGCCTAACCCTTAACAAAAAATATTTGAGTTTTCTGGGGAAAAAAGTCAGGAGAATGGACCTTAGCAGAAAAATGACAAGACAGAAAGAGCAAGAGGACTAGGCAGAAAAAACGAGAGAGGAGATAGAAAAGGGGAATCAGATGACAGCCCTGAGATTCCAGACAGGAGGGAGCCTCAGACATCCCCGGCCTCCCTTCGGGGGTTATGCATGGAAAGCGAAAACAAACGTGAAGCAAGACGCTATAAAGACTGACTTGAATCGATTCATACTCTCCGTACTGAGGATTCTAGGAGACTTCTGACGTCAGCCGCAGCGACTAAGGTTTTGCCCAAACACAGACTGGTCTGACTAGTGTGTTATCATCGGCCAAGCAGGCTTCTACCTATCCCCTGTGCACTGGTCTCTCTGCTTCTATGTAATGTAACGTGAAAGAGTATTTGTAAGGCGTTTACACCTAAAGCGAGCCCGACGCGGTCTTGCGTCCATGCGTTGTCCAAGGTGGTGGATGTTTTCTGTCATCGGCGGGAGCTGCCACGGTTACAATTTTTGTCACGAAAAAAAGTTTCGTCGCGACACACACGTGTTCGTCGCAATAAACTTTGTCGTGACAAAAATCGTAATTGTGGCAGCTCTCGCCACTGATAGTTTTCCAGCTCTAAATAAACGTGCAAACGTAACCTCCACCTTGTGCTAGCCCTTATCCACTTAGTGTGTTTCAAGCGAAAATCTTAGCCACCATTACTTTTTCCTAAAATCGGGTGGCATTAACCCCTTCATTGCCACAGCCTGTAAAATTTCCGGGCTGAAAGATGCACGGACGCGCCTGCTAACAGTATATTTTCCAGTCCAATAACATCTGTTTTCAATGTTTTGCATTTGATAAAAATCCTTTCACATGCCAGTGCGAAGAAGACAAAAAGCCTTAATGGTTTCAAATTTCGCACTTTTATTCTTCCTTTTCAAGCGATGTCGTGGCAGTAAAGGTGTTAAGTAGCCGTCGTGTCGGCGTCAACCGTAAACGGTGTGAAACCAAGTGTGTGTGTGTGAGGGGGGGGGGGGGGAGCGAGGGGGACAAAAACTGCGTTCTTCTTCTCCGTTGCCCCTCATTCATTTAATAACCGCTTGCTTTGTTTGTTGTTATTTTGTTGTTGTTGTTTTGTTTTAGTTTTTTGCTTTGGGTTTGTTGTTGTTGTTGTTGTTGTTTTGTTTTTCGTTTGTTTGCTTGTTCAGCTATCCGCATAAATCTTACGCAAAAGTTGTTTCGAAAGGCCTGAAACCTGTCCACCCCCCACAGGATGTCCATAAATAAAACCAACCGAACTTTTGTTTAGAGTACAGACGATGATCACTGGTAAAGCGTTGTTCTCCGCTCTCGAGCAGACGCACTGCCCTCTTGTCGCATGTGATTCTAAATGACTGACTGCAACCTTTTATAACGCGTTATTTGACATCCACCAAAGTGGTGTGTACTTTCAGCGCTTTTTCATTGTTACATGGCTGGTGCCACGTGAAACTGCTGCCGCCTCGGCGCGTTCTGCGTACCATTCACCCATGCACCATGTCACGTCACTTCGTGCAATGCAACATACGTAGGATGCATGCGTGTTTAGCTGTAACCTGCCACCTGCACTTTCGGCAAAATACCCGGTATCTTTTACGTGCCACTGCATCGGATACCGAAATAAGATTCAGAACAGAAAGCTAACTCTGAAAAAAGAATTCTCCCGCCGCTCCAGCCATGACCTTTCGATGACGAATCCGAAAGAACAAACTGAAGACCAATAATCAAGCCGTTCACATGATGGAGGGCAGTAAAAACAAGATTTTTAAAGGGCAACGTGTGATTTGTTATTTCTATTTTTTTATTTCTTAAAAAAAAAAAGTTTTTTTTTTAATGGGGAGGGGATTTTTTTTATTGATCTCTCTCTCTCTCTCTCTCTCTCTCTCTCTCTCTCTCTCTCTCTCTCTCTCTCTCTCTCTCTCGATTTTTAGTTGTGGAAGTAACAAACTGCACACTGTGACATGCAGATGACGTAGCTCCCTTTCTGCACACATGCCCATCAGTGACGTCCTTTGCAGAGTCAGCATCGCCAAGGAGGAAGGCCAGAGAAGATGTAACCCTCCCCCACCCCCCACCCCGCCCCTTAGGTTTTCTCCTATGGGTGGAGCTATATAGCTATCGCCACCCACCACGCGCAAAGATACCAATTATAGTTAACACCCCGCGGCTGACCGAGCCGCAGATTGCTCCGAGACTCGGAAATTAGTCTTCTTATATATAGGCTGTGCTCAGAGGGTTGTGTCTGAAACGCCTTGGCGAAAACTGTCAATTTGTGCATATATATATAGCGAGAGAGAGAGAGAGAGTATAACTAAGTCCAAGCACGTCTTGGTTTGGAAACTTTTACTGCAAATTTTCGCCCATCCTGGGGATTTTTCAAGGCCTGCCCGGTCGGTTTAACCAATTCCTACATATCGAGAGAGAGAGAGAGAGAGAGAGAGAGAGAGAGAGAGAGAGAGAGAGAGAGAGAGAGAGAGAGATCTTACCTACGAAAGGGAAAGAATTAGATCTAGCTGCACCAGAGAGCAACGCACTCTTTTTGATGAACTAGATCTAGTTCGATGTGCGCTTTTATATCTAATGAGTAAACGAGAGCCTTTAAAAGCTGTTCGCACACTCAAAAAAGACAAACGAAAGAAGAAACCTATTCCCTTCAACGAGAACCTGCTTCTTTATTCTGAAGGGAATTTTAAAAACATCTGAAATTACAAGCGTTCTAAAACAAGATCGTTCTCAAACAAGATTTTCACCGTTTAACTGTTGTTTAAATGTTTTGTAGTTTGCAAGGGGGGATTACCCCCATAATTTGCATGTTCTGGTATCTCATACTAAATATCGTTCTTTTTAACTTTTTTTGTGTTTGGATCTGAAGGGAATAGTTGTCTTCCCTTCTTCTCTGTCTTTATAAGCTCAAACAGCAACAACAAACAGCAACATTAGGCCGAAGCCGACTATGTGGCGTGGCTGAGCGGTTACGGCGTTGGACTCGGGATCGCAAAGGTCACTGGTTCGAAACCCAGGTCAGGAAACGAATTCCACTCCCTCTCCTGTCAAATACAGTGTGTTATTTTCCACACGGATGAACTGCATCTGCCAGCCAATGAGCGCCCGCCGTTCGGACTAAAAGTGAAGGAACGACTGGATGTCACAAGGGACGGTGACTCTCGAGAACACGTCGACCTTCCCCTTGCTTTATCCCGTCGGTTTCAGCTGTATGGTGTGGCAGCCAGCACATTTAAGATGGATCGGTTCGATAGAATGAGGTTCGAACGGTCCTCTTCAACCATACAGCCGAAACTGCTCGTGTATCAGCCTGCGCCTTCACCGAACGCCAAACCGGCTCACTGCTAAGTATAGCGAATGCAGAATCAGACTTAGTTTACGATTTGACAACTCGTGTTTTTCCGTGATATGGCCATCACGGTTGACTGCGAGTTAACTATCAACAAAGAAAATAAATTACATACGATCTAATTACTAACAAACTCTACCTCCCTCCCCCACGTCCCCCCTCTCTCCCCCTCTCTGTCCCCCTTGTATTGCCTCCTGTCTCTCTCACCCCCACTACCTCCCCCCCCCTCCACCTTCCACTCTCTCACCCCCCGTCCCCCTTTTCTTACCCCAGTCTCTCACCCCCACTGTCTCCCCCCTCCCTCTTCCTCCCCCTTCTCCCTGTCCCCCTTTTTGTTTCCCCCATGTCTCTCACCCCCACTGTCTCCCTCCCCCATCTCCCTCCCCCTCTCGCCTTTACCCCCTCTCTTCCCTATCTCATGTCTCCCCACTCACTCTTCCACAAAAAATCGAGACTCTATGTGCTACAGCCGTTCCGCGCAGGTTTAGCAACCCACGGCAGTTGAAAAATTACAACCCGTCGCCCTGGCAAAATTCTCTGACTTCCATCAACATTTAGGGATAATTCGACTCGGTTTCGCAACTCTTCGGGAAAAACCATCCGAATCTTGGACGGGAAAATGTCTAGTGAGGACAATGAGGTGTATAGTTCAGTGGTTAGTACGCCGAACTCGTGATCAAAAGTCGTGGGTTCGAATCCCTTCAGGAGCGGCGTGAGAATTTACTTCTCCAGGGTCAACTTTCTGTGCTGACTCATATTTCGGTATCCGTTACCGCAGTAGCACGTAAAAGACCCCGCTCATTCTGCCAAAAGTGCAGGTGGCAGATTACAGCTAAACACACATGCACCTTACGTATGTGGCTTTGCATGAAGTGACACGGTGCATGGTTGTATGGTGTACACAGAACGCGCCGAGATGGCAGCAGTTTCATGTGGCACCAGCCATGCCAGCGCTGTAAGTACACCACCTCGGTGGATATTAAAAAACGCGCTATAAAAAGCTATTCACTCACGCAGAATCGCAAGCGAGCCAGTGAGTCTGCTCGAGAGTGGAGAATAGCGCTATGTAAAAGCAATCAAGAACAACAACATGTGTATTCTGACCTACTCTATGCTTTAAAGGGAGAACATTTGTCAGCTCTAGGTTCTCAAGAGAGGGGACCTTAATTTCTGCGCCAGTGCAGTCCCCAGCCATGCATGCTTTGCCCTCTGCCAAGAATTTCTTCCGTGCCCTAATTTCTACTTTCCCGATTCATTCGTCTTAATTTTTCAATATCCTCTCTCTAAACGTGCTATAGTTACCGCATTTCCCGTGTGGGCCGCAGAACAAAACAGGTCACCATCTCATCAAGTCACAAGCGATTTAAGCAGGTACCCGTGTTGAGTGCTTACTAAATATAAATAGGTACCAAGCAGTAGACTGCAAATACCGCCCCTAATAAGCCTTATGGTTTCTGTGGGCGTTAAGCACCATGTTTACTTACTTTAGAATGGAAATTGGTGTTTGTTTGTTTTTTACGTGCCAAAACAGGAGCTTTTGTGCAGTGGCAGACAGATGGGTAGTTGGTTTTTGATGCTGTAACAATGAATTAGACAAACTTGTGATTCAGTGACTTGTGTTTTGAACTGGTGTAAAATAATTTTGAATGTGTGATTTGTCCTGAAGTGATCCTGTGCGGCTGACTGGGTTCAGATCCAGGAACTGATTTACAGGGTGTGCGTAACAAACGAAAGGAACGACGACCGTGTGCAATTTTTTTATTTTTTAGGAGGATGCTTAAAAAAACTGTGTGGAAGTCGTTTTGAAACAGTCTTCTCCCGTCCGAGCGACACAAGAAGACGGGAAATTTAAGATATTGGGAAGATAATTATCTAGAATTAGTTCGCGTAGGGATTTTGGGTTTGTATTCGTGTACATAATTATAGCATCGTGCCATAGTAGATAAAAATCGGCGACATGCATAATTTTGTATAGTTATTTGTACAATTCCACTTCTAGTAAATAATAAGGGAGGGAACGGGTTTTTAAAAAAAGGGGGGGTGGAGGGGGGGGAAGTAAAAATTAAAACAAGAAACTGCATGCTGCAAGGTTAACCCCCACCCCTACCCCCCACCCCGTCTTCCGCGCGTGGACATATGCTGAAGAAAAAATATTTCCGTCTGATGCATAATTATTCAGCCAAATGTTAGGATAATCACAACAAACTTTTAGAAATGTTAGTTATGTTTTCTCCCAGAAACGGTCGCTGTAAAAGCGTAAATAGCGCATCTGAATCACCATTCCCAAAACAGTTACTACTCTTAACAACTCCTGTGACTAACAACCCCGTCATTCATTAGACTAATAAAGCCACTTTGGGGCGTCACCAAAAACGGAAGAACTCACATTACTGAAGTCAAGAAACAACAACTCACCTTTCTTTGATGTAGCCGTTGTGGATTCGGTGTATTTCATCTACAACTTTTCAGCATTTACTCTTTTGAGTGGGCAGACTACAGAGACCCCAACAGAAACTGGGTATTTTTGTTTTCGTCTTTCAAAAAAATGACGAATGGTTGGATCTCCAACTGAAGGTGAAAACACAGTAGGCCTATTCTTGTGTTTCGAACCACGGCCTCGTAAAAAAACAAAAAACAATCAGGTTACTTTTTGAGTTCAACATGCGAAGACCATCTTCTTGCAAAAGAGTTCAATACCATGGCGTTTTGATCCAACGAGCAAATGGAACACAGTTTTTTCTTTCTCTCTTCGGGTTCAATGCTTACTGCACAGCGTAGCAAATCTTCGAAGCGAGTGACTGCTTCAGAGGCCGAGCAGACGACAGTATAACTCCGGCGAACCAATCGCCTCGTTTGTAGTATCCCCCACCCCTCCCCCGCTCGCCCCCCGTCCCCTCTTTCCTCTCCGTCTCGAGAGCAAGCGCGCGCTCTCACGCTCATCGATTTCCTGCGCGTGAGGTTTCCAATTTGGTTGCCCACGTGATCTGTAAAGTTTCTATTCTTAGCAGCGTTGAAGTGTTGTGATGGTAAAAGCGGGCACTCATCGGCCGGCGATAAATCAGCACTCGCGCGCAGCGGTGTGGCAGTAAATCACTGGATTGAGGGCAAAATCACAGTGCGACTAATATGGTTGGTGCTCTGTTGATCTAACGAACGTGATATCTGTTATATCGTGTATATGCTAACGCTAACCGGGGTAGATACTGCGTTCTGGTTTCTGACCACCGTGAAAATACTGTGGTCATACCCCCCCCCCCCCCCCCCCACACACACACACACACACCGCCCCACCCCTCCCGGGCTCCCCTCCACCGCCCACCTCTCATTTTTGGGTGGGCTCCCCCCTCACCACCATACTGTGATCAGTTTTGCACCACCACCACCACCCATCCACCACCCTACCACCACCCCCGTCTACGCCCAAGCTTTAAAAAAAATAATCTTGTACACCTCTGTTGTGGCTTTGCTTTCGACAGTTAAAGAAGCAACGCCCATAGTTCAGGAGCTCAGGGTTCCAGGCGAGATCAAAAGATCAAGAGATCTTAGAGGAGGGAGGTGGAGCTGGACCCTCACTTTTGCCCAGAAGAGATCATGAGTAGGGAGGTGGAGCTGGGCTGAGCAAGTTGGACGTCTTTTGCTTCGAGTTGTCCAAGTTGTTCGTCAACAGCGGTGCAACGGACATTGTCTTAGTGACTCTGTCCAGCACAGCAGTTGAAAGAGCAGTTGCGCAGTGCACAAGTCGCTGGGCAATGGCGAGGGGACACCGCCTGAACACTTCCATTGTTCTGGCGGCGGTCTACGGTCTCTCCGGTCTTTTTCGGGCGGTTTCCGCGGTCGAGCCAATCACCCTGTCCCCTTTCCCACTCTGTCCCCGTCCCTAATAGGTCATCCCGCCTCCGTGGACGTAAAGCAACATAAAAGCAAAACAAAAAACAAACAAAAGTTCAGGAGCTGTGTCAAAGTCGAGGTGGCCGGCCTGGGCTGTTCGTCCTAACAAGCCTTCTGGCTTCCGTGGACGTAAAGTAATACTGAACCATGCTCACGCATTGGTCTCAGCTTGTCCCTAATATGTCAACCGACATCCGAGGACATGAAGCTCTACATCAGCAGATGGTTGTTCATGACAGTAGGGCATAATTGTATGATACAACAGAATTAAATCATTGTACTGGTGACAGTCAGGCAAGTCTGGCAAGTACCTGCCCTTTGTTGTTGTTATTGTTCTGTTGGTTTGATTTGTTGTTGTGGTGGTTGTTGTTGTCTTTCTTGCTTCTGGTCGCTGTTGTTTTGCTCTTGTTCTTTCACTGCGTATTCTTCTTCGTTCCCACTGGCCCCGATATAACCGTAATGGTTGACTGGACGGAAAGCACCAAGTTACTTACTCTTCCTTCCCACTGGCCCCGATATAACCGTAATGGTTGACTGGACGGTTCCCACTGGCCCCGATACAACCGTAATGGTTGACTGGACGGAAAGCACCAAGTTATTTACTCTTTGTTGCGAGATGACCCGGCACTGTTGACGGCATGTTAAAATCAAAGAACTATCTCGTACTGTTCGTTGTCGTTGGCACCCACTTTTTACTGGCACAGTTTGTATGCGCAGAATTTCCCATTCTTGGCAGTGGGAAACTAATACTGCATTCTCGAAAATACTTGGGGGGAAAAAGAAGTTGCCTTCCTTAATGTTCCTCCTCTCTGCCTCTGGGTGAAGTTCGGTTGCTGCCCAGCTGAAAACGGAAGCTCGTTCAACCCATTGTTCAAGCCAATTCTTTCTTTAGTGTCATGGGTCATGAAAGTTGTGAATAAATCCCAATGGACAACCCAGTACAGCCCTCCATCTGGTGACCAGACATCGCCACCATCTTCCGACTGGACTGGTCACTGCCGACTGCGTACCAACCGGTGTCGCCCACCCGCCCACCTGTATCGCCCACACAGTGGGCTGTCCATGTGAGACACACACTGCCCAAGTCAGACACACACTGCCCACGTCAGACACACACTGCCCACGTCAGACACACTGCCCAAGTCAGACACACACTGCTCACAGGAGACATGTGAGAGACACACACTGCCCACAGGAGGCATGAGATACACACTGTCCACGTGAGACACACTGCCCATGTGAGTCACACACTGCCCACGAGAGACACGTGAGACACGCACTGCCCATGTGAGTCACACGCTGGCCACGTGAGACATACACTGTCCACATGAAACACACACTGTCCACGTGAGTCACACACTGCTTGCATGAGACATGTGAGACACACACTGTCCACGTGAGACAGGCCCACAAATCCTAGAACATGTTCTGCAGTCCTATACAAGGAAGCAGGGACACAGCACTGGCCCCAAGGAGCCACGCGTGCAGAAACGCTCTGGGACTCCGAGGGGGACCTGGTGCAGACAGCCACGTTTATCAACACCATTAAGCTACCGGTCTAAGTTCAGTAACCGTGGTGCTTAACGTACACAGAAACCATAAGGCTTATTAGGGACGGGAAGAAGAGGGGATGGGGTCCATTGGAGGTGGGGGGGGGGGGGGTAGATTATATACCTATTACACTGTCACCACCAGAATGACTCCTGACGATCCTGGAACGTTTACGAAGAAGAAGAAGAATTTCCCTCTGCCTTTTCCTCGATTGGGCTCCATGTCCACGCTGGTGCAGTTGCTTTCTGAAACGGAACGAGGCCCAGAATGCATGTACAGAATTAACACACAAGGGAGTTAATTAGCGCTCAAAAGACGTCACACCAACACAACAACAAAGACCCGAGTCGACTACGGTAGCTCTTACCTGGCATGCGAGTAAACACGAGGTAAATCCTGGATCATCCTGAGGATGTACCATCGGTGGAGTTTATGTACCTTGTATTTACTCGCACGTCAGGTGAGAGTTACCGTAGATAACTCAGATCTTTGTTGCTGTGTTTGTGTGACGTCTTTCGAGCGCTGATTAACTCCCTTGTGTGTTGATTCTGGAAGCGTTACTTATTTATTCCCCTCTTCTGCCCTCTTCCCTCACATTCGTCGACACTCTATGCCCAGTTGCAAACAGAACTGTTTTTCCCCACTTTCTCCGTTCTTGTTTGTTGTTGCAGTTGTTGTTGTTTTCATACAAGTACTGTTGAATACTTTATGATGTTGAATTGCTATATATTTTCGTGCATATTTGTATGTGCTGACGCTGTGGTTTTCAAACACAAATGATTTTCTGCAGCAGAGAGTGGGAGGGAGGAGGGGAGAGAAAGAGAGACAGACAGACAGAGACGGGAAGGGGGTGGGGGGGGGGGGGGGGATTTTAACATGCTGTCAACCGCATGTGCTCTCCTCAGGAAATGGGGGTAGACCGTTATTTATTAAAAAAATATTTTATTTTAACGTCCTGTTAACCGCTATTTATTTAATAATTAATTTATTTTAACGTCCTGTTAACCGCACGGGGTGACCTCAGCACGAACAAACACCGTTATAAGTTAGCGCTCATTCAAACCTGTTCTCAAATCTAAAACTGTACCCAAATCAAATCTACAAACTCGGCCCTGACGCAAATAGAACACTGTAAATACGAAAAGACAGAAAGGTTACATTCCCGATTCAAGCCAAAGAAAATCCTATACCACTAGAACCTGAGCCAGCCATTCTACCAGCCATCATTCCGTGAGCCGTCGTTGCAAAAAGAAGAAGAAAGGATTAGTAGTGTATCAACGACAGGTATATATATAGGTATACTTATATATTTATAAAACAGACATTTAAAGAACTACAAGAAGTTGGCTTAAAAAAATCCCAAATGTTCGGCACGGCTACCTTCCTCGGGGGTTTATTTCTTGCAACACTATACATATATGGACAGACAGAGTGGGGGGGGGGGGGGTAAACGGGGTTTGGGTGGGGGTGGGGGGGGGAACCTAGATGTTTAAAACAGAGTCCCTCCCCATCCCTACCTGATCTGACAGTTATGAATGTCAAGCTATACTTCGTTTTCTTCTTCTTCTTTTTCTTCTTCTTCTTCTTCGTCGTCGTCTTCTTCCATGGTGTTTTACGCCCACAGAAACCATGTGGCTTATCAGGAACGGGGGAAGAGAGGGATAGGTAATGACAGCCCAGACCCACCTCCCTGTTCACACAGCTCCTGTGCTCTGAGATGAAGCTATGCGTTTTTCGGAGGCTATTATTCCGCGCGCTTCTAACTCGAATCGAACCTCATCACATCGGCTGTGACGACGACGAGCCGGGTCCTAAAGCAGGGCCAGAGAAAATGGAGAGGGGATTTGGGGCAAATGAAGGTGAATGGACCAGGAAGGTAGAAATGAGAAAGAGAGGTCATTCTGGAAGCAGGCGAAGCACATAAGGCTATATTCCGACCTGCTCCAGACTCTAAAGAGGGAACGTGGCGTTGGGGTTGAGAGAGTACGAAAAATGAGTAACACACACACACACACACACACACACACACACACACACACACACACACACACACACACACACACACACACACACACACACTGGCAACAGTAAAGGAATGAAAGAGGCTGTGAATGAGCGAAAGACGAAACATGTTATAAAAGGGGGCGATGCGAGTAACTTGGTGTTTTACAACCACTCAACCGACCTATAGATAGATAGATAGATGGATAGATAGATAGACAGATAGATAGATAGATAGATAGATAGACAGATAGATAGATAGATAGATAGATAGATAGATAGATAGATAGATAGATAGATAGATAGATAGATTGAGAGATAGATCCATGTGCTCAACCATTACGGTTATATCAGGGCGAGGAGGGGGGTGGGGGTGGCGGTGAGAACAGGAGTAAGTAAGGTGTTTTACACCCAGTCAACCAGTACGGTTATCAGTGCTAATTGAAAGGAGACAACTATACAACAACGACGACAACAACAGCATCACGGGCCGTACTAATATAAGTATCTTTGCTTGTTGCACGGCCCAACTGTTATGTTGTTAATGAATTGTTATATAAGAAATAAACTTTGTTTAAACCAACAGCATCACTGAAAAGAAAACAACCTGGTATTACCGTGTGCCTCAAAAGGTAGCCAGCGTGGACTGTGATTTACCCAAACTGCACTCTGAATTGACACCGTCTCTCCGCTTTTCTGCTCAGCGGCCTACGAGCCAGGAGCTGCCACGACACACTCGTTTTCCCCAATTCATAAGCTGGCGTAAGGCTATGTCCCATACTGTCAACGTGTCACAATTAACTGACAGTCTTTCACACGTGAAGATGTATAAATCAAAATGTGTTTCCTTACTGGGAGCTGCAAAACTATAATTATGCATCCCGATCGAAGAAGCAGCAGCAGCAGCACATGTTGCGTGCTAGGGTGCTGCGGGAATCTGGGTCGAGGATGATGAGGGTGATTTTTTTTTTGATTTTTTTTTACGCTATTTTAGGCTTAATGCTCCGTGTGGCGAAATGACAGCCAGCCGTTATTTGTCCTATTTTACCCAGTCGGTGAGGAACCCTACGACAAACTGCCATCATGCAGTTTTTCTTCTTCTTAAGTTTTTGAAATATTTTTTAACTGGCTACATCTTATCTGTATTTGATAGAAGCGGCGAGCTCATCACAGGAGCACCTGAATAGTTCTACGTGTCGATAGTCCGACAGGCGAGTCTAGGTGGTAATAGTTGTACTAGCGGTAGTCGTAAGAGACCTTAACACAGCGGGCGATAGTCCTATACGTGTCACAGGTGACTCTCACCTGGCATGCGAGTAAATACAAGGTTCATAAACTCCACGAGACGCACAAGGTACGTAACCTCCACCAGACTGGTGGAGTTCATATTTGTATGTACCTTGTGTTTATTCGCATAGCAGGTGAAAGTTGACCTAGGTGACTCGGGTCGTTGTTGTGTGACGTCCTTCGAGCCCTAATGAACTCACTTATCCGTTGATTTTGCGCAGGCGCTGTGGGCCTCGTACTGTTTCGATTGGATACGTACGCGTGACAACAGCCCTGTGAGTTTCAGCGAGTAGAAGTTTATGACCGAGTAGCGTACATTGTTCAGTTCTGATAACCTCAACGGAAAAGTCTACGAGAAGCATGAACTGTACTGAAAGTGAAAAACGATAAGCCTACTTTGTTTCAGCGAGTGAACCTCGGGACATAATTAGTTCTGTTATTATGCAGCGATCTAGTTGTCATCGAAATTTGAGAACTGCCGAACTGTAGCAGATGTGTCAGTGACCCAGCGACCGCTTCCAACTGGAGATTTTCCTGTCCGGCTTTTCCTATATCTGTGTTGACTAGGATGTGTCTTGATGCGAGAATCCAGATTTCGTAAATAGTTTGTGGTCTTCATATGGGGGGGGGGGGGGAGAAGATGAAGGGGTGGGGGGTCGTTCCGTAGTAGTGTTCGTTTTCTCCTCAGCATGGTTGGTTGAAGAGTTGCTTTACGTCCACAGAAACGGTAGGTTTATTAGGGACGGGAGCCCAGGACGGCCACCTCGACTTTCACACAGCTCCTGAGCTCTGGCAGGTTTGGTGATAAAGTGTTGCTTTTCGTCAAGAAACCGTAGGCTTATTAGGGACGGGAGCCGAGGACATCCATTTCGTCTTTCACACAGCTCCTGAGCTTTGCCTCCTCAGCAGTAGCCTCTGTCGGTAACGGCAGCACCGGGCAGCCATTTTTATACGGTGTTTAGGCTGCTTAAACGTAGAAAAATGAGTCTATAACTGTAAACGCGTTTAGGCCGGCCGGATGTTCCTGTTTGATATTCTGTGCACTGGGTACCGCCTTTCGTTGAGTGAGCAAGTGCTCTTTGTATAATCCCGCCCCGCTTAACGGATCAATGCAATTTCATTACTGTACTGATAGTAACCCGGGAAGTTGGTTCTTAATTGGGCCAACTTTTCTTCGCGAACCCAGTTGGAAGTATTCGTCCAAGCTATATTCGGGGTCCAAAAACCTTTGCTCAACATGTTCTGGGAACATTCGCCCTATTGGACGATCATTGCCTCTGATTGGCTGAGAGCAGAGCTCTCCTGTAAATGGAGAAAAAAACAAAAATAAAAATGGATGACGGTGTCGCTAGGTTCTTCACTCGCTTCGAAGGGAATTTGTTTATTTGTTGACTTGTGGAAGGCGCAGCCTTGTCTCGGAGAACCCAGAATGAGATAGTAGTTAGTTGAATTACCCTGTGAGGGATGATTAAAGTATACTGACTTGACTGACTTGACCTTAGCCTACATTTTCGATCATGCTGTCTGCTGCGCGTCTGCCGCAAGTTCGGGCCGAAGCTTGCATCTTATTACAAGCCAGTTGAGAATCAAGTAAAGTCTGGACTGTCCGAACCATATTCGGCGAACTAAATGTTCAATTAAGAAACGAATCATAGTTTGTCGAAGTGTCCGAAGTATGTTCGGGCGAACAAACATTCGTCCAGTTAAGAACGGGCTTAAGATAACGCGCCCCAGGCGAAAGTTCGCACCGATTGTTTTAGTACATAGTCTTTGAGTTTGTCTTGCTTCTCTTACAGAGCGTTGTATTGTAATTGTTATGTACCGTTTTAACCGTGGGAGCGTGCTCTTTATTCCGATGTAAGTGTTAGTAACATTAATATTTTGTACATTGTGTTAGTGGTGATTTAGTTGTACGAATCTGTTTATAGACAGGCGCAAGCCACGCTTCCCACTCTTGTTGTAAATAAAATAAGTCATGTGTGTACATTTTGTTTATACGGTTTAAAAGATTATAACTGTAGCTTTTATTTGATGTTTTTCATGTTTTAAATGGCTTAGTTATTGTAGAGGAAACTGTATTTGTGCGGGCCAAGGAAACACAGTTGTCAGCCATTTTGTGGTCCAGAGGGCCGTTTTTACTGTAGCGATAGCGTGTGTTCCTTGCGGCCTGCGCCGTTCTCTTATCTATGCGTGCGAGTGAGGATTTTGGATGTGCTGAAAATTGTCTGCGGCTGAGCAGATAAAACCTGATTGCTGCCATACGCCTGCTGTGGTCTCCATTTTTACTGACTCCGCTGCCTGGGTCACTGTCCTTCTACGTTCCACCGCACCATTACAGTTGTCTGATGTTCCGTGTACCATTTACCGCCCTTCGTTGATTACTGTTTTGTGTACCAGTTACCGCCCTTCGTTGTT
>OY757546.1:17185455-17212510 GCA_963584105.1 Alviniconcha strummeri | reverse complement strand
ACAAAGACACACACACACACAAACACACTCTCGGTTTCAGACACTGAAACCTTCAGACTTATTCCACTTCAAAGCAATTTTCAGCAGCCAACACTTAGCTGTGTAAATCAGCAACAAATACTGTACATATCACTACTGTAATACAATCCTCTGGTGTCTGCACTGGGCACTACAATCTTGTCATACTCAGCAACAACAGCAAACCTGTATGCCATCACTCCAAAATACTCACATCTTTGATGGGCATTTCAAACTTGACACGTTCGGCTTCCCTGCAGAGTCTCTTGAAAGGGCAGTGGAGCTTGGTGTAGATGACTTTGTCGATCTGACTCTTCTGCACCGTGAACCCCTCCTGCTGAAGCTTCATGTTGAACTTGACTCGATCACGTTCCTGCAGGCGATATTTCTCCGCATCCTCCTCATCCTCCAAATCCACCTCCGACTGGATCTCATGGACCTGGGACAAGGCGAAACAAAGACTCCTAATTCACAACAGGATCTCTCCGGTCTTGGTTCATCAGCTTTTACAAATCCACTTCACAAAGCAAATGTTTGTATCTGGATGTGAGACCAAGGCTTCAAGTTTTAAGAGATATCACAACATTGAGCACGTTAGTCACATCTGGATCTTGTGTCTATGGTTACAGAAATTCACAATTTATAAATTATACAAATGCACATACAGTACAAAATTTATAAATTATGCAAATGCACATACAGTACAAACAAAAAACAACATTATTATAAACTCTGTATTTGTCAGTAGAAATTATAATTCATCCTCTGGTCTATTTGGCCCAAGCTGCAGTTCACAGACACACACACACACACACACACACACACACACACACACACACACACACACACACACACACACACACACACATAATGCAGACAAAATAAATCTGCAACAAGATTTACATTTGGGTCTAAGAGAGAGAAAGAGAGAGAGAGAGACTGTGCTTTTTGTTTTGTTTTCTTGTGATTATTTTGTTGTTGTTTTGATTCAGAGCCATATTTGAAACAACATAAATTGGCTACATTGCCAGGAACATTGTATTCATGGCATTAGATTACATAGTGATTATCAATATCTTGAACATATCAGCATACATTTAGAAATTGCTGAGAAATAAACCAACTGGTAAACAATTACAAATCAACCCCAATAAGTGAATTAACCAATAACCATTTCAAAATATGTTCTCAGACTCTTTTTACAACATAACATTACTAAACAGTTCCACCTTGGCTTGGGCTGTGTCACAGCACACTGACACCTGCAAAAACACCAAGGCTTGGGCTGTATCACAGCACACTGACACCTGCAAAAACACCAAGGCTTGGGATGTGTCACAGCACACTGACACCTGCAAAAACACCAAGGCTTGGGATGTGTCACAGCACACTGACACCTGCAAAAACACCAAGGCCTGGGATGTGTCACAGCACACTGACACCTGCAAAAACACCAAGGCTTGGGATGTGTCACAGCACACTGACACCTGCAAAAACACCAAGGCTTGGGCTGTATCACAGCACACTGACACCTGCAAAAACACCAAGGCTTGGGATGTGTCACAGCACACTGACACCTGCAAAAACACCAAGGCTACATTAAAGTATTCTATGCACTAGACTATCTTTAGCCATGACAAGTTCGTTGCATCACAGTATCCACCCTCCAGAAATGGAGATAAACCCTCTGCAGGTGGCACCTGGCTGCCCATGTGGCAGGGTAAATAAAAAAATGGCCACACACACAATCCTCTCAGCCAATGCAATGCATTTGTTAGTGTACATCTATATATATACCAGAGCCCCTCCCTCCCCCCTCCCCCACACCCCCCGCAAGTGTTCAGGTTGTAATGCAAACAACAAGAGCAACAACAATAAAGAGTTTCAAAATATACTGACCAAAATGTAGTCAATCCTCTTTTTCTCGACCACAAATTCCTGAGTGAGAGCCAGCTGGGAAAATCTGCAACAGCAAGTTACAATGAAAAAGCACATTTTCAATTAAACAAATGGTATTTACCCAATTCTGAGAGATTTCTTCCTTGCTGCTGAAAGAGGAGTTAACCGTTATAGAAAAAAATCATTGTTTTTCTCATTTTCAAAACAAAGCACATCAAAGCAGGAGAGAAAAAATGGATAAAAAAGGAAATTAAAGAAGGCAGCATTCTCCCATGCAGTTTCCATCTTTAATTAATCACATTGTGAACACATTTTTTTCTTTCTTTCTGTCTCTGCCCATCTTTCCCACAATCTCCCCCACCCCCTCTCTCTCTCTCTCTCTCTCTCTCTCTCTCTCTCTCTCTCTCTCTCTCTCTCTCTCTCTCACACACACACACACACACAAGCACACACACATGCACACACACACACACACACACACACACACACACACACACACACACACACACACACACACATGCACACACACACACAAGCACACACACATGCACACACACACACACACACACACACACACACACACACGCACAGAGAAATGCACACACACATACACACCTTCTCTCAAATCCAGATAAGCGTTTCTTAGACATCTTGTGTTTGTGGTGTCGTTTTTTGAGACGATTGTTAAATCTGGCAGCAGATGTGATGTCCCCGAGACTGATTTTGTTGACACGCTCGGCACCATCACCCCCATCTTCCTCCAATATACCCTGCAGGTCCGACATGGCTGTGGGTTCGATTCTCAACTATGTTTGCATCACAAAAGTCCAGTTTAGAGAATAGTTTCTGAAACAAAAGACACAAAAGACACACTGGAGATGTATACTAATGGTAAGTATTAGTAAAACTCCACAATTTTCTTAGTCACAGAGAAGACTCTATGAGATTTAGGCAAACACTCTCTCTCTCTCTCTCTCTCTCTCTCTCTCTCTCTCTCTCTCTCTCTCTCTCACACACACACACACACACACACACACACACACACACACACACACACACACACACACACACACACACACTTAGGTGTGTGTGTGTGGACTTTCAATGCTTTTGTCACCAATTGATACTCAACAGACAATGAAAATGACTAATAATATTAAAAATTATACAAAAGGTTTATGTATAATTTTTAATATTAGTCACCATTAGCCTTTTTGGTGCATCTGTATCTGCATCTGTATCTGTTTATGATAAGCACACATGGACTGATGGAGTGCACTAAAAATGTAAAATTTATGCAAGCATCATTGACACTGATACTGTCAGTGTTGGTCACACTTCAAGGTTTCAGAGGGTAGACTTGACACATAAGCTTAGTTTCTGAAATATCACAGTGCAACTTCAAACAGACACAACTATTATGGGCCATACCAAATGTTTTAATAATAGCACACATGCAGAATCCAAACTTCAGTTGGTTACTCAATAAGACTGACACAGCCATGGGGCAGGCACAGTGGTCAGTATTGTGGCACATCTCTTAAGCTTGAGTGTGCAAACAGGTAACTGATAAGCAGGTCAGATCTATGCTTAGTGCACCAGACACCAGTTTAGTGCACCAAGTATGTGCATGTTCATAACAATATGTGTAATAATTAACACAAGAGTACAGTACAACAACAACACTAAACCATAAAACAAGACAGGCAGACATTATTTACTCAGCACCCCAAACACACGATGCTGCAATGAGGAAGTCCATTCCCTTTCCGATGGCAAGAAATGCAAGTGAGGTCATGTTGTTGTTGTTGTTGTTGTTGTTGTTGTTTTTGACTATGCTTTAGTGAAAGAACAAATGTGAAACAAGAATGACTGCTAGTGTTTGGATCTTGACTATGCTTCAATACTGAAATGAAATAAAAACTGTAGAGATATAAATGGGTGGAATGAAGTCTTCTGTCTTGAAGTAGTATGGTTTCGCATTCAAAATGCAAAGTCATCTGCAAACAACGTGCAAACAAGTGACAGAAATGAGACTTGGAATTTGAAAGCAGTGAAGTGAGAGTACACTGTTGTTGCTGAACCAGTTCTACAATTAACAACACCTTGCCCACGACCATGCCAACACCTGAAAACCATTCGACGAAATAACCCCTGCTAATGGTATTAACGATTGTTAAACTTCTGCGATCAACACACACCACAATCACTGAAATTAATCAATAAATAAGCAAATAAATAAAAAATAAAAAAGAAGAAAAAAGCCACAAATATAATCTTCACTCTTTCACTCACTCTCCATTTGTAACAGTCCGTATCGATGCACGCAGATGACGTATGTACGTATCACGACCTGCATTAAATAGAATATGACACGGGGCTGTTCGCGAGACAGCTAACAATAAATAAAATATTGACTGAACCTAGTGTGTTTGGAGAGTTGCCATGTTTGCAGGGGAGGTGACTCGCTGGCCTTGACCCCAAGTGCGTCCGCACAAAGACTTCAAAATTCCACACAACTGACACAAGATATTCTCGTTTAAATGTAGATGCAGAAGGTGAGAGTGAAACAAATTAAATGTAACAATCTCGTAGCTTTTAATCATATGAACATGAAAGGTTTTCATGCAGAGAAGGCTAAAAACTGTTGCACGACTGCAGCAGAGCAGACGATCTAAATCAGCGGAAGTGGTACCATGAACATTATTCTGTGTTACTTCCCTTCGGTTACTAGCGGGAGTGGGTGTGGGGGATAGAAGCCTGTGCAACTGGGCCATCATGTCTGCTACAGTGATCTGGGCAGCGTCAACGGCATGTATTGGTTTAAACAACAACAACAACAACAAAATTTATTCAAGACAAAATAAAGATACAAAGAATCGTTATGTGCTCATCAACAAGCTGTAGCTTATAGGCGATGAGCTCATTATATTATAGTTGGAAAAAACGCACAATGTAAGGCGGACGGCGAACAATTTCATTTCACTAACAAAAACTGAGTGAGAAATAACAACAATAAAAACGAAAAACAAGAGAAACAAAGAAAGAAAAACAAACAAACAAACAAACTACAATAACAAAACACAAAAATACGAACAGTCGCTAGAAAATAGTCAAAACAAAATAGTGGAAAAAAACAAATAAATAAATACTAGCGAGAGAGAACTGGAATGTGGAGACAGAGAGGGATGGGAAAAGGGAAAGACGGTTTGAAGTCATTTTTTTTCTTTTTTTCTACAGTAGCATAATTATTAATTTTTGACAAAGTTCAGAGGTATGAGTAGGCAGTCGGTCATTTGTATAATCAAAAACATATAGTCACATTTACAGAAGGAATTAATTCTTGGATTTTTAACGTCCCTTTATTAAAAGGACAAATCACATGTGCACAAAGGCAGTATATATTGTCAAAAACAAACAAACAAGAGATAATCATATTACAGGTCAGCTACCTGCTAGATTACAGTTCTGCTTTTAAAGTCGCTTAGATAGCTTAATGAATTGATGGACAGTTAGGAATATGTGTTTGTTTTCTGGAAGTCGCAGGTCTAAGTTACCGTACAGTAGTGTTCTAATATTGGTTTGGCTGCTAGGGAGGGTAAGTATTGTTCTTGCGCGGATGTTTATGAATGAAGGAGGTAATGCTCGGCGTTTCTCTAGAATAACCGCAAGAACATTTTGGGTCGGTACTTAAATGGCGGTTGACTAGGTCATTGTTAAGGTTACTCATTTCTAGGCGAAGGCGACAGTGAATGACTTGTGCATTTCTTTCTCCAAAGTAGTAATAGGCTGGAACTTTACTGTCGGACAAGGACAATGATCGTTTAAAAACACTTAAAAATGTACTTTGTTGAACGCTAATGGGAGAGAATTCCACTCTGCTGTGGTAGATGGAATGAAGGAGTTTCGATAAAGTTCAGTTTTGCATATAGTCACATCTCTTTCTAATGGTCTGCGTCTGTGGTACGGATTAATGTGGGCGACTAAAGGGGGCAAGAGGTCACATATATTGTGGACAGAGGCCTAGTATCATTTTGTGGAACATCAAGAGTTTATGCCGTTTCCGTCTTTCCTTTAATGTGCAGAATCCGGGTTCTATGTACAGTTTCTGGTGGCTAGTTCCACGAATACCTCCTATAATGATTCTTATGGCTTCTAGATGCAGGCTTTCTAGCTTTTTTGATTGAGTGTCTGTGCAGTTATCCCAGACGATATCAGCATAATCAAAAAGTGGGAGGATGAACGATTTGTACATAGTTTCTGACGCTTTTCTGCTTATTTTGTACTTGTAAGACCGGCATGTATTACATGTGTAAAGTGTTGTCGCTACAAAATGACCGTTCAATAGTAGCAGTGGAGGCCTCGCTGCTATATGACGGTATTACATGCTCGTTTCAGTCAAGTTCAGTCACTGACTCGGACACGGCATCAGAGCGACTGAGCCGGCAGTTCAGTCCGGCCGTGCAGTGAATGCCGATCTGCATGTAGATCCATGGACTTTATTTGAAATCCGCGTGCCCAGCTGTCCGCGGCCCGGCGGCACAACGTGAGGTGGCTTCAGTTGGTGACAGGCGCTGCTGCTCCGGCCTGGCCTAACTGACCCGGCTCTGGTCCCACTGAAGTGACAGGCGGCGTGACGTAACGTGACGTGAGGTGAAGGTGACTGCCGGCCGCGAAGAGTGTAGGAGATGCCCAAGTGGGTGGCAGGCAGTATTCACAACTTTTTCCCGTACTGTGCCTCGATGCAAAGGCGCTGGCGTGTGGTTTGGACTTTGCTGACTGAGATTGGCAGCGGTGTTGTGCCGGGTTGTTTCAGTCACGCTTTCCCACTGCTCGTCTGTTTTCAGTGGCGGATCGCTCACTCGTGAAATCGGAAGACTCGTCACCGGCTGAGTTGAACCATGGACATATAAGTCCTCGGCTCAACCCATTGTTCACCTAACAGGCCTTCTCGCCTCCGTGGACGTTAAGCAAGAAAAACTCACACAAACCCATTGTTCAAGGCAATTCTTTATTCACTGAGTGTCATGGGCCAGGAAACTCAAACCGTGACTGAATGATACACTTCCCAAGATTCAGTGGCACTGAATGATACACTTCCAAGATTCAGTGGCACTGAATGATACACTTCCCAAGATTCAGCGGCACTGAGGTCCCATTCGGCGGCTGCTGCCGGAGGATCGCTAATACTGAACTTGGCCACTTTTGCATTAGACAAATGACACAAAAGTTGCATTAGACAAATGACACAGACAAATGAGAGATTAGACAAATGACATGTTCAGTTCATGCGCAGGTTTCTCACTGAAAATGCAGGCCAAAACTCTTGTTAGTTCCCATAACACCCTCTCGCGGCTTGACTTCTACATTGACCTGTCTGCTTATGGCTACACCAGGTTCTGTCTAGGCATTCAAAACTTTGCTGCAAGACTCGTTATCTTGGAACTATATGACCCCAACAGTCACCACCACTCAACACTTCTGGAAAAACTGCACTGGCTTCCCATTACAAAGCGTATTGGGAAAAGCTGCTTGCATACATGTGATGTTTTATGCTACAAAATGAATGGTTCTGGTCCTGCTTACCTCACAGAACTGCTACTTGTCTACTCTCCGTCTGCTTCACTCTCCTGGCACACTCATCTAGTGCCCCAAATCCAACAATAGTAATTTTATAAACGCAGGACTGGAGCATGGCTTTCGCGGTTTCTTTTACTTTGAACCTCGTATTAGGAATTCACTCCCACAAGACTTAGGCATAAAACAGAAAACTCCTAGTTTTGCGGTAGTTTCTCTCCCAGCAATATAATACTAATACCCAGTTTTTGTTTCAGTCAGTCTTTGTGTTTGTCAGTGGATTCGGTGTGTGTCTCAAACAGTCAGTGTGTGTGCGCTCGCGCGTGCGGATCAGTGTGAAGTGTGCATAAACGGTTTGCACTCATTGTACTTCAGCACATTTTCTTGTGCTTCTGTCCATGCTCTATGTCAGGTCAGTCGTACCAGCAGGACTATGCTTCACGTGAGTACAACATTGTCTTTAGGTTGCTGTGTACCCTGTGAGCGGTAGTTCAGGGTGATGAGCGCTGATAAGCGCATTATGAATGCACAATGACATTATTATTATTGTTGTGCGTCACACCAGGCGGTGTTGCTAAACGATGACTTCCGGCGTGTCAGCTTCATCGTCAGGCAAGTGTCTCATCAGATCAAACACTGGACTGTTTGCAAAGCAACACTGGAAAAACTTATCAGACAGGGGCGCTTATATGGGCTTTCCCAATCGCGTAGATACCATCTAAAAATGAACTGAACTGTTGTCTTGTGCCTGTTGTCTTGTGCCTCTTGTGCTATGCCTCTTGTGCTATGCCTCTTGTGCTATGCCTCTTGTGCTATGCCTGTTGTGCTGTGCCAGTTGTGAGTTAGCGTTATGCAAGACCTGCACTGACCTGCCTACGCCTCAGCAAAGACCGCACAATGCTTCAGTTCAATTCAGAACAAATTAATCATCCCACAAGGGGCAGTTTTGTTGTGGTCATGGCGGGCTCGTAAAATAATAATACATATGTTAACAGAATAATCCAACAAACACACCACCACCAACAAAAGTCTTACTTTAACCGTAGTTATAGTTATTAATATAGAATAACTGTGACGCCATCATAAAATAGTAATGAACTTAAGATCACATACTTGTAAAACAATTAAACTACCACACAGCAGTTAAAACAATATCACACACACACACACACACACACACACACACACACACACACACAACACACACACACACACACACACACACACACACACACACACACACACACACATTCTCTTTGCGCTGCATACACTTTCACCTCCCTGTATAATGTCAGTCCCCTCTCGTGACACTACTACCAACACCCCGGCTCGCTGGTAATTCCCTGCACGGAAATACATTTAGGTGCGTAGAGGCGTGGACCTACATATTATACATATAGGTCGTGTGTAGGGGTGCGGGCTTGTGTGTGTTGCTACCACAGCCGAAACCAGCACGCCGTGGTCGTGTTTTTATGGATCAAACGCTCTCTCTCTCTCTCTCTCTCTCTCTCTCTCTCTCTCTCTCTCTCTCTCTCTCTCTCTCTCTCTCATGCCCCCTCCCCCACTATCCCATCCCTCTCTCGTCTGATTAATCTTGAGATAGCATGTGACTTGGGCACACACACACACACACACACACACACACACACACACACATACACACACACACGCATGCACGCACGCACGCACGCACACGCACGTACGCACACACACGCACTGACGCGCACACACGCACACACACACACACACACACACGCACACACACACACGCACACCTTGGAGTCGTTCTCTTTGTCGGCACTGCGTTCACCTTCACTTCTCTGTGTAATATCACTCACCTCCCGTGACAGAACACTGCTGAACACCCCCGTTCGCTGTAGTAATTCCGACACTGAAATACATCCAGGTGCGTGTGGGCGTGGAACTACACCTACCTGCAGGTCTATGTGTAGGGGTGCGGGCGTGTGTGTGTGTGTTGCTACCACAGCCGAAACCAACTGCCGTGGTCGAGCCAGACGTGTTTTTTATGGACCTCTGAGGGCAACACGCCCTCTCATTTCGCTGGCTTCAAGTAATGTCTCCGTATCACAAGATAGGAAAATAACTGTATGACCGTTTGGTAGTAGCATTTTGAGGAACCTAGAACTGTTTGGAAAGGGGGGAAAGTGCACTCCAGTTACGTTTACGTTAGACTTGCTCGCGGCGTAATTTGTCTTGCTTCAGCTACTTCAAGCATGATGTCTCGCCACCAAAGCTTCACTGACTGGCAAACAGATTCAACGAACCGTAAAAATGAAAGAAGAAAGGAGTGGACGTTTTGACATAGGAGGTAATTACGTCATAGTGCAGTGTGTATTGTGTGTGAAAAGTGTGGTGTGTACATTTAACAGACGCATTTACTTCTGTTGACCGGGAAGCCACTCCTGGCTGTCACGTGACTTGGTTAATTGCATAAATTACCACTGTGGTCTCAGAGCCGACACAGCTGACCCCAAAATTACATCCTATGTGCATCTAGCTTGAGTGCAAGTAGTGCCTGGATTTTTACTGCTCAAGTAGTTGATGCCGTTTTTAAGTTTAACCGTCTTAACAATAACATCGACGACTGTGTCTCGTTCGTTCGACGAGAGTGACTACTGCAGAAGAATGCTCTTCGTCGTTACGGACCATTCTTTCTGAGCCGGGTCACGCTGATACGAAAGCGAGGCTGGGGTGTGCATAAGCCAATGCAGAAGGCCGGCGTGTCAGGAAATATTATCTGCACCGTCGCCTAAACCCCGACCTCGGTGACCCCACCTCATGAATAGTCCTAGGGAATGGCCGACGGCAGACTCTTACAGTCTTAGACGCACAATTAACAGTAATGACAGAGCTTTCGGTAGTTTCCATTTTCAGCCGTGTCTGGTTTGGTGGGTTGGCTGTCTAGCTGGCTGGCTGCATGGTCCCTTTTTTTATTTCTTGCCAGTGCTACACCTTGTTCTACAGGGCGAAGTGAGAATGCCCCAAGCCGCAACACATCGTCTTTCCTGTCCAAACCCTGTCTTGTTCTCATGACAACGGTTTTGATGCTTCAATTGATTGACCCAGTTTTCTCGAACGAACATGCTGATCCCATGTTTGCTAAGGACTCAACACAAGACTGAAACAAGGCGATCGTTGCTCGCTTCACGTTCGCTTGCAAAGCTCAACTTAAGCAAACAGTGTGACACTACCTTTCTACTGAAGAAATCCATGGCTTAGATGGCACAGTGCAATGCACTGGCACATACTACTTATATATTATAATGTTCAAACACATAAAAGGTTAAAAAGAATCAATTTATTGGGACAAAACATAACCTGCAAATTTTCGGGGTATTCCCCTTTATCAAGCAACAAAACGACACTTAAAACAACACTTAAACGGTGAAAAACGATGAAAAATGAGATGGAAAGCTAAGCCACCTATCTGTTTTTATTTCAGCTGTGTTGTTGTTTTTCTGTCCAGGGCTTGGAAAAATGTTGTTTTGAACCTTTTTTGGTTTGGATCTTGTTCTAGAACGCTAGCAGTCATTCTTGTTTTAGATTTATTTTTATTTTTTTATAATGCCCACCAACAAGTCGGCGGAACTATCGGCGACATAAACACCTCTGAATCCAAATTTAAAACATCAATTTCCCAAACCGACACTGTGCATCACCAGTTTCCCGAATTTGTTTTCACTGCGTTTTTCCTGTGTCGTGGTCATGACCGATCGGTCTGTCGACAGTTGAACTAAGACCAGGAAAAGGTTTGCCCATCACTCCCAGTCACGTGACGTGCAATATGGCGGGCGCGCCCTGTCAGTCCGGTTAGTTTAGGACCTGCATCTTTCTCGGACGTGGTGCTCGTTTCGCGGCAACTGACAGACCCCCAATCCATTCTTTACGTTGTTAACTGTCTGGCTTGCGTCAGAGGCTGTGGAGTCGGAGATGGCGAGGTTTTTTAGAGTGCCTAGCTTAACCCCTTCGCTGTCATGATGTCACTTAAAAACGACCAGTAAAAGTGCGAAATATGAAACCCTTAAGCCTTTTTCTCTTCTTTTTTTTTTTTTGCACTGGCATTTAAAAGGATTTTCATCAAAATGCATAACATTGAAAGTAGATGTGCTATAGGACCGGAAAATATACTGTTTGCAGGCGCGTCCGTGTATCTTTGACCCCTGAAAATTTTACAGGCTGGGACAGTGAAGGGGTTAACTGAGCCCGATTTCTTTGTTGCCGTCTTTCTGTGTGTCTTGGCCTTAAGACCTCAGCCGCAGGACTTATCGCAGTGAGTCGCAACAGACGCTGAAGCAGATCGAGTTTGTGGCTTGCGCTGCACTGCAAACCCAGTTCGACCGTACATGCGACAGGATGAAGGACCCGTGCAAACTCCAAGCACCTGTTTACAACATCCTTTGAAGGAAAGTGCCGGAAGGCGATGCTTCGAGAGTGTGGGACCCGTGTTCACTTCTTAAGGGTCAGCACTTGTTTGTAGACACTGTCTTGTGACTTTGTCCCTCACAGTTAATGAAACATTAGAAATGGCTCTCATATCTGCCCATCTTAATGCAGGAATCACTCTGGTGGTGACAGTGTAGCAATAAGCATATAATCTCCCTCTTCTCCCACCTCCATTCGCCCGTCCCTAATAAGCCCTGTGGTTTCTGTGGACGTTAAGCACCATGAAAGAAGAAGCAGACACTGAAATCGTTGCTGCGGCATTCTGTTGACTCGAAGTTCAGTTTTCGCCTATTCCATTTAAGAATCTCAAATGAGCAAAACAGGTTTCATGTGTGTGTGAACGACTTCTAAAACAAGGAAATCAATGAATATTTAATTATAGCAACTGGTAAGCGAGTCGGCATTCATTACAGTGTACAACAGTAAAGCTTAGACTTAGAATGTCTTATTCTCAAGTTACTGCGCATGCAGCCGTGCGAGATTAAAAGTTAATAGCACACTGACGTTAATCCAGGGACCGAATTGCGTTATGTTATGCCAGATGTAAGGGATAAGCTTAATGTGGTGAACGAACACCACTGTGATTATGTAAAACTCAGCAGCCACTGACCGGACAGCGGCCTCCCCTGTGCGGCAGCCAGCCAGCAAGTCGTGTGATGTTAGCCCTACAAAAACGACAAGGCGGAGAGCAACTTTCCAGAGCTCAAGAGCAGTGAGAGAGTCGAGGTGGCCGTCCTGGGCTGTCCGTCCTAACGAGCCTTCTGGTTTCCGTGGACATAAAGAATTACTGAACCGTGCTTCGGCATTGGTCACAACTTGTCCCTAATATGTTAACTGACATCTGAGGACATTAAGCATCAATTCATCAGCAACTTTCCAGAGCTCAGGAGCTGTGTGAGAGTCGAGGTGGCCGTCCTGGGTCCCCGTCCCAAATAAGCCTACGGTTTCTGTGGGCGTAAAGCAACACTTCAACCAAGCAGCTTTCATTCAGCGACAACCAGTAAGCAACCTGTGTGGCTCTGACCACGGGCCGCAAACGACTCACTGGACAGAGGGCCACGTTAACGTGACGGAAGCATCTCCAAGGGAACGACAGCGAACAGCAAGTGTCAGAGGAAATCTGGACTTTCCCCGGACCAACGACAAGTCTCAGAAGAAGTGCAGACTTCTCCCCGACGAACCCCAAGTGCCAGAGGTACCGTGGACTTCTTCCCGATGAAGGGCAAGTGTCGTAGGAAGTGTAGCATTCTTCCCGACGAAGTGTCAGAGGAAGTGTGGACCTCTTCCCGACGAAGGGCAAGTGTCAGAGGAAGTGTGGACTTCTTCTCAACGAAGGGCAAGTGTCAAAGGAAATGTGGACTTTGGCTCGACACCGTTTACTTTGTGCCGCTGTGACCCTTCGCCTCTGACCGACTGGTGCAGCTCGGCTTGCTGCATGCATGTCCCCGCTCGGCCCCGTCCGCCCCGGGGACCCCTGATCTTTCTATGATCTTTGCCACTATTTGTCACAGCCTTGCAGTGCAGCCCCCCCCCCCCCATCGCTCCCCCGCCTCCTTTCAGCCATACTTAACTCCCCTAGTACAGTTTGCGATCATACGACATAATTAGGTACGATTTGTTGGCTGGTTGTTACAACTGATCGTGCGTACGTTTCGTAGGATGAAGTGGGCGCCGACTTGTTGGACCTTTTCGTTACAGTGGGCGTGTGTGGGTGTGCATTCAGCTCTGTTCGTTTCTAGGTCGTCCTGATTCAAATGCGACTCTCCCCCGAGGTGAGGGTGAATAATCTAACAGGATCGCGCAGACGACACTCAGGTGTCTGGCCCGACGTCACGCGGCACGCATTGACAGCAGCAGATACCGATCGGTGAAGTGGCAGTTGGAGTTCACAGCAGACGACAGTTTGGTGTACGATTTACCAACGACTTTTCATTTCACTGAAACTTCACCCAGGGAATGATCGCCGCCAGCGTCTGTGTGATGGATTTATCAAAGCAGATCCGACCTATTCGATCATTCAGTTAAGGGAGGTGCGGTGGACGGTTGTGGGGTTGTGGACGTACACGTCTGACAGAGCCATGGAGGCTTACGTGGAGATGGATACCGACGTTGCTGCTGTCGAAAGTTCCCACGCAGACCAGGTATATAATATTCACATCTTAACCGTTCGATTCCAATCACCGAGGTTGACGGGTGTTTCTCACAAGCGTGACACACGCGCCTTTGTTTTGTTTTTCTTTAGAGACAGGCTTGACGACTGAAGCATGAAGCAGCCATACAAAGCCTGAACAACGAAACTTTTAACTGCACAGGCAAGGTACACCTTTACAAACCGATTCAACTTAGAGACAGACGCGACTACTGAACCTTCAATTAGCGTGCGTCACGCCAGACTGATCAAAGTACTTCTCCATTATTTGGGGGGGGCAATTTATTTAATGTGAGCTACGCCTGGAGTGGCCAAGTACATTTCTGGAGAAATCTTTCTGCTGATTTAAGAGTGCGGTAAAGTTAGAATCTACTGTGGTTCAGTAGCAATAGATAACTTTTGTATAGCGCTGTTCTCTGATCTACACACACTCACTGCGCTTTACAACAAACATTCTCCGACGTTTTCAACTTTAAGTGAAAACAGTTTCAATTATCGCAGGTATTATAATTATGATAGCTAACAATTATACAAAAATAATGTGTATGTGTATGAAAAGCAGCAATATATTCAAGAAAGAAAATAATCTCATCACATAAAAAACCCACAAAAAAAACATGCTGTCATGTTTCCACCCCTCCAAATGCAAACAAACGAAAGCCTCCATGGCGGTGAAAAAAAAACATCACCCACCCCGTGTTTGGAGAGCTATTGCACTTCTTTGTTGCCCCGTTTTGCTGTTGTTGATGCTACCTTCCTTTGTTCTTTCCTTTCTGTTAATTTTATTCTTCCCTGTCATTTTTTTTTTCTTTTTTTTTTTCTGTCTACTTTTATTCCTTCTGTTTTTTTTTTGTTTTTTTTTTTTTTTCTTATTCTTCCCTCTCATCTTTTCTCTGTCTATTTTTTATTCTTTCTGATATTTATTATTCCCTGTCATCTTTTTACCCTACCTTTTTCCCTTCTTTTATTCTTCCCTCTCATCTTTTTTCTGTCTACTTTTATTCTTTCAGCTGTTTATTATTTCCTGTCATTTTCTTTTCTACTTTTATTCTTTCCTTTCTTCCTTCTTGCCCCCCTCCCCCCACCCCCTTTCTTATGTGTTTCTTGCGATGCTGAAGGTGATATACTTCTCATCTTTGCTGTGATCGCGGTTCTGGTCATGTACATCTTCCACATGCACGTTATACACGGTTCTGGTCATGTACATCTTCCACGTGCACGTTATACACAATCATGAGCCAGTCATGGCCGATGGAACACTTTGATTTTACCTTTTTAACAATGTAGACCTGTGTGCCAACGGGATAATTTGATTCAATACCAACCGGTCATCATGAGCCAGTCATGGCCGATGGAACACTTTGATTTTACCTTTTTAACAATGTAGACCTGTGTGCCAACGGGATAATTTGATTCAATACCAACCGGTCATTGTACTTAGGAAGTGTGTGCCTGATGTTCAGGTTGTCATTCCATCTTAGATAAGGCCGCAAAAGTAGCAGACAGCCTTGAGGGGACTGGTCAGGTCCTTGTAGTGTGGTGGTGATGATCGGTGACTAACGCCTTGTGGGGACTGGTCAGGTCCCTGTAATGTGGTAACGGCTTGTGGTGACAGACCAAATCCCTAACGCCTTGTGGTGACTGGTGAGGTCCCTGTACTGTGGTAACGCCTTGTGGTGACAGACCAAGTCCCTGTAGTGGTGTGGTGATGATGATTGAGTGACTAATGCCTTGTGGGGACTGGTGAGGTCCCTGTAAAGTGGTGATGATCACCGAGTGACTAACGCCGTGGCCAGACTTCTGACGGTGAGTGCATGGTGGGACGACCGCATGCTGTTTAAGGTGTAATTTTCTGATCTTTAACTGCCACGACGACCATTAAAGCTGTTGCTATCGTCAGAGCTGTTTTCAGCTCTTTCCGTTTTGAACACATACAACAAAGTGCTGTCTTGAAGACCGATTTGTCTGTTCTAGTGTGAGTGTGTGTCTTCCTCCCACCCCTCTCTCTCGTGCACACACTTACATATTACACACACACACACACACACACACGCACACACACACACACACACACACACACACACACACACACACACACAAACAAACAAACGCGCGTGATTGCATAGCGAGAGAAAGAGAGAGAGGGAGAGACAGACGGACAGAGGCAAACAGACAGACGGAGCAATATCCACAGTAATTCCTGTCTGTACAAGTACCGTTGGTTGTCCTGACAAACGCCCTTTGTCAAGCTCTCGCAGACGCCATGTCTACATAGGCTGTATAGGGGTGAATCTAGTATACAAAGCCGAAGCAGTCACTTTCTACTATTTGCGCTGATTTATTTCAAGACTGACAAAGGAATTGCTAACGAGATGCGCCAAACCCGAGAAGGTACGAAGTGAATACAGGTGAGGACCGGTTCCCAGGAGGTGTGGGCTGTAGGTACGCCGTGTATCGTTTTGGCCACGCTATTCATGCCCACGGTTACAAGTACTGTCGTCCTATTCACCGTGCTTACGACTGGTATACAACCTATCAGACATGCGTGTCATGTCCCCACTGTCCTGTCGGTGTGCATAACATTCAACACATCGCACGTGCGCACGCATATACAGGGTTTGCGTCAACCGATAGTTTGTGCTGTTTTGCCTGATAATTAAAAAACAAAACAACAACAACAAAAACAGCATTAAAAAATTATACCGGCAAAATCCGTAGTTGGTCAGACGCGACTTTCACAAAACAAATTAGACTTTAAAAGACGCATACGTACGCTCGAGCAGACATGAAAACAGTACATGTAAACACGAAAAGGAACCATCCAAACCAAAACAAACATTGCACGTTGAACAGCCACTGACAAGTGTAAAACGTGTGTGAGTTTTTGCTGCTTAACGTCCACGGACGCGAGAAGGCCTATTAGGGACGGGTGAAACGTGTGGAAAATTCGAACCACTTGAACAAGCAAATGTCTGTCCTTGCTTTATGAATAAATTTGTAAATTATAAAAGTAAAACAGAATCCAAGTGTAAGATGGTGCATGTTTTTAAGACACAACTGCAAATTCCAAAAGAAATGACGGGAGGGAGGGGGAGAGGGGAGGTCTGAAAACCACACCAGTAACGACTGTCAGTTTCACCCCTCCACCCCAACCTCGTGTTTTCTTTTGCTTGCGGTTGCTGTCGTTGGTGTTGTCCTCTTTGTTTTTTTGTTGCATGCCACGGATTTTTCTCTATAGCTATTCTATCAGATTTCGATCATCGTTGCTGGCAGAAAGCTGACTTTCGACGATTAAGTAACATTTTAGCACCCAGGTTTAGTCAACCAGCTAGCTATAACAGAAAGCTGAAAACTGGAATGCATTCTTGAGAAGAGTTGTGACACTGTTCTACCGTGTTGCGACTCGTTTGCTGAGAGAGGGTTGTATTTGCATTGAAATCGTACTCACCACGGACGAGGAAACGGCGATGAAGTTGGTCATTTCAGTCTGAAGACGCCGAGAAATCACCGTAGTGCAGACGATGACGTCAGAAGCTGTTGTCCTCCAAAACGTTGTCGTTAACGTTGAATGCAATATCCTTTATGTCACGTCCACCAATCATCCATTGTTTCATGGTAGTTTTTTCTAATGCTATTAATACACAAGGAAGTAGTTAGTTCTTGGATTTTAACGTCCAGTCAACCGCAAAGGGTCACTCTAGGATGAATCACACATTCAAAATTCGTTTACAGTTCAAAATGCAAGCATTGCGCTCCGTCACAGTTCTGGGCACAATACAGTTATCAGCAACTTGAACCAAATCACTAACGGTCAATAACAAGCGCATCTCAGTACTTACATTTCACCCAGCTACAACCGACAGAACTATCACGTTTTATTATTTACATTTCACCAACCTACAACCGACAGAACTATCACGTGTTCCACGGAGGAAGCGTCAAATGACATATTAAACTGTGTTGATTTAGCAGAGACGTTGAAACTATACTTGCGAGTCCATTTCTACAGCTTTCTTGTGCCAAGTGAATACGAACAAATCGCCATATCTCAACGACACCTTTGCCAGCGGTGCTGTGACAGAGGAAGAAAGTCTGTTATAACTGCAGCAGTACGTCCGACAACGCTTGATGTGAAAAACCTCGAATAGCCTGCATCCCATGTGAGTAGGTATAGCGGGGGATTCAGCATTCCGGATGCTGTGTGGCTGAACGCAGTGCAGCACCTTCTCTTGTTCTGATACAAGTCTGAAAGCTCCGCTCTGGTCAGGTCAGGATGGTGTCCCAGAAAAGCCCGTAAACTCACTGGCACATTTAAAAACACTGTCGGAAGTAAAATGGCTGGTGGTCATCTCAGGGTGACCATTTCTTTCGTTTTGGCAGTCGACGACGTGATGTGTTCGGTCAGCAAGTCTCGATCCACTGGCTTATGAGCTTGCTAGTGAATAAAGCACGAAGTTTGGATGTACTTCCAGAGTACATGCACTATTGGACACCATGTTATCTTGGACGGTGCGTTTTGAGTTTGAAACGCGTGAAGCTGTGCAAGAAAAACACTGATATTTCAATTTGTGTACTCCACCATCGGGAACAAAAGTATTTTTCCTAATCCTGTTGTGGGGTGCTCAGTGTACACACTGTTTCTTGTGTTGTAGACACAGCAGAAAAAAGCTGCACCTTGTGCAGTTTTGTATCAGAACACGAGAAGACAGTCAGTGTGATGATTAATGCTGCGTAAATTAATTTAACAGTAAACAGATGTTTAATAAAGTGTTACGAGAAGAAAATCGAGAAACAACAAAATCAGGAAGTTTGCATCAGCTGTTAGCAGAACATCAATAACGGGGGGTGGGGGTGGGGGGCATATTTCGGAGTAAGGGAAAATAGGTAAATCAAGGCAAGAGCAGTGCAGAAAAGAAAAAAAAGAAAGAAAAAAAAGGTCTGTACCAATAAGCCCCCCAAAGCCCCCCCCCCCCCCCCCCCCCCCCGCCCCTATAACAACTTGAGCGAGTGCGCATTGCCGTGTCAAATTCTGCACGTGCAACTCGTGGTTTTAAGTTCACACGTGTAGCTGTTCGACTAGAAAAACCTCTCGACTGGCATTGACATAGAGCTGTTTCGTTTTTCTTTTTCTTTTTTTAATGCTTTGTGAGAGGTACAGTTAAGACTAATCCATGAAGGAGTGAAGAGTATACGTGGTCAAGACTAATTTAATTTCTTAATGCTTTACTCTAGATATATATTAATGTCACTTGGCAGTATACATTTCTCAAATGAATTTTCTTTTTGCGCACATACACACGCACGCACGCAACACACACACACACACACACACACACACACACACACACACACACACACACACACACACAGTGGCCTGGAATGTGTACATTCTATTAGACCTGTGTGTTTGGTTCTTCTTTAGTCACTCATTCCCTTGTTGACTGTGAATTTTGCTGAAAGGCACTGGTGGGCCAAAGCAGCGTGTGCCTTGACTGTCTCAGAGGAAAACAACAACTTCTTTCTCATAGAAAGCCAAACAAGGGAGAAATTGAAAGGGACAGAGGATGACATGCATGTGACGATGGCTCATAGGTGGGCGTTGTATAGCAGTAGTATACTAGTAAGCATGGTGAACTTGACAATAATTAATACCAGGTTGTCAGCATGGTGAACATGACGACAATAATTAAAACCGTGGACGTTGTATACCATGTTGTCAGCATGGTGAACATGACGACAGTAATTAAAACCGTTGAACAGGAAAAATAAGGAAACATTCAGTGTGTACGGAATCATAGCTATCGGAGCGACATTAGTTTCTTTTTCTCCTTGTAAGTTCTTTATCAAAATTGCTTGAATCTCTCACCACGAAAAAGAAGAAAGTGAGAAAGAAAAAAAAAAGAAAGAAAAAAAGAAACGGGAGAGGAGAGGTGGAGGAGAGGTTGGGAAGAGGGGTGTAGTAGGGCGGTTAATTGTCAAGAAAGGCGTATTTCAAAAGGAAGAGGCTCGATTTGCCCAAAGTGTGATGACAGATGAGTTCTCTACACAACTATAATACCGCGCATGCTTCACCTTAGCTTTGCCGTTCCACATCAAAGCGCTTGTCAAATCTGTCCGGAAAAATAGCGCGTTTTGACGAGGAACATTTTCGGTCATGGCTCAAGTACAAAATGCTCTTGTATGCTGGCTTCGTGCTGTTCCTTTTCTCTCCTTCTGTCCCACGCTGAATACGATGTCACAGAACTTCGACCCTGGCACGATTTATGAATCGATATAGCCTGCTTACATTTGGTATAGGAGGCCAAGATGGTAATCTGGGAGATTAGGCCGATATTTAGAATGTGCTCTCTCAGTCTCTGTCTGTCTGTCTGTCTGTCTGTCTGTCTGTCTGTCTGTCTGTCTGTCTGTCTGTCAGTCAGTCTGTCTGTCTGTCTGTCTGTCTGTCTCTCTCTCTCTCTCTCTCTCTCTCTCTCTCTCTCTCTCTCTCTCTCTCTCTCTCTCTCTCTCTCTCTCTCTGTGCATGTGTGTGTGTGTGTGTGTGTGTGTGTGTGTGTGTGTGTGTGTGTGTGTGTGTGTGTGTGTGTGTGTGTATAGGGCTGCATGCAAGGATTTTACGAGAGGCCGAGAAACAGAGAGAGAAAGAGATCAAAAACTTTCATACTCAAGGATAGTAACGCTAGGTCTATTTGGAGCTGTCTAACAGCCAGTACTTGCTATACTACAAAAGAGAGACAGAGAGACCGACAGACGACAGAGATTGAGAGCTTATATTATCATTAATATTGAAGGCTTGTTCTTTCTTCTGTTTATCCTGGAACAGAGTAAAGAGATCGACTCTGCACATTGCAGATCATTCTACTGGTACATTTCAGCAGGAGAAGAGACAGGCGTTCGAGGTGTGGGAATTAAGGTAACTGTAGTAGGCCCCACCGCTCTCTTTGTTCTGTGAAGCTGTCGGCTCGCTGGCTGCCCCACGTTGAACGGAGCTTGACAAATCGACAGCTTTCGTGCGGCGCCTTTGTAGAACTGGTTCTTCTCCTTCTTCGCCCTGATATATCCGTACTGGTTGACTGGGCGTAAAACACCAAGTTACTTAACTCTTCTCCATCTCCCTGCTGTGACGTACACGTTAACATTTCATGTTTCTGCACCGAGGACTGGGTCTCTGAACGGTCATGATCGTGTCCAGCGTTTGATAGTTGACATCGTTTGCGGGATAGCAAACTGCAGTTATGACAAATCGTTGCAGTAACGCTTTAATCCTAAGTCGTTTTCTTTGGAAAGTGACGCACCTTGCGGTTATGCCGTCCCGTTAAATATCTTCACTGGAGCGATGATAGTTCGTACATGTACTGTTTACGTGTTTTATAAGTCGTCTTCAAATGATTTTTGCACACACGCACGCACGCACGCACGCACGCACGCACACACACACACACACACACACACACACACACACACACACACACACACACACACACAGAGTAAGCCTGGGTCATCGGTGCGGCTTGTACAAATGTCAACAATAATTGCGTGTGACTGGCATTTGCAGAGGGCAGAAGCAAAGAGATAGCTACAGGTTACATACACATGCACACTTTCAGTCAGTGACAGTGTGCTTTACGTATGTGTGTCTCCTGTCTTACGTGTAGATGTCAACGATTGTTTCCTGAGTTTTCAGTCTTAGCTTATGTTAGACTGTGCGTTTGTTTTGAATACCCCGAAAAGAGCAACAAACACTGAAAGATTACTAGTTTTTTTCTTTTTTTTCTTCCATTCTTCCCCATCTCCTGGAATCTTGGCCCCCGCCAGTACCTCTACGGAGACAACTGGATGTTAAACAAGTTATAAAACGGCAGTCATCGTCTTTTTTTCCCCCTGCTTCTTCTACTGCATGCACTACCACTAATTAATAATAATTAAAGTATTTGTAAAATGCAAATTACACACACACACACACACACACACACACACACACACACACACACACACACACACACACACACACACACGCACGCACGCACGCACGCACGCACGCACGAACGCACGCACGCACGCACGCACGCGCACGCACGCACACACACATACTACTGCTGCTGCTACAACTGCATGGTTTAATTGCCCTCGTGATTCTCCTTTTCGATAGTATCTTGCCTGTTGAGACACATTGCTTACTCGCTGTCTTGTCTGTCTTGTCTGTCCAGGTCAACACTGAGCCTGCGGCTGCGCGAGTGGAAGCGGAAGTTGCCGACAGCACCATGACAGACGCGGAGAGTATGCGCCTTGAGGAAAAACTCCGACAATTTCAAAACGACATGGCCACCGAGCAATGTAGGCTACTTTAGTGTTTTTACCGCCATAAAGTTTTTTTATCGGTAGTTTGATGCGTTTACTGTCTGTCTGTCTGTCTCCCTCTGAATCTGTCTGTCTGTCTGTCTGTCTGTCTGTCTGTCTGTCTGTCTGTCTGTCTCTCTCTCTCTCTCTCTCTCTCTCTCTCTCTCTCTCTCTCTCTCTCTCTCTCTCTCTCTCTCTCTCACGCACACACACACATACACACTGTCACACACACACACACACACACACACACACACACACACACACACACACACACACACACACACACACACACCACTCTCTCTGTCTCTTTTTCTTATGGTTGATTGATTCCATCATTGGTAAGATGGGTTTCTTTCTTTATTATTCACGGAGCAAAATTGTGCTTAACGCTTAGCCTCTTACACTTGGAAGTGTAAAATATGTGTTTCTGTATAATACTTAAATTAGACAAGTAGAGAGAACGTGCCTGCTGCACAGTCTCTTTAATTATCCTAAACGAAGAGCGGTTTTCCGGGGCAACGTCAGTCTGTGATTCACCGGTGCTGGAATGCTGTCTGCCTGGGTCCTCAGACATGTCACCATCTGGACCAAAGCCCTCACAAAGCCGTCTGCCGGGCTGCCAACGTGTTTGTAGACCCGTTCAGCATCTTTTAGCATCCTCCTCGCAGTTTAGGAGCAACGTGTTGGTGTTTTTTTCGGGCGATGTGCCCAAGAGAAACGACGCGTCCGTCTCGATCATCTATCTCTGTTTGTTTTTTATGCGCCGCTGGAATTCTCACTCGGGATATTTATACATATATATACTAAGACTTGTCCTTTGTCCCTGGTGTTGTGTGCGTTTTGTGGTGGGGTCGATTCCCCCTGTCTCTCTCTTAAAACGCGTTGGTCAGAGAGGTGTAATTGTCGGAGTGGAGACGGGCCCATCGCGGGGTTGGTGAGGCGGGAGGCTGTCCTGATGGGGCTGCCCTTCTCCAGTCTCTACTACTTGGACAGAGCCAGGAAGATAATTCCCATTTGGATCGCCGCGGACGCAGCAGGTACAGCAGCAGCAGCAGCAGAAACAGCAGCGGCGGCAGCGGTAGTAGCAGTTGATGCGACGGAGGAATGTGAGTGTGATGAGGTGTTAGTGATCTGTAGCCATTGGATTCTAACGGCCCATGGACTAGATTTTGAGTCCTCTGCCCTGAGACTAAGGAGATGATGAACGGGAGGGAGTTACCGCCTGGCGCGGATTTCGAACCAGGGACCTCTTGCTTCAGGGTCCATTGTTTTCACCGCTTTACAATGTCTCCTCCGTGTGGAGTTGTGGAGTTTATGTAGTCCGTATGTTTCGAACGTTTTTTTTTTTTTTTCTTCGTTTTTTTTCTTCGTTTTTTTCTAATGTACGTTTTCGTGAGGATGTACCTATGGTATTTACACGCATGCCAGGTGAGAGTTGCCGTAGGCGACTCAGGTCTTTGTTGTACATGTGTTAAGTATTTCGAGCGCTAATTAACTCCCTTTAGTGTTGATTCTTGTGTGTGTTTGTATTTGTGTGCGTGTCAGTGTGTATGTGCACCAGTGTGTCAGTGTGTGCGTGTGTGTGTGTGTGCGTGTGCGTGCGTGCGTGCGTGCCTGTTCCTTTGGGCTACGCTTTTCTGATTTATGGGGGCATCCGTTTTCGATGACGTACCCTTGGTGGAGTTTGTGGACTTTATATCCATTCAGATGACAGATGAGAGTTACTGTCGGCGATTCAAGTCATTGTTGTTGTGTTTATGTGACGTCTTCGCGAGCGTTAATTAACACCATAAGTTTGTTAAGTTATGACTATGAATAATGGCAATAAGGCCGAGCAGTACCGACCGGAACGTGAAAGGTGAGGGCTAGTTTCACTGTGAGGCACGTTTTGGTATCTGTGACAAAGCGGTCAGAAGAAAGAAGCATGTTTTGGGGCGGGCAAAAGGGCTGAAGAGTGCTGGTTTAAGGCGATTATTCTATGGCGTCGTGAAGAGTTTCATGACGGGGAAAATAAACCTGTTTCGGGGCGGACAAACATGTTGCACACACGAACGCACGCACGCACGCACGCACGCACGCACGCGCGCACGCACACACACACACACACACACACACACACACACACACACACACACACACACACACACACACACACACACACACACACACACACACAAAGTGAAGTTTTATAACAGGGAAAATAAACCTGTTTTGGGGCGGACAAACGTGTTGCGCGCGCGCGCACACACAAACACACACACACACACACACACACACACACACACACACACACACACACACACACACACACACACACACACACACACACACACACACACACGAATTACCAGTAGTAAAAAACAAACAAAAATTCCATTTTGAGTCCTTCTTCCTCTGTCCCCTCTCTCCCCATACTCTTATACTCATGCCTGGTTCTCTCATGCTGACCCCCACCACCCACATCCCCCCGCCCTCTCTATCCATACGCTTCTTTCCATACGCTTCTTACGCTTGTAGAGGCCGACTTGTGACCCATTTTGATGGACACTGTAATGTGTTTTGAGTGTTCCACTAAAACGAAGACGATAGTTTCACAGCGATGGATGAAGGCGGACGCTGCTTGCTTTCCAGTCGTTTGTTTGGTTTCTGGCTGCTTGGCTGGCTGGTCTGTTGACTGGCTTGCTTGCTGGTGTATTGACTGGCTGGCAGGTTGGCTGGTGTGTTGACTGGCTGGCTGGCTGGTGTGTTGACTGGCTGGCTGGCTGGTCTGTTGACTGACTGGCTGGCTGGTGTTTTGACTGGCTGGCAGGCAGGCTGGTGTGTTGACGCCGTGTGACACTGAGACAACAACTACTGGCCAGCTGTAGCGAAGCAGGTCCAACAGGGGAGGGAAGCACGTGTTGCCTGGGGAGATCAAAGATAGGCGGCAGACGATGGGAAGGAAAGGATTAATTGCAGCGTCCTGGGCGTGGTTAGTTAGTTAATGGATTTAACGCCCCGTCAACCGAATGGACAGGACAATAGCACATCGACTCAGGACAATAACCTCACATCACCTCAGGACAATAACCTCACACCAGCTCAGGACGATAACCTCACATCACTTCAGGTCAATAACCTCACTCACATCACCTCAGGACAATAACCTCACATCACCGCTGGACAGTAACCTCACATCACTTCAGGGCAATAACCTCATATCACCTCAGGACAATAACCTCACATCACCTCAGGACAATAACCTCACATCACCGCAGGACAGTGACCTCACATCACCTCAGGACAATAACCTCACATCACCTCAGGACAGTGACCTCACATCACCTCAGGACAATAACCTCACATCAGCTCAGTACGATAACCTCACATCACCTCAGGACAATAACCTCACATTACCTCAGGACAATAGCCTAGCTCACATCATCTCAGGGCAATAACCTCTCCTCACCTCAGACTTAAGTATAATCAGACAACTTGGATAATAATTATTCAGGATGCTACAACGAGGCACTGGCCACGTGATCTGTGTGAGGGAGTGACATGCTTGGCTGCTTGTCTCACTGACTGTGCTATTAATGCATGCATGTACACACTAGGTGAACATGTTACTCACGGTCTGGTAGAAACCTGCTTGGCTGGTTGCTTCGCAGACTGTGTTATTTAATAATGATTACAATAGTAATGATGATAAGGACAGCAATAATAAGGATGATAATGAAATGTGTATAAATCGCAAATCTCTAACACGAAATGGACCTCGGTGCACTGTTCACAGTTCAGATGTAAACTGTACATACATGTTGAGACGCTTCAAGCGGGAAACGACAATAACAATGGCTACAAGCAATTCAAATCACAAGAAGTTAAACAGGCAAGACTTGATTCACACACGCACACACACACACACGCACGCACGCACGCACGCACGCACGCACGCACGCACGCACGCACCCACACACACACACACACACACACACACACACACACACACACACACACACACACGCACAGATCACATCAGTCAACTGAAATAATTGAAGAACAAGTGGATGGGATAGAGAATTTACTAAGCACATTGCAGAGAGCAGTACAGAGTGTATTGCTTTCGGCTGTCAGTTAATTCCGTGCAGGATTTGAAGGGGAGAAAAACAAACTTTGGCACACAGCGAAGCTCAAGTTGGTATTTGACAAATGGGTGGAGGACACTGAGGAAGCCGGAAGAAGAGGCAATAGAACGCTCAGAGAAACCGCCACCACAGTCCTGTGGCTGCTTGCTGATGCTGCAGCTGGTGGCAGATGAAGGCAGACAATGAAGCGCTTTCTTGGCCTATGGTTAGCGGATTAGTTCAAACCAAAGCCATTTCGCGTCATTGGAGTTTTCCGGTCAGGTCTTGGTACGTTGTTGCCAGGACGAGCAAGCCGCTAGTTGTTACCACATCGTGGTGATCATGACTGAAGTAAGTAAGTAAACAGGGTGCTTAACGTCCACAGAAACCATAAGGCTTATTAGGGTCGGAGAGAAGGGGATGGGGGTATGAAGATGTGGGAAGAGGGAGATTATATACCCATCGGTACACTGTCACCACCAGACTGACCCCTGCATTAAGATGG
>OY757546.1:17170455-17180455 GCA_963584105.1 Alviniconcha strummeri | reverse complement strand
ACCTTCGTCAAGGACACGGGCAAGAGCGACATCCAGTACTGCACCAAGCACCAGATGCAGCCACTCAACTTCTTCTGCGAGCCCTGCATCCAGCCCGTGTGCTGCGACTGCACCGTCATCGACCACAAGGAGGCCAAGGGCCACGTGGTGGTCAACGTGGAGGAGGCGCTGGAGAAGTACACGCCCATCCTGGACGACACGATGGCCGACATCAAGACACAGAAGTTGGAGCTGGCGGGGCAGCGGGACGCCCTGGAGCAGGCCGGCGAGACGGTGGACCAGATCCAGCAGGACCTCACACAGCACATCAGGTCCGTCTGCTGGGCGGGGCGGGGGGCTGGGCGGGGCGGGGGGCTGGGCGGGGCGGGTGGGATGGGGGCGGGGCATCTGTCATTATCGTTAGCGGTAGCTGCCACAAAAATCTGAAACAGGAATGACTGCTAGCGTTCTGAAACCAAATCCCCAAACACATAAAAGGTAAAAAAAAATATATAAAAAAATACAAAAACCGCTATTTATTAGGACAAGACAAAACTAGCAAATTTTCGGGGTATTCCCCTATTTAGCTTTTTTTCTTTTCTTTTTTTAAGCTTGTTCAAGAAGATTACCCGAAAATTTGCTGGTTGTCTTGTCCTTATAGCGTCCTTTCTAACCTTTTATGTGTTTGGTAACTGCCACAACTACGATTTTTGTCGCAATAAAAGTTTTGTCAAGTCAAACACTTCTTGTTTTATTAAAGAGAGGAAATTCAATAACTCTCCGTTGAAACTGGCCACTGTCATCATATACGTCTTCTCCTACTGCAGGTCCGTGTTCGACAGAATCCGGGCGGCGTTGGACGAGCGGGAGCGGGAGCTGTACGACATCTCGGACGGCGAGATCAACCGGAAGCGAGAGATGATCGAGGGCCACCTCAAGACGCTGAGCGAGAGAGAGGCGTCCCTGAACTCGCAGTTCAACGGACTGCAGCAGGCGAAGGACGACAAGGACATCAGTCAGATGTTCACGGGCCACAAGACGGCGCGCGAGGTGTTGAGCAAGAAGGTGGACGTGCCCACGGACTGTGTCAAAGACTTCAACGTCACCTTCCAGTTCAGCACGCGCTCCGACGCCTCGATACGACAGCAGATCAGGGACCTAGGAAACATCCTCTTCCGGTCTTGAGAAGGGGAGAGGAAGGAACGGACTATATATATACATATATACAGCTGATCCAGTTTGCAGAGGAAGAAGACATGGGAGTTGTGGTCCTGAAGAAGACATATCTGCTGTACGAAGGCGCGGTCTCTCTTTTACTGTGTATTCACCGACGAAATCAGCCCGGTCTGTTTGGTCCGTTCATTCTTGAGAGAAAAAGGACATGGGTGTTATGTCACGAAAAGGACATATTTGCTGTTTGCGTGTCTCGCTTTTACTATATATTCCTCGACAGAATCAGCCCTGTCCGTTTGTCATGCAGTCTTCGCTCGTCGGACCCTCAACGGTGCGATAGAGACGGTGTGAACAGCGTCTAATGCCCAACGGCGCGATAGAGAGTGTGTGAACAGCATCTAATGCCCAGCGTGCTGCCCTGGTTTGTGGAGCAGTGTGCATGGCTATGTCATTTTTCTCACACCGAGAGGCCTAGGCCAAGGCGTGTGGGGCTTAAAACGTGGTCGCCACAGAGCTGCGCCTGCACTCCCTGTCGTAGCGACGGCGAAGGTTTCAGTGATTATCCGTGCCACATTCAAGGACTCGTTCAGCCTCAGCTTTTTTCTTTTCATTCCTTTTTTCTGGTTCTTCATGAGAGTGTAGAGACAAGAAATGACTTGTCTGGTTCTTCAGAAAAACAGAGACAAGAAAGATCCCCCTTTTTTAAAACACTTTTCTGAAAATAGGAGTCGGAAGTCTACCCAGTTTTCGTGATTCTCGTGGAAAACGTAGAGAAAATGGGGATTACCTGAGCAAAGCGTACCTAACTTGGAATACAGCACACAACAAACTCCTTGCTTACACTCATTCTGAGGGAGTATGTTACACATTTGAAAATGTCTGTATAAGTTACACCTAATGTTGCTTCTTTGATGAAGGAAATGGGATAAACAATAATTTTCATAAAGTTCGTCGCATCAGTGTCGGTTGCGCTTGTACAAATGAATAATTAAATAACACGAGGACGCCTGGCGTCTCTTCTGTGGGATGGTGTAAACAGTGCTGGGGTGGGAGGGGTGTTGAAGAGGTGGGGGGGGGGGGGGGGGGCGAGGACCATACCTACACCATGAAAATGATTCTGTTATCTTGACAATTTAATTCATTCATGGTCATTAGTGGGGGCACGTCCCCAAGATAGTGTTCATCAGCCACAGTGACGTTGCTGAACGGAAACTTGAAACGTATCAGTTTCGAACCCATCTCCGCCTGCTTACCAGACGTGTGTGCCTGACCGCGAATCCAAAAACGGCTCACACGGCAACTTTGTGGGCTTCTATACTGATCTTCCAGACTGTCGTCCAGCTTTTCACAAGTTTTCTGGCCCATGACATTGAATGCAGAATTGTACTGAACAGAGATATGGGCAAATTTAACGTTTTGATCGCTGATGCTTGATAGTAATAATAATAAATACTTGTCGAGCGCCTCCTCTCGAGATGAGCCCTACAGGCGATTCATAACAGCAACTAACAGACAGTAGACACTGACCACTGTTTTAACAGTAATACACAGATAACTTACGTTCATGTATGGTAAATACACCGCAAAGGCATGTGAGCAGGCCTTTAGTTATTCACACACACACACACACACACACACACACACACACACACACACACACACACACACACACACACACACACGCACGCACGCACGCACGCACGCACGCACGCACACACTCACACACACGCGCACGCACGCACGCACGCACACACACACACACACACACACACACACACACAGAGACTGGCACACACACACACACACACACACACACACACACACACACACACACACTGGCACACACACCGTGATAATGGCCGAGGAGGAAACCGTCAAGCACCACAGTACAAACAACAGTTAAAATTAAACCATGTAGGGCCCATGTGTCGAGACACGTGCGACACGTGAAAACAGAACGTGCTGACTATTCCCACAGCTTCTGACGGCGTGGCTTGTTTACCGAGACACTGGCAACAAGTGCTAAAGCTTTCTGTAGGAGAGGAAAGGCGGTGTAAACCTGTGGCTCCTGGATGTATCCACCGATTCTGGAACCGGTCTGAATGTGGCACTAGGAGGAAAGATGGCTGCTGGAATCCGAGCACTGTAACGCACTGAGAAGGCAGGAGGGGCGCAATAATATAAGGAAGACGGGACAGACAGAAAGGTTTGCCATATAATCTTTTTCAGGCAAAGACAGTGAACAAACTAAGATGCTGACAGGATTGAGATAGGTGGGACTGAAAGTTAACGATGGGACAGGAAAAACAGTTTGAACACTGACCTGGAGACATTCGCTTCAAAAATTAGGTCAGAAAGGAACTGTATCTGAAAGGAGGCTCCTTTACTGTCTTTAAAGAATTTAAAATTAACGCAGACTCTTAGATTTTTTAACTGCATGGCCGCAGAAGGAAATGGCAGTTAATGCAGGCTACAGAGCTGGACATATTTTTCCTGCAAATATACTTGCAGGTTTCGGTGCTGCAAAATAATTGTGTTACACGTGCAGTTTTACAGGCGAGAAAATCGGAACGTAACAGATAAGTTTACCTGTAGGCTAAGTGCACTGTCAGATTCCAGTGTTAGGAAGTGTCACACCAGGTCCGCGGGTTGGAGGATCGAAACGTGTGGTGCAGGACTGTGGTGGTGCATTACCGTGGACAATGTTGTACAAGTGTTGCAGTCCAAGGGAAATAATTCTATGAACTCTTCCATGAAAGCTGACGATAATACTCTTTCACATCATGCGATGTTTACTCTTTCTAACGTTATTCGCTTCGTTTATTGCTGACTGCTTTTGGTTATGAAATCGTGTCTGTTGATATGCGTTTGCTTTATTTGCATCGACCATTATGTTTGCTAAGCATAGCTTCCAGGAACTAGTACTATATCCACACACAAAAATCCTTTTTTTTTCTTTCTTCTTCTCACTTTGGCCAAATTTCCGTCAGTTCTGTTGTTTTGTTTGATCAAGATTTATTTACCAAATCTTGTTTCAGATGCAAGTCAGATATTGTTCAGTCTAAACTACGATTAAAGAGACCAAGAGACTCAAAGTCCCAGCTGCTGTTGTGTCTCAGCAATGTTGGAGCATTAGGGTACGAACATTGTACCGAAGTGCGTAGCTTTGTCCGTGATATGTTTGCTGTAAGAATTCTGCTAGAAACCTCCGATCCTTCATTAAACATGAGCACTGTACCTAACGTCGGCTTATTTCTTCACGTTATTTGTGGAACTGTTGGCCTTTGGTTTTACCCAGTACTTTCTGGTGGTTTGAAACATCGTACAGTGCATAGTCATTCACGCAACTATCTTGTTCTTAATTTCTATGAGCAAACCGTTCTAGAAGTGGTGTCATCTTGTATTTCTCAGGTAACGCAAAGCGAACAAATCAAAACCAATGCTCTTTTTACTCTTTGCTTCGCGAAACTATCCTTTATGGTAAAATGGATATATTTAGGCCTATACACATACCTCTAACTTAAGGTATCATATTCCCTTCATCGCTTACTGTGAACGACCAACTTTACAAGATGTGTAGTAAAATGAAGGTGCTTCATTCAAAAGTAATACTTGGTTTGTCTTCTTTTGAAAAATGTGCGTCTTTCTTCCTTTTTTTTCCCCCTTTTTTTTCTACTTTGTTGTTGTTGTCTGATACCGCGCTTTCTTCTGATTTCACGCTTTGGCTTGGGTTGTCACAATACATTCACACTACTAAGGCCTGGGCTGTCACAATACATTCACACCAGCAAGAACACCAAGGCCTGGACTGTCACAATACATTGACACCAGCAAGGCCTGGACTGTCACAATACATTGACACCAGCAAGGCCTGGACTGTCACAATACATTGACACCAGCAAGGCCTGGGCTGTCACAATACATTGACACCAGCAAGGCCTGGGCTGTCACAATACATTGACACCAGCAAGGCTTGGGCTGTCACAATACATTGACACCAGCAAGGCTTGGGCTGTCACAATACATTGACACCAGCAAGGCCTGGGCAGTCACAATACATTGACACCGGCAAGGCTTGGGCTATCACAATACATTCACACCAGCAAAAACACCAAGGTCTGGGCTGTCACAACATATTAAAACCAGCAAGAACACTAGGCCTTGGGCTGTCAGAACACATTAACACCAGCAAGAAAACTAGGCCTCGGGCCGTCAGAACACAATGACACCAGCAAGAATACTAAGGCTTGGACTTTGTCGCTGCACACTGACACCAGCAAGAACACCAAGGCTTGGACTGTCATAACACACTGACACCAGCAAGAACACCAAGGCTTGGACTGTCATAACACACTGACATCAGCACGAACACCAAGGCTTGGACTGTCATAACACACTGACACCAGCACGAACACCAAGGCTTGGACTGTCATAACACACAGACACCAGCAAGAACACCAAGGCTTGGGCGGTGTCACAACACACTGTCACCAGCAAAAACGCCAAGGCTCGGGCTGTCAGAACACACCGACACAAGCAAGAACACCAGGACTTGGGCTGTCAGAACACACTGACAAGCAAGAACAACAATGCTTTGGCTTTCAAAACACACTGACACCAGCAAGAGCACCAAGGCTTGGACTGTCACAACATACTGACACCAGCAAGAGCACCAAGGCTTGGACTGTCATAACACACTGACACCAGCAAGAGCACCAAGGCTTGGACTGTCATAACACACTGACACCAGCAAGAGCACCAAGGTTGCATTAAACCGTTGCGCGCTGCATAGTCCTGTGGGGACTATCATCAGCCATGATTCGCTCCTTGCATAACCGCATCCACCCTCCAGAATTGCATATTACCGGGTGACTCCCAGAGTACTCAGTTGGAAAACGCTACATTAACAACAATCCCAGCTCGTATGGATTTCATAGTTCAGGAGCTGTGTGAGAGTCGAGGTGGCGGTCCTGGGCTGTCCGTCCTAACGAACCTTCTAGTTTCCGTAGACATAAAGAATTATTGAACCATGCTTCGGCATTGGTCACAACTTGTCCCTAATATGTCAACTGACATCTGAGGACATTAAGCATCACTTCACCACCTCGTATGGATTTCATAGTTCAGGAGCTGTGTGAGAGTCGAGGTGGCGGTCCTGGGCTGTCCGTCCTAATGAGCCTTCTGGTTTCCGTGGACGTAAAGCTATATTGAACCGTGCTTCGGCATTGGTCACAGCTTGTCCCTAATATGTCAACTGACGTCTGAGGACATTGAGCATCACTTCATCATCATCGTGTGGATTTATGGGGACTTGGGTAAACGTTGTTATTTCAGAAACGTCTCAGTTTATCTACATAGGTGAATATGTGTTTTAAAAGTCGATCATAGGTACAAACAAACGATTCAGCTCAGCTTCTCCAGACATTAGTTATAATGTTCCAATGTAACTCTCATCCAGCTCATCTTAAAGACATGATCCACATCGGTATTTCAGGGCAATGTGTTATCAGGTCAGAAACGAATACTAAGCAGTAGCTTTCCATGACCTGCACTTAAACCTACAGAGCGAATTGTTACAGATATGTCAATTTGATTCATACGTATAGAGATCGTATCCAGTCCACTGATCATCAATATAATATTGTCTAAAGATTAAAACACAAAAGGTTTAAGAGAAACGTATTATTTATGATAAAACAGTACAAAACATGGCATATTTTCTGCATATATATACTCCTTTTTCAAACAAACGAACAAGCCAATTGTTATATGACAAGCAATGGGTGAGAAGAATAGGGAGAAAATAAACACATCTTTTCCTGCGTTTTCCTAGTTTTGTGTATGTGTTTTTGTTGTTTGTTTGTTTGTTTTTGTTGTTGTTGTTGTTGTTGTTTTTGTTTTTGTGTGTGTGTGTGTGTGTGTGTGTGTGTGTGTGTGTGTGTGTGTGTGTGTGTGTGTGTGTGTTCAAACACTAGAAACACACACACACACACACACACACACACACACATACACACTGAAACCAAAATAAGCACACACACACACACACACACACACACACACACACACATACACACTGAAACCAAAATAAACACACACACACACACACACACACACACACACACACACACACATGCACCCCCACCCCCCAACAAAAAACAAACAAACAAACAAATAGCAAAAACAAAACCGCGCATGCACATCCACCCAAAACGTTTCCCCCAAAGAACGATGAGAGATATCAATCATTTGGGCGTGTTTACTTTATACGTCTTGCAGTTATCTCTCCGGACACAGTTACGCGTTTGCCGTTTAGGGCGCTCCCACTGAGCTAGAAAGCTTGTAAAACCCAAGGCGTGATCGAGTTAAATTTAGAACCCGTCCCATCATTCTGAGGTGTCGCCGTTTGGAATGCAAGCCCACGCACTTCAGAGTGTCACTGAGCGGAGAGCACAGCCTGTGTACGGTCTTTGCCATCGCTATCGATTGCTGGTTTCTGCGTGCACAGCAGTAATTGTTACTTGGGCAGCAGTCCGTCTGACGTAATCTGCTTGTTTGCACACTGCCGTTGAAGTAGACAGCTACCACAGGGCCTAAAGATAAGCGTGTCATTTCACAGCAGTCTGACAGCGGTGCGGAGTTTGTCTTTTTGCAAGGCAGGACTCGCACAGGAAGAAACAATTAGTGTGACAGTGTTCCTGAACATTAATTTTGTGAAACATGAACAGACACTACGGAGCGTATGCCAACGAAGCGGGTGAGTCAACATCAAAAACTGCCCGCTCGGACTCAAAGTCAGTTGATCCTTTCTACCTTTCGCATTGTGATTCAGACGTGACGCTGGTGGTGGAGGACAAGAAACTGCATGTTCATAAAGCAGTTCTGTCGGTTCATTCCCCCGTGTTCAGCGCCATGTTCACTGCGGACTTCGCTGAGAAGGACGCCAAGGAAATTCCGCTTCATGGCAAGAAGTATGACGCCATGTTGCAGTTCCTGCTGATGATGTACCCCGTGCACTCCGTCAAGGCCATCAGAGGTATGTACGGTGCATTCTACTTACGTACCCAAACGAAGCTCACGTGTAATATAACAAGCACACTTTCTTCTTCTTCCTTAATTCCCCCACCCCCACCCACATTAACTTTGCAAGTGCAAAGCGCAGAGACCCAGTGCTACAGGGGTATTGCCCTTCCCAGAGCAAAACTAGCTGCACCTCTGTGTAGGTGATTCAAAGCGGAGTTACAAGAAAGGTACCGTTTAAGCTCCGCCCCAAAGATAGGAAAAAGGTGTCCTATGGATACTGAAAATATGTCGTGCCCCGAGGGGAAACAAAAACCGAGGAAACAGAGGAATAAAATTTGAGAAGACAGAGCAGTTACTCCCCTTCGGAAATCTGAGACTGACTGCGTGTGACTTGATCTTTTCCGCTCATGCTTCGGAACGGACTTGAGACAACTGTGTTTTGGGGGTTGAACTAGACAAAATCACTGGCTGCTTGGCCTACTTACAGCAGTAAACAGAATGCACGCCTCTTCTGCCCAGGTTTTCCTGAGTCTGTCTAGTGCATTTCCTGTGTGGGCTTAACGCGTAAAAATTAATCATTGGTCATTTTTGCATGTGACTGCCCATGTGGCAAGGTAATCAAAATCGCGGTCACAGACAATCCTTTCTCTACGGAATACACAAAATGTGTCATACCATACATTTTGTTTAATGTCCTCAGGTGCTAAAAAGCATATTAGGGACAATACAATCTGTGTACAGTTGCACAGATATACCGGGTGACCCCCGAGTGTTCAGCTTGGGAAAGCTGCGACAACACTGGCCTTTTTCTCTCTCCCCACGGCTTGTGCATTTGTCTGACAGGCGGTACATCAGAGACTGCTGTCCTTATTGAATCCACTTGTTACCTTGATGACAAGAGGTTTTGCAGGGGTGAGGGCCTGCCGCTTTGATAACTGACCCCTATCCACCTAATCCCGTTTTGCGTAGCCTTTAATCTAGCCGCCAGGGCTTTCTCCCGTCTCTCCTCTTGCAGAGCGGTGGCTCTTTGCTGAACTTGAATGCTCAGAAGCAATACAGCATACTGAACCGAGGGACATAAAATGAGAATGTTTTGTTAACAACCTTCAATCCCTAATAAGTCTTGTGGTTTCTGTGGACGCTAAGCACGATGTTTACTTTAACACTCCTTCCCCCGTCCCTAATAAGCCTTGTGGTTTCTGTGGACGTTAAGCACCATGTTTACTTGTAACACCTCTTCAAAGCTCAGGAGTTGTGTGAAAGTCGAGGTGGCCGTCCTGGGCTCCCCGACCCTATTAAGCCCTGTGGTTTATGTGGCTGTAAAGCAACATTGAACTGAACTGTTAACATTCAAATAAACAGTGTAGGTTATAAACGCAAGGTGACAGGGAAAAGGATGAGGCTGTCGGTGTTAGTCAATAAAATGTTGCCTTGTGACTTTGCCCCTCACAATTAATGGAAGATGGCTTACACCGCTGTTAATGCAGAATCGTTATGGTGGTGACTGTGTTGCGTTAGTATAGTTTCCCTTCCCCCCACCTCTTTGAGTTCGGTTCCCTCCAGTACCTCGGCGTTTAGTAAGTCTAACATCACCACCACCACCAACAACAAGAGTTGGGTAGGAAGGAGGGGGGCCGCCAAGAAAGAGATGCAATGTGAAGAATGAAGTGATCAGATGCAAAATGGCATGTGTCACCATACAAAACATGCGCATTTATGATCGGTGTGAGAAAGATGTTAAAAATTGTCGTCCACATTCTTTAAAGCCAGAGGAGAGTCTTTTAATGATAGATAAGGATTTTCTTTTTTTTGTTTGGTTGGTTGT
>OY757546.1:17148975-17168975 GCA_963584105.1 Alviniconcha strummeri | reverse complement strand
TCTCTCTCACTCTCTCTCTCTCTCTCTCTCTCTCTCTCTCTCTCTCTCTCTCTCTCTCTCTTACACACACACATACACACACACACACACACACACACACACACACACACACGCACACACACACACACACATACACTCATACACACACGCACACACACACACACGCACGCACGCACGCACGCACGCACGCACACGCACACACACACACACACACACACACACACACACACACACACACACATACTGACCAGTCTGAATAAGACATGCACACTCCGAGCCTCGCTTTCCGGCATTTTTCCTCCAAACTCTGCCATAATTGGTTACGCCACTGAATTGGTTACTCGTCATCTCCGCACAGCTGTCCACTGACGCTGTCACCAGTGCCCTTGGGAAAGGTGTGGGCCCCGTCCTTAATAAACCTTGTGGTTTCTGTGGATGTTAAGCACCATGTCTACTTACTAAGGGGTGCTAATAAATAAGATTGTGGAAGCAAAATAGCGTCGAAGCACGCACTTAAACACGAGGCGCGTCCACCCGGGTAAAAAAAAAAAAAAAAAAAGTGGGGGGGGGGGGGGGGTGCAAAAAATAGGGGCAAAAAAAAATCCGTCTAGAGTCAAACGATTTTGACTGACAGTCCCTTACTGCCATTCATTTGGAGCACCAACGAAACACTGTCTTCTGACTGTTTTCGGAGACCTGCCGGAATCAGTTATGGCAATGGCTGGTGGAAGGCTGTCGTAAACCACTGCTTGGAGTTTGAATAAACGGCATAGACGGTTTTGACCAAAGCTGGCTCACTGGGGCTAGGTGAAGAGCCTGATGATCACGATGTGCGTCAACTGCGAGGGGCCAGTTGGAAAGGCTGGCCAGTAACAAGTCAAGACCTGATTTCATTAACCCCAAACAGATGATGCCTGGTGACGATTAGCCGTCTAGTGTGGGCCTCAGTGAAAATTAAAGCAGTGTCCTATCGTGACCAGCTGTCTAGTGATGGACCCAGTTTAACAAGCATCACAGTGGAAAAGCATTATGGACCTACATATACGTGTGTGAAGGTCCATGAAAGCATTGTCTGATTGTAACCAACCGTCTAGTATGGTCCCAGTTCAACAGGCTTCACACCGAAAATTAAAGCATTGTTTGATCGTGATCAGCTGTCCAGTGATGGACCCAGTTGAACAGGCTTCCCATTAAATGTATTGTCAGGTCTTGGCTGTAATAATAAAAACGTGCGGTGAGGGGCCAGCTGAACAGGCTCCACAGTAACAACAACAGCAACAACAACAACAACAACAACAACAACACACACACACACACACACACACACACACACACACACACACACACTCACTCACTCACTCACTCACTCACTCACTCACTCACTCACTCACTCACACACACACACACACACACACACACACACACACACGCACACACACACACTCACACTCACACACTCACTCACTCACACACACACACACTCTCACACACACACACACACACACACACACACACACACACACACACACACTCACTCACTCACTCACACACACACACACTCTCACACACACACACACACACACAGTTCCCTCTCTCACTGACTGTGTATTCCTGACTGGTGAGCTGTGTTGTGACTGTGCAGGCAAAGGTCTGACGTTGGTGCACAGTGTGCTGGAAGGGAAGTTCTCCGAGCGTTATGCTGATGCTCAGGCAGCTAAACAGGTGAGTGTTTCTGGCCTGTGCGTAGAGTGCACTCAAAATAGCCACGCTGGTCTTAATTGCCTTCATTACAAGAGTGGCGTCATTCGGATGTGAGATTGCCTGCTAGGGTTCAATCAGTCTTGAAGGAGATTGTGTGTTTTGGAAGCTGGGGTCTTGAGTGCACAAGGCCTTGCTGGTGCCTAGGTTTGGGGTGGTAGTGGGGTCCTTGTACACTGAAGGTGGATCCTGGCAAAACAGTGTGGGTGCTTTGAAGTCTTGTATTTTGCCCACACCTTGAAATTAAACCCAGCTTTGCTCTGACATGATCTGTAGAGAGTAACTGGGTCCTTGGACTAATAGCAGCGTACACACCTTCTCCCAAGCAGCCCTTTAGCAGCGCCAGGCACACCACACAGCTATTTAGCTCTGTGTCAGCAGGAGTCTGACTCTGTTGCATGTGGCAGTGCATGGCTGACATTACACAGTGGGGGATGGGGTTACAGGATCATTTGTGTTTCCGTCTTCATTGCATTTAAAGAAGTAACTGAGATATCTTTGTAGAAACTGCAGATGTGAAACATAGCACTTTTGACACTTAAGTGTAATTTGTTTTGGAAGGGAAAAAAACTGTTAGTGGAGTCAAAAGGGGCATGCATGGTTGAATCTTTACTTACTATTACACTGATGTTTGTTTACCATTAAGTGCCAAACAGAAGTTTTCGCAGTCAAACTAAGAACAGCACCGTAAAGTACAACTACTACTAGACAGACATGCAAAGTGGTTTCAGAAAGTAAATTGAATTACCTTGGCTATGGTGGTTTGGTAGTCCACACCCTTCAACAGTGATAAGCACAACTCAGCTACTCTACAGCACACCCATTGTGTACTGTTATATTCCTTACATTTTACTTCTATAAAGTTTTGTCAACAAAACGACTGAAATAGAATTCAAAACATCGCTCAAGTACTATTAAAAACACTGGTATCCAAGCACAGGTATCCATTCCACAACAAGGCGTTGTGTGTCTGCCTGTGGGCAAGACCAAGTGGTAGGGATACTGACACCGGGTTCTCATTTACAACCCCTCCTGACCTGTCAGCTAATTACTCCCATGTTTGTCAGCATGCAATGTGAAGAACAGAGCCTGGAGAGTGCAGAGACCACTACACACCATCTGGGAAAACCTCTGGTCTTGATTTATGAGGTCTGATAATTTCCCTCAAGTGAAAAGGAAGGGAGGAATTGATTATGGCACCATCAATGTTTACAACCTAACAAAACATAAATTACTGCTGTCAAACTTGACCAAGAGGTGCCAGGGGACAGTCTGGCATGTGAGTAAACAGGAGATAACATCCCAAAGATGCTGAGGTGTGAAGAGTGGTGCAAAATCTTTGTGAAAGTAAGAGGAAGGGGGTTGAATCTTGAAGCTTCAGCCGCCATTTTGAAACCCTCTTGTAGCCAGGCAACGGGCCCCTAGAAAGCCCTGGCTGGCCTGAAACTGACCCCAGCAGGGCTAATGAGGTCATATTAGGCAGGCGGCAGGGAGCAGCTAAAGAGTACACTCTGACTGTTGCACTGAGAAGGTGTGCGTAGCAGACAAGGTCGTAAAGAATAGGTACAAGTTATGGTTATGTGTGAGAGACAACAAAACACACACACAAAACAGATTCACAAAATCAGCCTTTCATGAGCTGAGGATGTCCTTGTGTTTGTATTTCATTGCTGAGGGCACAATAGGATTCCTATGTTGAAACACTTTATTTCCTAGCGCTGTTTCTCTGTGTGTGTGTCTCTGTTGATCACATGCTAATTATTGACTATTGTTTCAAAACTGGTATAAAAATATTGTGAGGGTGTGGTTGGTCCTGTGGTGACCCTGTGTGCAGCGGATAGGATGCTCAAGTCCACAAACTCTTCATTTGCCTGCTAGTCTTGCTGCCCATGTTCCTGCTCTCTTCTCTGTCTCTGTGGCTCAGTCTCTCTTGCTCTGTCTCTGTCTGTCTCTGTTTGTCTGTCTGTCTGTCCGTCCGTCCGTCCGTCTGTCTCTCTGTCTCTCTCTTTCTCTAGTCTTTGATCTCTGCCTGCTCCATTTGCAACAGTCATCTGCATGAATTTATGTGTGTGTCTGTGTGTGTGTGCGTGTGTTCCATGCAGACCCTGAGCAAGCTGATCAAGGAGATGAACGTGAAGGGATTTTCTGACGTCAGCGTGGCCACCAACGTCATGGAGGGCCTCTGTTCACTGTAAGTTCCCTTAAACATTCAGTTTCCCTGGTGGAGTCCTTGGGGTGCATGCACAGACAGGGCTGCTCTGGGGCTGGAGAGGGGCTGGGGCAAGTGCAAGTTTATGATAAGAGTTGCCTGAGTGACATAGGCCAAATGTAAAACATTTGTGTGTCATGCCGTTTGATGAAATACTTAAGTTCTAGTGGCATTCTCTTCTCAGCCTCATCCATTCATATCATCAGTTGGAAAGATACTTTCTTTCCACACTGAATTGGAGGTGATGTTCCATGCTTCTTTATCTGATTATGTTGTGTGCTGGCTTTTCCTTGTTTCCTTGATGACTTTATCGATGGTGATAATTTTTCCAGTATCCAGAGTGCGGGTCTGGGAGGCCTGCGACACAACACGGTGGTGATGGGATGGCCGTATGGATGGAGACACAGTGATGACGAACGCAGCTACAAAGTCTTCCTTGGTCAGTGCTGGTCCCTTTAGTGTTGTCTGATCTTCAGCCTTCTCCTTTTTGTCTTCTTCCTTTTCTGCTTCATCTCCTTCTGAATCTTTTTTTTTTTCTCCTGTGTCATGGTTGGTGGGCATTAATAAGTAGTTATCCATCTTCTTCTGCAGCTTCTTCTTCATACATGGCTACATATATACGTGGCTAACTGTATCATTGCGTCTATCTGTTAACACACTGTGTTGAGCAGAACATCACCAGGACACGTTTCTGTGCACATTTTAGTGTCACTGGCAAGTAAACATTCATGTAATCTTCTTCTCCTGTCATGGTTGACAGGGCATTCATAATTATCTCTCTTCTACTTGTGTCTTCTTTTTTGGGGTCTCTTTCTTCTCCTACATCTTCAGTGTCATTTTCATCATCATCTCTTCTCATGTATCTTCTGTTGCACCTTCTTTTTCTTCTGGTTTGATTTGCTTGAGTTTTTTTTTAATTATCTTCCTCTTTCTTGTGGGTGTAGTTCATGCTGAGCTTGGTGACCAGCTGATGGTGTGTAACTGATACATGTGTTTGTTTGCGATGTTACAGAGACCGTGCGTAACGTGAGTTCTGCAGGCCTGGCCCTGCTGGTGACCAAAGGAATCAACCAGTTTCCAGAACCAGATCAGAAACTGAAGGGAACCATTGATGTCTGGTGGATTGTGCATATCCTTTTTTCTGTCCTTTTTGTCCCATTTTTTCATTTGGGTGTGGGAGGGGTAGGAAGCTGTATGCTATTTCATTGGTTGAATACAGGCTTTAGTTCTGAGAGTTTTCTTTTTACAGCAGGAAATTTTTATTAAGGTGAAAATGGCCGTGGTTTGGTTTTGTGTGCTTGTTAAAAGGGTTGACTAACTTCAGTGTCAACCTGGTGCATGGCACATGTGTTAAAGACAAGGTGATAATTATACCATGCAGTGGAAGACTGAGAACATAGTGGCAAGGACCGCACAGTGGGATTATTTTTTTGTGAAGGGCGAAATTGTTTGTTCTACAAGGGAACTAAGGATTAACAGAGATGTGTGTACAAGGGATATTTGAAAAAAATCATTTTATTTAAGCATGATTTCGATTTTAAGGAGCTCTTCTTTGGGGGGATTTCACTGTATTTGAACACTTGTTCCAACTCTGTCATGTCAGAGCTGAGATGCCTTATACAGTGTGTGAGAGAGAGAGAGTGTGTGTGTGTGTGTGTGTGTGTGTGTGTGTGTGTGTGTGTGTGTGCGTGTGTGTGTGCATATACATATATGCCCTGTAAACATGTGTTAGGTTGAAGGTAGACTGGTTGTTTGGGGAGGAAGGTTGCTTTAGATGTTTAATCTTCCAACCTCATTCCTGTGTTATAGCTGGTAATTATTTACTGTGTGCTTGACGGTACATTGAAATCCAAGAACTGTAGTATCTTTACTAACTCATGGATCAATTTAATAAAACTATACTGACTTGCTTCTACATCCCCCCCCCCTCCCCCCCCCCCCCCCCCCCCCCCCCATATGAGGATGTGGTAAACTGTATGTTTGACATCAGGACATCAGGGTTGTCCTTAACACTGCTCACACGATGGTGGTCTGCTGATGCTGCTGCCATTCTTGCTGACCCGTGAGAAACCATGGAAACACTGCAAGCTACGCATCTTCACTGTGGCGCGTATCCTTGACAACTGATGTTCGTTCTTTATTCTGTTTCATTTTTCTTCAGTGTGTAGCAGCCAGTTTTCTTGATTGGAAGACTGTGTCACGTTTTCATGAGGGAATGGGTGGGGAAGTGGGAAGGGGACGTGGGGGGTATAGAAGGGAAAACACTAACAGTGATGTGTTGTCTTCTGCAAATGGGTTTATCCTTCATGTGTTGTTTTTCTTGTTCTCAGGGTATAATTATATAGTGATTTCTATTAAATTTCTCTAAGATGGGGTTTGTAACAACAGAAACCAGAACACTGTATTGAGAAATGGTATTTTATGCTGCGACTCCATTGTAATGTAGCTGATTTTTTTAAATATTTGTGTTGGCTAAATTCCTGAATAGCCGGTGATTCCCCAGGTGAAGGGAGATAACTTGTGCACCGTGAAACTGGGCTTTGCTGAACAGTTTTCTCCCTTCATGTCACATTCTGTTCGTTATTTCAACCTGTTTACTGCCGAGTTGTCTGCAGAAAGGTACTTACTGGCAAGGACCAGAAATATGGGTAGGTGGGGCGGTAGGGAAAGCTATACCTAATACTCTTCTGTCACCACCGATGTGGTTCTGCATTAAGATGGGCAGCAATGACAACCATTGAATGTTTCATTAATTCTAAGGGGCAAAGTGTGTTGGGGTTGTGTGTAGGCTCTGTTTACTGTCCAGGGAGGGTGTCTATAGGCTGTGTTCACTGTGTAGGGTGTGTCTTGTTCGCTGTGTTGGGGCTGGGGCTGTAGGCTCTGTTCACTGTGTAGGGGTTGTGTCAGTAGGTTCTGTTCACTGTGTAGGGTTGTGTCTGTAGGATCTGTTCACTGTGTAGGGTTGTGTCTGTAGGCTCTGTTCACTGTGTAGGGTTGTGTCTGTAGGCTCTGTTCAGTGTATCGATTATGTCTGTAGGCTCTGTTCACTGTGTAGGGTGTGTGTCTGTAGACTCTGTTATGTCTGTAGGCTCTGTTCACTGTGTAGGGGTTGTGTCTATTAAGCTTTGTCGTTGACCAAGGAGCTGAGCATGCTAGCTTTCCTGACCTGTGGCACAGAAATGGAGGACAACAGCATCACAATGAAGAAAGATCTGGAGACATACCTATATCAACTGCGTATTGCTGCTGACGTTGATGTCATTGAAATGGTAAGTCATGTGTGGTGTGTCTGTGGTATGCATGTGCATGCACTCTGCCATTTGTGTGTATATGTGTGTACACATATTGTCTGTGTGTACCTGTATGCATCATTGCATGTGTGTGTGTGTGTGTGTGTGTGTGTGTGTGTGTGTGTGTGTGTGTGCGCACGCGCATGCGCACGCATGTTTTAAAAATAGCTGTTATGGCACAAAGTTTAGTTATGTGAGAGCAAAAGTATTCTATGGCAAAGCTGTGTGGACATGCATTGTATACATATTCAGCATTGCTGTCATTCGTCATTCTTTCATAATTTTAGAGGAAGCAGGACATCTCTGCATATATTTGATGTTATAATCATTCATCGTTCTGACCTGCTTAACTTGTAGAGTAAGCAGGACATCTCTGCATGTATTTGATGTTATAATCATTTGTCGTTCTGACCTGCTTAACTTGTAGAGTAAGCAGGACATCTCTGCATGTATTTGATGTTATAATCATTTGTCGTTCTGACCTGCTTAACTTGCAGAGCAAGCAGGACATCTCTGCATACACTTACGAGAGAACACTGATGATGGAGCAGCGCACTCAGATGCTACGCAACATGAGACTGTCCAAGCCACAGGTATGGTCACAGCATGGAACAGTGTGAGTTCAGTCCGACTCTTTAAGACACACTTAAAAAAATAAAATCAATCAAAAATGGTCTTCAGAATGGTTGATCCACATGGTGATGGTTGATCCACATGGTGACAGGTTCGTTGTTTACAGGGAACTACGATGAGAAAGGTTTCAGAAAAGGGGGTCTTTGAAAGGGCGGTGCATGGTCTTCCTCAAGGGTTCTACAGGGCTGTTACCACGTGTGGTGAAGCTGCCACTTCTTCTGCTTCTTCTTCTTCCCACTTGTAAGCTTAACCTCTCACAAGAGGAATACTCCACAGTGTGGGCTGGACAAGACAGTAGACGTTACGCATGTCAGGAATTAAAGAGAGTCATGGCTGGTTAAGAAGCTGGGTAAAGGAGACGTTGGAGAGGGTGGGCTCAGAGAGCAGCCCACACTCCGAGCATCGCCTTCTGGCACCTTCCTCCAAACTCTGCCAGAACTGGTTTGCCATTGAAGGGGAACTCTTTATCTCCGTGTGGCTTTCCACTGACGCTGTCACCACCCTCCGAAAGGTTTGGGTACTAACAATTTGTGACTGGAAGCAACATAGTGTCCAACCATTCATGTAAACGTGAGGCACATCTACCCTGGGTTAAAAAAAGAGTTGATGATTTTGATTTGATTTGTTCTAGCATAAGCAGCGTGGGTGGTTATAAGAGAAACACCTAATGTCATTTGACTAGTACACGTTTACTGCTATTTGAGCATCAACAAAAAACTGTCCGTCAGCTGACAGTTTTTGGAGACCTACAGTATAATCACTTGCGGCAGTGGTTGGGAGGAAGGATGTGGTAAAACAATGCTTACAAGGACTGCAGGGTTGAAGGCAGTGAGGGGGCTAGGAGAGCAGGCTGTTGCACAATCTGAAGGCTGAAGGGAAGAAGGAGGAGTGGAGATGGGTGTCTGTTTATGACAGGGGAAGGAGGAGCTTGCTTGGCCGTCCACTGAAAGTGCGGTCATTTGTGTCGATCCACACTGTGCCTTCAGTTTGGCATCCAGGCAGTGGGAAGTTCACCAACTGATGGGGATTGAGTCAGCCCCCAAAAGAGACCTGATCAACCTCAGCTCCCCCCCTCTCTCTCTCTCTCTCTCTCCCCCTCCTCCCTCACCTCCTCCATCTCTCTCTCTCTCTCTTTCTGTTTTTCTACTGCTCCATCCATCTCCCTCTCTAAACAGTTGCAGTCCATTGCAGACAGGTATTACGCAGTGGAGAGTTCACCAGAGGATGGTGACTGACTCAGTCCCCAGAAGATACTTTACAAACCTCAGTCCCCCCCCCCCCCTTCCCCCCTCTCTCTGTGTCTCTGTCTACAGCCACAGTCCATAGTGGACAGGAACCACCCAGTGGGGAATTCAGAGGACAGGGACCGACTCAGTCCCCAGAAGATACTTCACAAACCTCAGTTCCCCTTCTCTCTCTCTGTGTCTCTGTCTACAGCCACAGTCTATAGTGGACAGGAACCACCCAGTGGGGAGTTCAGAGGACGGGGACCGACTCAGTCCCCAGAAGACCCACCTGCAGCTGGATACGGTGCCAGAGGAAAGCTCCACAGACCCTGACAACCCTGTGAGCCCTGAGCAGTTCACCTTCACCCCTGTTATGGCGCAGCAGTTCAAGAACACGCTCACAAGTAAAAGCAAAGCGTAAGTGTCACGTGGGTGAGAGTTAAAGGAGCTCTCAATCAAAGAAGTGTCATGGGCCCCTATCAACAGAATGGAATAAACAAATTGGAAAAGATCAGTCACAGCAGTTTTTGAGTTGCTTATAGAAGTCTACAGTTGTTGTTTTTAAAGATTTTTTTTTAAATCAGTACCAGCTCGTGCCATGTCAGTTGTTGGTTTTTGTTGTTGTTGTTTTTTTGTTTGTTTTTATAGTTGATTAAAGGTCTAGTTCCTTAAAATCAACAGTTAAAAGCCATGTAACACAGTCAAGAGTGCTGCCAATGTATTTGTGGCACTATGTGTCCATACCATCAGGAACAAGGCGAGTCCATTGCATCATTAGTCAGCCTTTTTCTGCTCTTCAGTGGTAAAGAATGAACCAGCATGGCTGCTCCCTAAAGAACACGCATTAAATTCAAAGCCAAAAAGTACTTCTGTTGCATAGATAGTAACAGCCATGCAAAGCCCACAGATGGAAATATTTGCACATTTTCTACATTGTCAGGCCAGCTTGCATCTTCCCTTGGTGTCTCCTGTAAAAGATAATAGCAAGAAAACAAGCTGTCTACACAGTGCGTGTTGCTAGTGAACACTTGGTACTTGTTAGGTGCTTGTGATGGCAGCAGTTGACGAACATTCTGCAGTGAAAATGACCTGTATTGTGATGTAAGAGAGAGATAGTAGTGACAATATCACAGTGATTATTCATGCGGCACAGAGAGAGATAGTAGTTACAATATCACAGCTATTACCTATGCAGCACGCTGTCTCTGGCAAGGCTTTTTACTTAGCGCTCTGATGGTAGTTCATTAGCACTCTTTATGGTGAAAGTAACCCGCAAGTCAGAGTAATCACGATGACAGAGCTTATCAGGTGTTTTATGCAGGAAACCCCGTACTTCAAAAGCTGAGTTTTTTTTTACCTTTACAACAGGAAAATGCTATTCAGATAAAAATTAGCTCTTGTCCAGTTTTTGTGTTGTGCTTGTCAGAAGGGTTGATTGACTTCAATGTCAAGCTGGTAAAAGATGAGAATGATTGATGGAAATGAATAGCTGGGTGTCAGGTGTTGTTGTCTGTCGGGGGAGTGGGGGGGGGGGGGGCGAACATGTAATCCAAGGTACTCTACCAAGAAAACATAGTCCTTCTGTTGATAAAAGGTGAGGACAGATTTAAATTACTTGCCTTGGATCTAACAGGTTTGGGGGGCTGGCAGGATTGAGTAGCTTTTCATTTTCACTGACAAAAGCAGTCTGTTAGTCTTTGCAGTCAGCCACTCAGCCAGTTATTAAGGGCAGTAAGTATTTGTGCCCTTCCTCTCAATTGGGTGTGGATTGTGTTATCTTGCCATAGAATATTGATTTTGTAATCAGTGTCAGTAACCTGTCTGCTTTTTTTCCTCTTTTTTTCTGGTTTGCAGCGTGGACCCCAACAACGTGCGGAGAATGCACACCGCTGTGAGACTCAATGAACACATTGTGGAGAAGTCGCACGATGCTCAGCTGGTCATTCTCAATTTGCCGGCCCCACCAAAGACAACGCAAGGAGATGAAAATTGTATCCTTCCTCTTCTGCGGTTCCCTTGGATCTTGCGCATGTGTGTGTGTGTGTGGGGGGGGGGGGGGAAATGTGTGTGCATGTCTGTGTGAATGCATGTGTGTGTGTGTATGAATGTGTGTATGTGTCTGTGTTTGTGAGTGTCTACTCTGTGTGTGTGTGTGTGTGTGTGTGTGTGTGTGTGTGTGTGTGTGTGTGTGTGTGTGTGTGTGTGTGTGTGTGTGTGTGTGCCTGTGTGTGTGTGTGTGCCTGTGTGTGTGTGTGCCTGTGTGTGTGTGTGTGAGTGAGGAAGGGAGAGAGAGGCTTGATGGGTTGGAGACAAGTCTTTTCTTTTTCTCTTTTTTTTTGGGGGGGGGGGGGGGTGCTTTTGTGTGTGGCACTCTTTGAAGTAGTTTCTGATAAACAAGGAAAACTACTCGGGCAGAGAATCCAACTTTCTCTCACTCCATGCCTTCTGACCATGGCACTTCTCAGTCCAATAAACTGTCTTCTGTGTATTTGCTTTGGTTGATGAGAATTATTTGGGGGGGTTAATCATGGGAGGGTGGAGTTGCATGCTTAACTACAAGGGCTTTAATTTCCTGTGTGATACGTGGTTCGTGGTGTAAGGTATGTTTCCCACCCATGTTTACCCTGTAGGAGTGGTCTCCCTGGGTGTATTCTTTGCCCCAGCAGATGGTTCAAGGGTTGTTCAGTGGTTCATGAGCAGTGTGTGCATAAGTCATTAGTGGTTTGCAGTGGGGGTTTTCCTCAGGGTCATTTGTGGTTTAATAATAATAGTAATGTACATTTATCATGCGCTCATCTATGCCCTGAATGCTCACATGATACATATTAACCTAAATACCATATTCTATACACATGTACAGCACAGTCCTACCAAAACAATTTACATAAGCTATTATATGGAAACACACACACACACACAATGACTGTAGCAGAAACTGGGTATTGATATTAGTTGGGGTAGAAATACTGTGAGAAGAGGAAGGTTTTCAGTTTGGCTTTAAGAGATGACAGGGTTGAGTGGTGTCTAACGTCTTGTGGGAATGAGTTCCAAATGTGGAGTCCAAAGCAAGAGAAAACACAAAATCCACGACTCTTGCATTTGTGTTGCTGGGCTTTCAGAGAGATTGCCCTGGGTTTGAGGTTTAAGAGAGATTGCCCTGGGTTTGAGGTTTAAGAGAGATTGCCCTGGGTTTGAGGTTTAAGAGAGATTGCCCTGGGTTTGAGGTTTAAGAGAGATTGCCCTGGGTTTGAGGTTTAAGAGAGATTGCCCTGGGTTTGAGGTTTAAGAGAGATTGCCCTGGGTTGTTCCGGGGTTGTGATGGTTTATTCCTGGACAGCTTGTGGCTTTCTGAGGGGCATTGCCCTGTCCATGGGACATGTGCAGGATTGTTTCCTTGACGACCCTCCAGACATGGAGTTCCTGGAAGTGCTGACAGAGGGCGTCGAGCGTGTCCTGATGGTGCGAGGCAGCGGCCGGGAAGTCATCACCATCTACTCTTAATGATTCTGCTCCTATCCACCCACCCCCGTCCCCACCCCTACCCCTACCCCATCACCCACTTTACAGCTCCCTGCTGTCAAGCTGTGTGTGTGTGGATGTGTTTGTGTGACCTCATCCCTCATCCTTGCTGACTGTGGAATTCTGTTGCTCTCAAAGCAGCGCAGACAAGAAGAGGATGATGTGCTGATGGTCTTGCCAAATGCCATCATCTGGATTTGTTTGATCCCCGAGTTGACCTGCACTGTGCTGACTGAACTGACCCTCAGCCATGGGCAGGATGTCAAAATCCAATCACAGGCGCCAACTACACAAATGATACACTTGGTGGATATGCGTTCTAGGAGAGAGAGAGGGAAAGAAAAAAAAATGACTGGCAGGAAACTTTTCACGATCCGCCGGTCTGCTGTTGATGGATTTCACCTCATCTACGCAGCTTTGGCAAATGATCTTCTAGAAGGCTACTACGTAAATATATTTTACCTGTCCATTTACTTTTTAAGGAAACTATACATGACTGAATTGTTTTGTGGTATCTTTGGTTTGTGATGTTCTGTGTTATATTTTAATGTTATCCAAACACATAAAAGTTTTTTTTTTTTTTTTAATTGCTCTTTATTAGGACAAAACACAACATGCATATTTTCAGGGTAATTCCCTTAATCAAGCTACAAAACGAAACTTAAACAACAGTTAAACTGTTAAAAATGAGATGTAGAACTAAGACATTCATCAACTTTTGGTTGAGCTGTGTTGTTCCTGGGTCCAGTGGTTGGAAGATGTCATTTTACTGACAGGTTTCTGTAATGATGCTCTGCCCAGCAGCTGCAGTACATGTAGTGAATGGGCCCCAGAATTACTGCATGCGCTTATTCCTGGCTTCTTCTTTCGGTCATTCTGTCTTGGGCTGTGTGGATTGCTTGTCTCAGATGTTCTGTTAGGGAGTCATCAGTCACAGTTGTTTTCAGCTGAGAGAGAAAGAAATGGGGGGGGGGGGGGGGGGGGGGGGCAGTGCTATTTGTACTTTGTGTACTCTGTTGTCCCTAAAGGGGTTTGTGTTCCTTTCCAGAAATTCAGATCACTTTCCCTGCGTTCTGTTGTCCTAAATGGGTTTATTGTTCCATTGGGAAAACAGAGTCACCAATAGCATGCTGCACCTCCCCCCCCCCCTTCCTGCTTACCACAGCATATGGAATCTTCAGAAAGGGAACTTTGTTCTTCCTTTGTTAGTTGTGTGACTGGACACACTTAAGAGACCTGGCAACTGCAGCGCAGTGACAGGAATGTGTCTGAACAGCACAGATGCCAGCATCAGTCTGACCCAGAGCCATCAGTGTTGACCTGCTGATGTAAACCCGGTGCACATGCCTCTTCCTTGTATGTCTGAATTGTTCATGTCCATAGGATTAGGAGTCTATAACTCGATCATTTCCTTGTAAAAGGAGATGCACTCAGGGGCATCTCATTATCAGCCCTAGTCTCAGTGTACTTAACCAACATTTCAGCTGCTAGAACTCTGCTGAACTCTAAGTTAGTCAAAAGCATATGCGTGCATATATGCTAGATGATCTGCCTCTGAGGAGGTATATGTGATCCGCAATTTTTTAGTGTCAAGCAGTACTGCTACAACTCCCACCTCCACCCCCACCCTGAAAAAAAGGAAGTTTATTTATTCTCATTGCCTTGCATTTTTATTTTTATTTTTATTCAAAGGTTTAGCAAGACACGAAAATGGTTGTATGCTTTACACTTGAACTAGATGAAGATACACTGTTAAAAGATAAATCACTGCCATGATTTTCCTTCAACCACCACAGCAGACAGTGAGCAAACCAGTTGTTGATGTTCTTTGTTACAAAAAATAAATGCTGCCTTTGCTCCTTTCGACTTTAGGTGCTTCTGAAATTGATGCTGAAATTGAGAGCGAGAGAGAAGTTAGTTTAAGCTTTACTCCTTTCCATCTGCACCATGAGGTACATTTCAGCACGGTGAAACAGTAGCTCAGATCGGAGAGCCTGGCTGGCGCTGAGTGTGTTCCAGTCCTGGTGCTGTAGAAGTGCTTCCTTTGCTGATGTAGTTTCATGTAGCTTGTGATCAGATTATTGGGCATTGGAGTAAAAACTTTGTGGATGGAAGCTTCCAGAACAGAGACTTCCAGGGCGTAAACTTCATGGACAGAAGCTTGTTGAACAGAAAGCTGCTGAGCCAAATGCTGCTTTTAGCTGCACGGAGAAAATAAGTTGGGGGTGGATGTTTGGGGTGTGTGGGGGGGGATCACACTTGGGCTTCTGTAAGCATTTCTGCTCCGTGTTTTGGTGATGTTTACAAAAGAGAACTTGTCCTTTCTATCATCGTGCCATATGTTCAGGGTTTGGATTTTGAGACTGTTTCATTTCTGTTACTGTGATATAGGTGCACTGATTTTGTTATCCCTCAGGCTACTTTCAGCCCACATTTCTTCTTTTAACTCGATGGAAAAATCCGTTAAGTCTTTCTTTATTCTTTTTGCTCTGTTTTTGTGGCAGCCCATGATGAACATGTTCATGTTGGCTTTTTCTTGGAGACTGTAAATTTAGACTTTGAATGGTGCTAACATGACAAACATTTTCTTGGAGACTGTAAGTTTAGAATTTGAATGGTGCTAACATGACAAGCATGTTCATGTTGGCATTTTCTTGGAGACTGTAAATTTAGAATTTGAATGGTGCTAACATGACAAACATGTTCATGTTGGCATTTTCTTGGAAACTGTAAATTTAGGCATTCAATGGTGCTAACATGACAAACATGTTCATGTTGGCATTTTCTTGGAGACTGTAAATTTAGACTGAATGGTGCTAACATGACAAACATGTTCATGTTGGCATTTTCTTGGAGACTGTAAATTTAGACTTTGAATGGTGCTAACATGACAAACATGTTCATGTTGGCATTTTCTTGGAGACTGTAAATTTAGACTTTGAATGGTGCAAAGTCCATTCAGCTTTGGATTCCATGCTAGTTTGGGTAACCTTGACCTAATTTCAAGGTCACTGAGGCACCAGAAAGGTAAAACTGTAAGGATGTTTTTAGTAAGTTTGTATCCTATCAAGCTGAACCTTTATGTGGTTGTTATGTAAGTGGACAAGATCAGGTAAATCTGTCCCTCCATAGACGCGCATGCACACATACATGCACACACGCACATGCACACACGCACGCACGCACGCACGCACGCACGCACACACACACACACACACACAGTTTTACACACACACACAGAGTTTTAGAGTGTGTAGTTACCTGTAGAATTGTAGTTCTTCAGTCACATGTTAATTTAGAAAGGTTTAATAAAATTTAAAAAAGAGGATAATATAGTACACAGTGGGTCTTTCTGTTGTTTTTGTTGGCTCTGAAGTTTTTCTCCTGGAAATTTTTGTCCTGGAAGCTAAGTTGTCCAAGATTTGTTGTGTCCCAGGCTCAGATAATTATTTCAGAATAGTTCCACCGATATCAGTGTACACATATTGCTGTCTTTCAGACTGGTGCATGTACTAATGTTCCGGAGAGAATGGTCCCTCAGGCTATGCTTTCTGGATGAGGATGCCAGAATAAACTATGGTATCTAAAAAATTGTAATGAGGCTAGATAAATATGTTTTCTGGATGAGGACACCAGAATAAGCAATAGTATACAAAAGAAATAATAGTGAGGCTATGTAAATATATGTTTTTTGGATGAGAATGCCAAAATAAGTGATAGTATGCAAGAAATCATGAGGAGGCTATATAAACATATATGTTTTCTGGATGAGTAAGTAAGCTGTAGTATGCAAGAAATCATGGGAGAGTTTTGTGCTATGACCTCTGGCCAGATGGTAGCATGATATGTTTTAGGACTGTACTGCTCTGGAGTAATTATGTATGTATACATGCATGCTTGGGTGCTTGTGACTTTTTTCTCTCACTGAAAAAAAAGAGAGAAAGTTTGGGAAGGTTTTATATTGAGACATATTGTATAGTCATATAGATATATATTCAGATGTATCATACAGTCATATATCAAGATGTTTTACAGTCAATTGCTGAGGTATGTGATGATAACAGTCATATATCGAAACGTATAGTCACATACTGAAGTAAATGGAACTGCTGTCTTTTGTTGAGACAGAGTGTACATCCATATGTATACACTTGGATACATTGTACGGTGGTATATATTTTCAGATGTTATACTGTTCAGTTTTAACCACTTACCATCACATCTTCTGTTAACACAATCTGAACAGAATGAGGACTAGAGAGCTCATGGAGAGAGAGAGAGAGAGGTTGTTGTTTTTTAATGGAGTTTGTATTAACATTTCTTTTATAAATATCCTCTTCCCCTTCTTGAGTGTGAGTCCATTCTCATCCCCCATAGTCCTTTTCTGCACATCCCAAAATGAACAAGTGTCACCATAATATCTCTAGGTGGACTTTGCCTTCTTAGTGGCTTAGGACTAGGTCAGTCAGGAGAGGTAGATTTTATTTACATGGGGCTATTCTGAGCATACAGATGGAAGGCTGGATGATCATTTCGTTTAGTCCCTTAACAGATGGACTGTTCATACAAACAAAAATGGTCACATCGGAGATATCACTTTTGTGGCTGTTATGAAATGATCAGGGCTTAGATGTTGAAAATGGGTTTTGTCCATTTTATTTTTGTTTGTTTTTTTCCTACTGGACTTTGGCGTTTTAAAATTAATTTCAGAGAAAATTGCAGATCAAATTTATTTGGTGATAATTTAAAATATGAGATTAGCGTTACAGCCTGTGCCTAAACAAGTATGAGCAAGGGTTATCTGAATGTACATTCTACAGAAGTATTTGAATTAAAACATTGAACTAAAAGGACTCAGTCAGTTTTGGATGTTTACTAATATAAAGTGAGAAGAAAGAAATCCATGACAATTTATGGGCCAGTTTGGCCTGAGACTATTCAGGCTGTGGGTTGTAATCCCACCTGTTGTCAGTTCAGTTCCATCTGGGTTCTCATTCCCCTTCACAAACTGATGATTTACGGACACTGTCTTGTGAATAGCAGATGGTTAAAGTGGCAGACTCACAGCCGCCTGTCTTCATGTAGAGTCATTGTGGTTAGTGACAGGGTAGCATTAGGTGTTGGGTATGTAGATCACCCTCTCCCCACCCTGCATGCGGCTACCTCTTGGAGACTGGGTGTTAAACAAGCCTTGCTAGTGCAACCTTAGAACAATGAAAAACACAAGCTTGTGTTTTTCATTGTTCTTTGTCATCGTATAGGTGAGTACATTTCTCTAGAGCTGTTCTCTTTTGTCAGCCTCACCAGCAGTTGTTCACTTGTTCCTTGGTTACCATGCAGTGTTTGTGTTGCTTCACTGATACCCTCTTGGCTTTCTTTGTAGTGGCAGCAGATTATGATAACCTTATTGTGTATAACTACAGCTCTTTTCTTTCTCTCTCTCTCTCTCATTTGTGTGTGTGTGTGTGGGGGGGGGGGGGGGGTCACTTAAAAACAACTATTTATTCATATGACCAACATGCATATAATTATGATAGAATGCTGCATTTGAGAGGTTTTGTAGTGAGCAGAGCATTGTGCATATGCCATACGAAAATGACACCTGCATTTGAATGGGCCTCTGTAGCTAGTCTGCGCCTTGTTAGGGCACCAAAGCACATTTGCACCCATGAAGCAGTGTCAGATTTTGAGATCTTGTGCCAGCACCATCAGGTGTCTGCAAGTGATGGCGGATTCACAAGATGTGTTTGAAACTGCGAGTCATGTAAATAGTCTTGCTGCTTTTTATAGATTTTTAATTTAAATGTGCTAACCATATGCTGCAGCAAATATTGCCAGCAGATGCAGTGGTGTTCAAGTGATTCAAACCGGTTAGGCTGGAGTGATCAGTACGGGAGTACAACTGTAGCAAGGAAATAAATTTAAATGTAGTGTGTGTGTGTGTGTGAGAGAGAGAGGGGGGGGGGGGGAGGGGGGGCTAGCTTGCACTGGCTGTGGTTTGAGGGATCTCTGTGTAGATGTTTCTTGGCTAATGTGAAGCTTTTTTCTTTTCTTTTTTCTGCTTCTGTCTCTCTGTCTCTCTGTCTCTCTCTCTCTGTCTCTCTCTGTCTCTCTCTGTCTCTCTGTCTCTGTCTCTCTCTCTCTCTCTCTCTCTCTCTCTCTCTCTCTCTCTCTCTCTCTCTCTCTCTCTCTCTCTCTCTCTCTCTCTCTCTCTCCTCTCTCTCTCCATTGAATGAGTGATAGACCTGCATGACCTCTGCGTAGAACTGTTGCTGACCCAGGGGGGAAAAAAGGGTGGGAACCCAAGACAAACTGTCACAGAATCCACAACATGTTTTTTGTTTTGTTTGTTGGTGTGTTTTGTTTTGTTTTGCTGCATTCACATTGTAGTTTGCATTTTGTTAATAGCTCATTTTGGTTCATTATTGACTCCTTTTTTTTACCTTCTCTTTTTTTCCCTCTGCCTTATAAGGAGCAATATTGCTCATATACAGTAAAACATCCAATCCACTCTCTCTCTGTGCACCCCCCCCCCCAACCCCCCCCCCCCCCCCCCCAACACACACACACACGTTTTTTATTTGTTCGTGTGGCCATTTTTGGTGTGTGTGTGTGTGTGTGGGGGGGGGGGTAGAGTGGATGGGGGTCAGTGTGCTGTTAAAAGCTTCGTACATCAGATAATTTCTAAAGAAAAATCTACTTAAACTTTGAGAGCTGTGCTTACTGATTTCATCTCCAACACCTCCGCACCCCCCCCCCCTCCCCCCCCCCCTCCCACATGTACTGATTACATGTAAACATTATGGGGAACAAACACCCCTGCACACTTTTGTACATTAATTGTCAGACCTGTATATTACTGGTCAGTGTGTTTCTTGACTGGTCATATCTGCCCATTAGTGGTCAGAGTGGTAGGTCTAGCATGATTTGTGTAATTGACAAGACGAAATGTATTTAGCTCTTTGTATTGCCTGCCACATCACATGGTGATCAGTTCGTACGCACTTTTGCTGTTGTGTTAGCTTGGTAACTGTCTGAATGTGCCACTCTTTTAACCCCGAGAGATGTTGACCTATACCGTGCCCATCTCTCATGCACTTCAGAATAAAAGAGTTATAGTTTCACAGTTTTCAATTGTCTGAATCATGGATATGACGTACAAATTTGAGTTTTGAACTCATTTTCTTTTTTTTCTTTTTTTCTTTTTTAAAGTTTGTGTGTGTGTGTGTGTGCTGTTTTGTTTTATGTGCATACATACACAAGCCTGTTTGTTGTGACTGGTTAATGCTGTATGAACCTGATTTCTTGACACATGCGGTATGTTTCAAAGTGGCACAGTTCCACCTTTTCACGTTCCTGGACTTT